>BGPT01000566.1:209766-286061 GCA_003297045.1 Symbiodinium sp. clade C Y103 | reverse complement strand
CCAACCCACACATACATACACGCACACACACACACACGTACATACACATATCCGCACAGGCACACACTTCTATCCTGCACAACCTTTGGACACTTCCCCATCCTCTCTTCTATTGTTGTCAGCTGCTCTTTACACTTCTGTTGGTGTGTACTGGAAGAAGTTGACATGTGGGGTTATCCGGTCCTATAATTTTTTTGACNCTCTCTTCTATTGTTGTCAGCTGCTCTTTACACTTCTGTTGGTGTGTACTGGAAGAAGTTGACATGTGGGGTTATCCGGTCCTATAATTTTTTTGACCAACCTATGGATCTAAGGAGTAGGCATTTCAGCAGCAACGGCCGTCTTTATATCCTGGCTGAGATAACTCTTCGTTTACCAAATTGGTACTTCAACAGGGCTATAGAAGATTCATGAACATGGCCCAATTCCAGATTATTACCTACAAAGAGATGGTGATTTCCAATAGCCGTGTGAAATTGCCAGAGGGTAAGACCATATTTTTTTCGGTCCAACCTGGTCTTGTTTTTGTCAACATACTCGATGTTCTCCAGGGAATACCGAATTTAGCTGGTCATAAATCCCGAGTTGCTGACATCTCTGTGTCGGGAAATACCCTGGTTGACCCCTGAAGTGTTGCGAAGTGAGGATCGCCGAAAACTTCGTATTTGGTCTGTAAGAATGGTGTAATCTGTGGAATTGGCCAATTCTTTTGACCAGGCATCTGTGGTTCCATCGCTACCCCATTTGAGGGCGCCGTAGCCAGGAGTTGAACCCCCCGGGAACAAATTCGGATTCAACCACTTATAGGATTTAGCCACTTAAGGTTCTAGCAAGAAAGTGCTAGGATTTCGCTCCGAAGATTAGTCACCGAATCCGTTGCTATTAGTTACGGAATACAACGTTGACCAACCCCCCAGTATAGTAGAATGCCTCCATAACTTGAGAGGGAATCTCATTCATAGCTGGGTGAACACACACCGGACAAACAACCCCCAACCAGTTGTTCAGTGCGATAATCCTCGAAGGTTCACCCGTATTTGATGGTGAACTGAAGTCCCACGATTTTGTTGGTTGGACACCCCCTCGCCTCCAACATTTTCTTGCTTCGATCATGTTCATTTGCAATAGTTTGCTGGTGATTATGTAACTCGTTGAATCCCACTTTGTGATGGCAAAAATCCCTTTCCTTTAATGAAATCCACATTTTTGTTGGTTGAACCCCTTGTCTTGCGGTGCGGTTTCCCATGGCAGGAAGGCGCGTGAACGGAATGAGAAGTTCGCCACTGCGGAGATTTCTGCCCTGAGCCCCTGGAAATGACGCACCCAAATGGAAGGGATGCGAGCCATGAAAGGAAAGGTTAATCACCCAACAGGTGAAAGATGGGATATGGTTAGTATATGATTGGTATGTGTAATTGGATAACTATGGGATACCAGCTGGTAATCAAACATGGCAATGGACAATCCACCATGTAGTTTGATATTTTTTCCAGCTATAAACCTCCATTGAGAGTGGATTTTCCATTGCCACGATGGATTACCAGAGGGTATTCACCCTATGCAAGCTCAGTTTTCAATGGTTACTTGATGTGAGTTGGACGTACCCAAGTTAAATGTTTATTGCCAATGTTTCCGTGTACTGTACAGGATATATCCCTATAATATGTGACAGTATATTACACATCATTTCACGTTGGAAGGTCAGTTAGATTTCTCTACAGGATGCAATGAACAAAAGGACCACAGACAAGAGACACCCAGCCACCCAACCGTTTGACGCCAAGATGATTCAACACCTTTCATATCAATTCAATTTGGACCAGAAAGCTAGGATGGAGGCTCATCAATCCCCGCATATTTTTATCCAATTTTTCTCGCTCATTTCATGTCTCCAGGCGTCTCGGTCAACGGTTTAAAATTTCCTTGCTTACATCCCATTTTTCTTGGTTGCTTATCTCATGATATCCCCGGTAATTTAACATAGCTATAGAAAATGGCCGATCTAGTTCGATGATCTAATCTACCTATCAAATGTGGTGATTTTACCAGAGGCTTCACCACTTCTTACCTTAAATCCCCGTTTAAACCCTAGCCAATCACGAGTTTTCACCATTTTTCACCACTAAATCACCATTAAACCCCCAGTGACTCACGATTTTTAACCATTTTTCACCCTTAAATCCGTATTAAAGCCCCCGTGAATCACCTATCAGTAGTGATTTTCCATACCAATGATTACCAGAGGGTATATCCCCAGTAGAATTTGTTAAAAAACATCTTGGATCAAACCCGCTCCGAGGTGGCTGGCGAGGCGCTCTCCAGTGGCTATGCCGCCTTCAACGGCGAGGTGATGGGCTATGGCCTGGGGGGCTGAAACGTGATTTACAGCGATTTATAGGGATTTTCAGGGATTTATAGGGATTTATTTGGATTTATATATGGTTTAATATATATGGATTTATAGGGTCTTATGAGGATAATACTGGGATAATAGTTGGGATACAGTGGGAATATACATCCCAAGTCCTCAAATTCCAGAAGTGGCTGGAAATCCACCATTTGGTTGGATTTTCCTGCGAAAACCTCCATAAGCCAAGCACCAATAGGATCTGGGTTTGTCTATATAATCATGGGCTGCACTTAATGTGGGGATTATTGGGGATTAAGTGTAGCGTCAAGTGATGATTGGGTTCCAGTTCTGTAACTGCAACTATACAACTATACATCCACAAATAGATAGATCCATGATGATCCACATATAATTATATATATATGCACATTGTATATGTATATATATATAATATTATATATATATATTATTATATTATATTATATTATATTATATTATATTATATTATATTATATTATATTATATTATATTATATTATATTATATTATATTATATTATATTATATTATATTATATTATATTATATTATATATTATTACATTATATTATATTATATTATATTATATTATATATTATTACATTATATTATATATTATTATATCATATCATATTATATTATATTATATTATATTATATTATACAGATATAGATTTCGATATAGATATAGATGTACTATAGATACCATCAATGTGGCTCGACTACGTCGACCTCGCTACGAGGTGATCCGTACGGGTCCCAGCTTCGAACGCGCCCTGCCGGTGGTGGCTCTAGGCGGTGCTGAGGTGCAATCGGAGGATCCCATGGGTCGGAAGTGGTTAGCAAGTGGGGTTATAAGGTTCTTACTTGGGGGGTGCATCCGGGTGATATTTTCAGTTAGATTCATGGAATATCCCCACTTTTTTATGGCATGAAACATGGGTTCTACATGGCTTATAAACCACGGATCCTAAGTGGGATGCATATCCAAGTAAGATGACTTGTTAATTGATGCTTGTAGGGAAAGAATTGTTGATGACTATAATGATTGTGATTTCTTCCTATCTGATCAATTGGAGATATATGATCATGAATCACATACAGAGTGGGATGATCCTCCAAGTAAAACTCATGACATATAATGGGGGTATGATGAGGATATGGTATATATATTTATATATTACAATTGATATAAGGGAAATGATCAACAATCATCCCCCAAAACGAGCATGACCCATGTCTTTCTTGACGCTTCCCGCGTTTTTCTTGCCGGGATGATATCAACAGGTGGATCCTCAAGGTCTATGCATGGGCTGATCGTGGGGATAACATGGGGTGTGTGAAAGTGGGGGATGGGGCCCCCAATTTATGGCAACTTGAATGTTGGAAGATGATTCTAGATTGTTTTGATTGTATATAAATCAGTGGATTTGTGAGTATCCAATTTTCAGACAAACCGTTATGAGTCAGGCTTTTATTCACCAAACAAGGTGTCCACACTGAGGGGTTCTTACGGTAGGGTAAAGGCCGGAGTTGGATCGGGGGTATAATCAACCAACAAAAGACATATCTGGGTTGGTCTGAACACGGAGTATGCCCCAACTGTATGGAAGATGTTGAAATCATGCTAAACTATTAATCTTGGGGTGCCCTACTTTGAGAAAAACCCATCTCCCACTTATGCTGATCCCACCCAGCAATGAAATATCACTGAAGAAAAACATGTCCTTTTCCCACATGTTGATCGATTCACGGGTCAACCCACTTTCAGAAGAAATAACTCAATGGTAGCAGATCGCAACCCGTTGGTTTCTTCCCCAGAAGGACATCATCATCTTGCTGATTAAATCCACCTGCCACATGCCTTCTGGGTTGCATCTCCTTTTTTTTCGGGGGAGAACACCTCATGCTCCTTGACTAATCTAATTTGTGGTTTGTTCAATCCCCGTTCTTGCCGGCCAAACCGATCTTTTTTGCTGGTTAAGTCTACTTGGTGCTGGTGAAAGACAAATTTTAGCAGGGCAAAATTCAGATTTTTGTTGGCCACATCCCCACTTTTGTTGGGTTGAATCTCGACTGCTTTTGGTTCGGTTTGATCCACATTTTTGTGAGTCGAAATCAACTCTTCATCAAACATGTTGTTGGAGTTCACACTATTGTGATGGAACTATCAAACCCCGTTTGCTTGCTGGTTGAATCTCAACAGTTTGCTTGTGACATTCTAGAATTTTGGGGTAGAATTTCTACATATGTTTACCATGTATGTACATATATATATATATACACATGCATACATCTTTAAGTCCTCGTGAGTTGTTGAATCCTTTTTGTAGCAAATCAAAACAAAACCCCGTGTTTGTGGGTTGCATCGTTCAAAACGGCGCAGCTGCGTTCCGCCCCGCATAGGTGCAACGTGATGGCAAGACCTTGACCGTGCAGCCAAAACAGGTACAGGAACAGTATAGGTTTCCATTTTTTTTTCTGTTGGGTCTTTCCATAGAATGGAGGACAACCCACCCATAGATATGGGTAATACAAAATGAAATGATGAGGGCCTCACCAAAATTCCCGCTGGATCACTTGGCATGGCGTTGTCAAGCCTTGTTCGTAATGAAAGTCAGCCTTGGGAGCTGCAAAGCAAAAACAGAACGGGCCCTCCTGGGGTGATTTTTGCTCTAAAAATGCTACAAAATACTGGTATTTACAGTGTTTTATGGCTGTAGGGGGCTTAAAACCGTTGTTTTAGAGCAAAAATCATTCCCCCTATGCATGCACAGTCTCAAAAAGNCTGTAGGGGGCTTAAAACCGTTGTTTTAGAGCAAAAATCATTCCCCCTATGCATGCACAGTCTCAAAAAGGCTGGTATTTACAATATTCTATAATATATAGACCAGCACCAATAAGGGGGTATTTGAAATCATCACAGTTCCCACATGCATAGATGGCACCAAAGAATGTTTGCTCAAATGACAAGTCCATGGAGTCATNGGTATTTGAAATCATCACAGTTCCCACATGCATAGATGGCACCAAAGAATGTTTGCTCAAATGACAAGTCCATGGAGTCATACTGCACTTTCTTACACAAACATAACCCTCTTTCAAAGGGATTGCTATATACATATACAGTATCATATATATATATATATACATATGATAGGGTTCCTTGTAGTACAGGAACTTAAACAATACTATACCATAGTCTTTCATAAGGACTGTTGTGTGCCCTGGAGGCTACTTGCTCAAAGGAATGCCATACACTTTTGAAAGTAATTTTGTGCATACATGTATATTAATTAACATATCATATAGTAAATGNAACTATGGGTCCACTTCTGAGTAGTTGCTGAAAATTTTGTTTTTTTTGTTTTTTTTGGTGCCTGTCGAGGTTTGGTGCATCTAGTGGTTTGGTTTTTTTTGTTTTTTTGGTGCCTGCCAGTGTTTTGTGAGGTCAAGATCACCAAACACTGGCAGGCACCAAAAAAACCAAAAAAACCAAAGTGGAAAGTGAGGAAACCTGCACAGGCACCAAAAAAAACCAAAAAAAACAAAATTTCCAGGAACTATGGGTCCACTTCTGAGTAGTTGCTGAAAATTTTGTTTTTTTTGTTTTTTTTGGTGCCTGTCGAGGTTTGGTGCATCTAGTGGTTTGGTTTTTTNACTATGGGTCCACTTCTGAGTAGTTGCTGAAAATTTTGTTTTTTTTGTTTTTTTTGGTGCCTGTCGAGGTTTGGTGCATCTAGTGGTTTGTTTTTTTTGGTTTTTTTGGTGCCTGCCAATGTTTTTGTACATCTCATGTCAAGATTATGATTAAAAAATTGCGTTTTACCAGGGTTTCAGACCACCTAAGTGCATAAAACATCGGTATTTACAGTGTTTTATGATGATTTTTAATGAAAAATCACCCCCCCACGGGGTCCCGCTCTCAGCAAAAATGGGTCAAAATTCAAGAGCTGTTGGGAATCATTTTTTTTCTTCCCCTTTCAGCATTAACCATCCATTTTTTTGGTGCCGATGTATATAAATACATATAAATACGCATATACATATACTGTATATGTACGTATATGCAACATTTCTGGTTTACAGTATGCACCCTCACTTTTTTAGCAAATGAGAAAATTGACCCCAAAGGCCAACGGGGCCAAAGGGGAAGGGATTGGACCGCCACAGACTCCCACTTTGCTGCTTCAGCTGCCCAACGAGCAGGAGGCGCGGGCGGTGGCTGATGATTTTCCAGGAATGTCTTGGGTTTGAAACCAACATTGGGTATACATATATATATATATATGGTATAAAGTATACAGGGATAGAAGTAGAAGTAACAATGGATAGCACTGCAATCACTTGAGAAGAAACACCTTTCTGGTCATGTGAAATAATATCATGACCATTGCAAGGAATCTCAGTGCCGGAACTGTCTGCAGTTGCTGAGATAAAATGGCCCAGTTTCACTTGTTAGAAAGGGTTCTACCTCTGAGAAGCTGAACTTTCAAATAGACAGCTTTGTCCAACCGTCCAACTTCTTTGGGCCAACAACAAGGTCTCATTCTTTGGTATGTCAGTGTCAATAAACTCCTCAACCGAGAGTACTGTAACTGCCCTGGTACCTGGTTTACTAATGTGGATTGTAAACCCAATCATCAACAACCTCAGCCATAGCTGCCCAACTGTTTCCCCATTTTACATCATTTGAGCAGGAAAATCGGAGGCGCTCCCTTGAATATTTGGGAAATCCCACAATTTTTCAAAAAACAAATGATTAAATGTTAAATCCCTCAAAATTTGGAGGCTGTATCTCCAAAAACCGTCCCCCAAAAAAGGCCGAGAACTGGCACGAGTGGTTGAAGGAAGCCACACAGAGGGACGACCCCGCACGGGGCACCCGGGGGATGGTGTTCTGCTTGTTTCACCAGTGATTGCTTTGCCATGTTCACTTTTTTGGAAGGTGTTCACCAAGAAAAAGATGGAACCTCCCGGAAATCACTGGAGGTGTTAATTGGAGATCCTCTTTTTCGAAATTGCTGATTTTCCATGGTTCTGTTTACCCGAGGGTATCTTTGTGGACCCAGAAATTGACATCCCAAAAGGGGCATAATGCGTTGTTGGCAGCGGCGTCCAGTTCAGCTCATCTGGAAGTAGGTCACGGATCCGATTCCTAACCACCAAAGAATTGTGGGTTTCTCCTTGGAGCTGCAGTTCCAGCTATGGATATATTGTAACTATAGTTAAAGGTGTTATATCCCAACTTGTAGAGCGAATTACTATGGTTATATCTATAGTAATAGCCCATGACCTGCACCACCCCCCTTCCCAGGTCCAACGTTTGCATGACGTCTTGACGGAGGAAGCCTGGAAGCAGTTTTTTTGGTGGTTTACCCACTGGTAATTTAATATGGCCATGGAAAATCCTAGCTTTCAATGAGAAGATATGATATCTGTATGTATATATATAGATATGTATATATATATATATGTGTATGTATATATATGTAAATTTATATGTATATGTATATGTATATGTATATGTATTTGTATATGTATATGTATATGTATATGTATATGTATATGAATATATATATATACATACATACATATACATGTATATTTCTATATGGGTATATACATGTATAATTGTATATATGCATAACTCAGCGACTCAGCGACTCCGGTTGACATTTCATCAGCTCATCCAGTGGGAATCATAGCTTCAGATAGGAAAAACGCACAGTGGCAATGGTCCTTTGGCATTCGGTCAAAGTGACACACTCAAACAACACTCTGATTTTCACCTCCCCAACAGTCTTTTCCGTTGTTTTCCTGAAATTTTGTGCAGTGCCCAGTTCCTTTGTCAGCCCCAAACCTGCTGGTTGGTTGATTTCGGGGTTCCCCCATTGGAGCATTTGCAAACTCCCCATTGAGATGGTAAAACCAATCATCACAGACCAGGGATGAACTTGGCGAATTCCAAGGGTTTATCCCAGATGACCATGATAGGCATGCAGTGACCCAAAATTCCAACGAGGCCCATGACTTGGAGAAACACCTCACAGATATGCAGAACCAGATGAAGAGGTCGGCTGAGTCGTTCTCCATGGAGCTGACCTCACCACATCACGAGGATGGAACCCAGCACCCCCTGGCAGTTCAGTGGTACCAACTTGCCCGGTGCGGTTGGAATTGGAAGATGGGGACGCCACTGGGGTCGTAGAGAGACCATGGATCTGTAGTCAGAAAGCCACAAAAACTGGGCACTTGGACCTGTTCTTACCTCTCAAATTGATGTATCTATATATTTCACAGCCTCTTGGCTGTGCACGGTTGGACTTTGATAACTTTGAGGCCACCCACCCCAAAGACGGATTTGTATTTTTGGCAGGAAACAATTGAATGGCGCTGTTGCACTTTTAGCTGGTTATCTTGGCATTTTAGCTTGCTATCTCATCATTTTCCATTCTTATTCCAGGATGTTTGTTGGTTCTGGATATCTTCTCCCACATGAGCAACTGACACCACGCCATGACAATCGCACCACCATGTGCGCTTGCGCATCTGATTGACTGCCTCGCAGGGGACATGGCCACGGGCACCAGGCAGGGCGAAGCAGGTTGGGCATATGGTGTTAGAACCAGATACAGTACAAATGGGTTTGTTTCAAAATTGGAGATACTGGGGATACCCCAAGATGTAAACCACTTTCATTGGAGGTTTGAAGTACCTGGCAGCGGGACAGATCCCCATTGGAAAGGCACGAACCAGTACATCAGCGATCAATGCGGCAATTGCCATTGCCAAGTTCGCTCTCCACAATAGGATGGGTATATGATCTGGGTAAACTTTCTTCAATGGTTGGTTGATGGATCACTGGAGGAATGTGATGTCCTACTACTCTTCGCATGAGACAGCCACGGTTGGCCATACAGTCACTTGCGTGCTGTGGTTTATATATCGTGCCTTATGATTGGTTTCCACATTTGAGACAAAGCATACTCGCACAGGTTGTAGCATATCATGGGAGCATCGTAGGAGTATTGAGGGGGAGTCATATGCTAAACAAACTTACTACTACCTTGTGCTATACCTTTTCAACAAGAGCCGCTTTTCATAACACCATGTTCAACCCACATTTTTTGTTGCTCTACGTGGCAGTTTGCATGTTTTTCTTCCAGACTTTTGCTAGTTCAAGGCAGGGGGTTGACCTCTTCCCGCAGGCGGGAGGGCAGTTTGGTCACCATGGCCCGGTGTCGCCCCTTGAGAGTCATGGCAACTTGGCGATTGCTGAAGGCACATGGATCCGAGAAATCTGGGGATGCGGGAGAAGATTGGAACCCATGGGGTGCCTTCCAGTAAACTCAGATAGTTATGCCTGAGCCATGGTTGGGAGTATCAATGGTAAATACTTCGATTTTGATCCAGGGTTCTGGGTTGAACATGTACCAAATATGGAAATCATTGGAAATCCATGTTTGTTTCCTATTCAGAATGATCTGCTTTCAGGGTGGAATTTCCATATCTATATCTATCTATGTTAGTTTACTGGAGGGTAAGATGGGAATAAAACGTGGATTTGATTAGTAGGCAAGTATGGGATGATATGTGACGATCATGGGAAATCAAGAGGATAATAAGGGATGATAAGGACATTGAACAAACTATTGGACAATATGGATTAGTAGCTGGATGGACCTAAGTACTGGGCATAGATGGGTCATGTTTCTGGTGAAATCACCAGCAGGAAATGATGCTCCCAGTGGTTGGTGGAAAGGACGATGCGGACCCGTCCGAGTTTTTTCACATTTGTATCTGGGAAGATGGACGGAACTACAGTATACACTTATACCCAGTCATACATAATATATCCGCGGAAAAACGATGAGTTTTGGAATAATTCGAGTAGCTGTCAGAATTATCGGCGTTTACAAATCAGTTTGGAAATTTGCTCCGACCCCATCTGGTGAGGATGTGTTCACAGAATTTCACACGGACATCCGCCCTCCTCAGATATGTCCAGTACGGTGAAATGGGGGGATTCTCCAATCGATTCTCGGAATTCCTGGAGAGAGCTGCATGCAGCCCACCTCTTATGACAGTTGCTTAAAACTTAGATCAGGTTTATATTTACATTTATATTGCGTAACTATACATTATTATCATACTAGATAACCAAATTTTATTTATATTGGACTGCCAAACATTCAGATTAGAGAACCACATATTAAAACATAAGGTTGACACACATCATATCATACAAGGCTCCATTGGCCCCATTGGGCCCATTGGGCTCCAAGGCATCTCCGGCGAGCTCATTGAAGAGGCGGCCAACCAACGGTAGTAGTGACAATCCACAAATAGCCGAGGGATAGCATGAGTCATTGAGATCTATTTTTGGAGACATTCAAGATCAGATTTAGTAGGAGAGTTTCGAGCTGATTTCTTGGTTGAGCCAACAAGTTTCGATTTGGAGTCATTTTGGAGGCATATAGCTGCAGCTCCCCACAGAAAGCCGTTTGGTGATTGTGGAATCTCCGGGCTCACTTGAAGGACCAGTCCACAAAGGAACTGGTTAGGAACCATAGTTGCAATATGCATACTTGTATATATATACTTACATATGTAACTGCTCCGAGATGAAGCAGCAGCTCTTGCTGAAGGAGAGCTTGGAGAGCGTCCTGCCGGCCCAGCGGCTGGGGTAACATAGGTAGAGATACATCATGATCTATTCAGGTGTGCACAAATAGATTGATATATATATATATATATGTATATATGTGCGTGTATATATATATATATAGTGTATATATCTATATACATATCTATATACATGCATATCTGATATGCATTACTGTATATGTACATATGATCACATGTCTGTGATACGCATAAAGAAGTACATTCACATCCGTAACTTTGATGCAACCAACAAAAACAACATTTGACGATTATTGCCAAGGAGGCTTCTTCCACAGTCCAATCCGGTCAATCATCTTCCATTGTGTGAGTGATGTAGCAGAGGGACATCCGTACATTCATTGGAAGACCAGCAAGAAATACATCCAGATTACCTTCCCAGGCGGTACAGAACTCGTTCATCCCAATTTTCCACCAACCTCCAGCCGCGTTTTCAGAATAACCTTACCCATCTCAATGCCTAGACATTTATCGCTCAGGGGGAATACTGAGTTCAGTTGCCAGTGGTTTAGATTCCAACGATCCGCAAATTGAATCAGCAGTTGCAGGATGCACCCACCAATGGTAAGCGATAGGTGAAAAACGCCAGTTCCAACTAGGCTCGCCCCGGAGGGACTTCTCAACCAGGCTTCATAGTCACATCCTGGCCCGCAGCCCTAGGCCTTGCGCCAGAAGGTTGAGTACATGGACCTCCAATTGCGACAGAAGGAGATTTCCAAACTTCATATGGGCGACCGGTATCGTGTCTGACAATAGGGAATTGATGCCTGTAAATTTTATGGCAATTGATACATATATAATATATATATATACATACAAATATACGTATGTATACATATACATATTTGGGAAAATGATAGATCATCCACATATTGGAATTGAGGATGCCACAATTTCAGACAAACCCCATGTGTTTAAGCGATTATACCAGATATTGAATGATTGGAAGGCAATTCAACATCCCCTTGCGCTGAATCGACGTTCCAGGCGTTTTGGGATGAGCTGACAGGGTGGTTACATCCATGTATTGGACATCACAAAGGGCCATGTTTTTTGTGAGTTTGTCTGAAAAAAAAAGTAGAGGAACACCTTGAATTCCACTGGATTATCACTTTCCTTGTCAAAATAGCTATTTGGGGCCATAGGTAGAACCCATTTTCAGACATACCTATATGCAGTAATGCATTGACAATTATTGAACTACCATTTTGGCTGATTTGTGGCTAGCTCCAGCCTTGAAACGCCCCTGCAGGAGCAAGAGAACCAATACTTCAAGGAATGGGTGGAAAATGGGTGGGACGACCTTGCCAAACAATCTGCAGATGGAGCAGATGGTTGTCAACTCGCCATATTCATGTTTTTTTTGCCTTGGTTTGGGAATGACATACATTGTAAACAGGAATTGTGATTACCATTATAGGGATTCCTAGAACAGATGACAGATGAATAGCTGTGTTCAAGATATTGGGAGTCCATCTGCTTCCTACAAGAAGAGAAGTAAAGCTGGTGAAACCCATTTGAAGGACCTAATGATTGGGCTGGGCTGGTCGTTTGATTTTGTAAAATTTCATTCTACCTGGCAGGATGATTCCAGTTGACAAGCGCTTGAAACCAGCCAGTTGTGTTTGATTCATATTTCAATTCCCGTTGATATAGGGGGTTAGTGAATTCTCCCCATTCTGGTTGGTTACCCTACAACAAATTTATACAGATGTAGGAGAACCCACCATTTAATGATCATTTTCTATAGGATCTCGGCATGGAATTCCCTGGACGTTCGCCTGCAGGCACAACTGGAAGCGGTTCGGGACGAGATGAAAACAGTCTCTTGGTGTTGGAAATCCGTGGGGAAAACCTCGGGTTGGATGATTTTACACACTGTTTTGGATATTGCGGGTTCCATTTTCTTCGGCGTCTAATCGAGTGGCTTCTATACAATGCACATAGAAATGCGTTTGCTATGGTTTATTCATCTATAATGGATAGGTGATGCAACTCGGAACTTGAGAACTGCCAGCAGTGGGCTTGTGCTTGCTGCAAATGATGGTTGGTTGATGGTTGATGGTGAAATCGTTGTTGTATCAATTTTGCAGACGGAGATTTTATGGACTATATAATCCAAAAAACATGTATATATATATATTATTCTATGTTGATAAATCGAGAGGGTGAATCTGAGGGTTTCAGGGTTCCATCTGAATGTTCACGCTGTTTGGCCGGTGAGGGCCAACGGCATGGTATCTTTCAAACGCTCGCCATCATTTTGGGGTGATCTCAACCACCAAGGCCAAGGAACAACAGGCCCGATATCGCCATGACATCCGGCGGAAACACAGAACACGTCGGGCATCCTTTTCATGCGAACAAGCAGCATTTTTATGCGCTAAATCAATATGAATTAATCATTCTTTTCTTACAAGTCGTTAGATTACCATTTTTGATGGTTAAATCGCGATTCCTGATGGTGAAAACCAAAGTTTTGATGGTTCAAGTTGCAATTTTCGATGGTCAAGCCACCAACTTCTTGGTCATCGTTCTGGCAGGCTGGAGATGCAGGTTCAATGGTGGAGTTGAAGCGGATGGAGGAGGCCTCCCTGGTTAGTTCATGGAAAAAATGGTGGAAAGATCAGGAATATTCTCCTGAATGTTGGTAAAACAATAATAAACCACCCTATTTTGATGGTTTGTATCACCTATCTATGTTTTTTTTTTAAACTATTGACCATCCAACATCGATGGGTTTAGCGAATAAACATGGGGAGACATTAGAGTCATAAGGATGTCATAGGAGATTCGGTCCGATTCGGTTGATTGGGAGTGAATTGATTTCACCAACGGCCGATCATTGGGATATGGATGATATGGGGACTTGACCCAACCTGGGATTGCTGTGACTTAGGAGCAGCAAACAAACGTAGCAACAGAACCTCACCGTTTGAATGGGAACATCATTTGTACATAGGGAAACTTGCAGTGCCATCGTAGATTGCCAGAACACAAATTGATGAAACCCCTCAAAGAAAGAAAGAACCTAGTTGGTTTCTCAAAAAATCATCACAAGCTACCGAAATTTGATAAATCCATGTACCCTCTGGTAATTTAACATAGCGATTGAAAATGGTCATTTATAGTTGATTTTCCCATTAAACATGGTGATTTTCCATAGTTATGTTAGTTTACCAGAGGGTAAATCCCTCATGTTTTGTCATATTTGTTGCTGAAAAATTCCTCCGAGCCAGGCCCTGTCGCAGGAACGTGCCAATGCGGTGGCGCAGGTTGGGACTCGTTTTGGGAATTTCGGCCGATCCGGACGAATTGGTCGTTGAACCATAAAAGATATTGCTGGAAGATATTGAACCATCATGTAAGATATTGAACAGACTGGGATTTGGATACCATTCACGGGGATATCATGTGGATACTAGTGAGATTTCAAGACGAAACGGAGTCCTTGAGTCCTTGACAAGCATTTTATAGGGATATCTCCAGCAAAATGGTGATCTCAGGATCAACAATAGTGATCTAAGCATCAAACATCTGGATTTCGCCAACAACTTTTGGAGTTGAACCATCGAACAGAGGGTCTAAACAAACCATGTTATAGGGACATCATGGGGATATCATGGGGATACACCATGATGCAACAATCTGATGAGGGTGAACTGGTTGATATCTTGCATGGCTTGAACGGGGTCCATCGGCAAATATGGTAAAGAAACATCCAGACATTTTCAACAGGCACATCATCATACATGCATGCATGCATGCATATATATATATATACATATACGTATATTGTAGGGCTTCGCACACCGGTGATGCCCGAAGGCCTTCTGCTGTTGCTGTTGCTGTTGCTGTTGCTGTTGCTGTTGGCGTTGTTGTTGTTGTTGTTGTTGTTGTTGTTGTTGTTACTGGCCGCCCAAAAAACTATTATCCTGGCTGCATTTTGCTAATTTGGGAAGGCTTGCGGGACAAAAACCACCGTAAATACCAATGTTTTTGGCATACCAGAAGCCCACAACCACAGTATTTTCGGTGTTTTTTTGCCCATGGTAGCAAAAACTACGGTATTCACAGTGATTTTTGCACAGCACCTAGCAAAAACATTGGTATTTTGTGCAGATTTCAACTTGTTGCCTTAAGTACTTTTCCATGCCAGAAGCACAAAAACACTGTAAATTACAGTGTTTTGGCTTTTGGAATGCGACAAAGAAACGTCAGGTCTCCAGCCCAAACTTGCAGCTCCATGGCTTCGCCACGGCGAAACAGCTCTCCGGGCTCCAAGAACCTGCTCCCCTTTTCCTCTTATATCGATTTAAATTTTTTGAAATCATCGCTGACACTAATAGGCCGAGTTCACCATTTACACCAGAACGCAGCCAGGCCAAAGCCCTGGCTGAAGCGCACGTGCAGCTGAAGCGGATGCAGGTTCCGTGTGAGAGTCAATGGAGATCCGACTGGGAATAGTTGGATTTTGAAACCACGAAGCAGCTCTGCCCAAACGCTGGTCAAATAGTCAAATCTTTTTTTTGGTTCCTTAGTTCCAATTGATCACACATTAATGATTAGATCATACTGCTATTGGTTATATATCAGATGAAGAAGCAGGCCACGACTAGGATAGAAGATGATGTTCTCACCAGAAGGTTGCAAATAGAGCAGGAAAATGACACAAGAATAGAGCAGCCGCCGGCCAAAATTTCAAGAATCATCCCATCACCTAAGGCAACCAACAGTGGTTCAGCTTTTGTCTCTTTGATTTAAGAACAGGGTTTGTCTGAAAATCGAGTACCCCTAAATTCTATGGTTTATCATTGTTTTTCATCATTTTCTCGATTCAAAGCACCACTTTGGGGTATACCCATTTTCAGACACACCCAACTATCAGTGGGACTATACCGTGTACCACCAAAAACAACTGGCAAAAAAGATGGGGAGGGAACCCCCCAGGTCTCACTGTTAGTTGGACATGAAGATGTGCTTTGGTGCAAGAGCAACATGGGTCTGTCTGAGAATTGCCATTTTCACAGGGAAAATCGCGATCAGATGCGATGGATTTACAGTAGTTCTTTTTCCCCCCAAAAAAAATCAGGCAAACCTATACATGGAACTTGGCCCGAAATTGGAGTCACAATTGATCCTTTTCTTGGGCGTGTCATCACAAATGAATGGGAGACAACCCCTACAATCAATCCCAAACAGAGAGGATAAACCACCCAGACAACCCCAGATGTCCGCATTGCCATCAATCCATTTTGGCACATATCAACCCACACATTTGGTTGAGCTCGAATCTTCGCCAAAATAAATCCACAATTATCAACCAACTTATATATCAAAACTCAATTTTGGTTAACAAGATTTCCAAATCCAAAATGCACGGGGTTCAATCCCAGATCAATGTGGCTTTAGACATGGGATTTACTCCAAAATCATTTCTGCATCTGTCTGAATTCCAGATGCCCGGCCGGATGTAAATTCAGATATGGAACATCCAATGTTGGAAACCCAATCATAAACCTCCCATTTGGGCATGGTTTACACAACCCATTTTTGGTGTTTTTGGGGATGGTTTATGGCATTTGGTTTCCCACATGAATGAGATACACGGGATATAGTGGGATAATATGGGATACATGCAAAAACATATATACAGACATACACACACAGATAATGAATGATAATGATTTATAATAGGATAATCCTCTGTGGTTTTTCCCAGGAGAACGATCTACACATGTTCCCATGTTCCATTTTTTTGATCCATCTGGCAGGATCGACCCACTCAAGATTCCATCGTGCGGGCCCAACAGGACGTTTATTTCCAGGTTTGGAAGGGGGTCATTGTGAGTAACAACCATAGGGATTTCAGGAGCAACGAAACATTAGAGGTATTCACCACGAGCATTTTTTTGGTTAACAGGATCAAACCTTGGTTTATCTTGGTTTGATGTGATTTTTGGCTAGATGGGTTTTTGGTGCTGTTTTTGTCTTGGGGGATAGCACTTCAGGGGTGGAGTTTCCTGGGTGTCAACTGTGTCAATCCTCCCATGGTTTCTATAAGGTTTTGCGGTGGTAGATCGCCATTCTTGTTTACGGAGATCTTTTTCTCGGCATTCTTGGTGGTATCAATATCATCAATATTTGATTATATATCACGGTTTATATTTTGCGTCCAATACTTGGTATGATAACATGTTTTGTTCTGGTTACCTTCCCAATTATCATGGATCCTGTAAAGCAGGGGGTTACGGGACTCCTCTCCTCTTGGGACGGCTTTTTTATTGTGGGGTTGTTCATTGGGGGGATGAAACATCATCAGTGGAGCCGGTAAAAATCAATTCTCGCTGGGACGATTCCCATTTCAGTGGATTCAACACCATTTTGCATGGTAAAATCGCCATTTTACTGGGTCAAATTCAACATTTTGCTGGGTTCAATTACACTTACATAACCGTTTTGCTCGGGTAAATTCACCAATTTTTGATTAGTGACCTCCCGTGATTCCCCCTGTGATTTTTTGTCCACAGGACGAACTGATGCAGCTGCGGGGGGAGTGTCGACGGATCGAGGAGGCGAAGAGTTGTCAGCCTCGGGAGATTCGATAGTTCTAAAGGTTGGGGGTTGATGGGGATTTCATGGGATGTATATGGGATTTCATGGAATTTACATGGGATTTCTATGGGGTTTATGTGGGATTTCCATGGGATTTATCTGGGATTTGTAATTGGTTAATTAATGATATTGTTGTATGATCTTGTATGTATGGGGATTTCACCCAAGAATACATACTATTTCACGAAGAATATCCAAAGCTACTGAAGTAGTTTGACCAACAGCAGTGATTTCATGAGATCTATACAATGGAATTAAAAGGACTTGATGAGATTTCTAATTGGTTTATGATAGCTAAATTGATGAACATAACTCCAATAACTGGTGGGTTTATGGTAGATATATCGAACAAGTTGATGGGGGGAAACCAAATCAACACACACACACACACACACACCACTGGGGGAGGGCCCACCTTGCAGGTGAGTTTCCGGTCAAAATTGGATGATATTTGTGAGTTTGAAGGGTCCATTTCCAGTTTGGAGATTGGTCTAGCGGACCAGGTCCAGTTTCCATTTGGGTGTCCTGTTGTAAGAGAACTTCTCCAACAGACCATGCGATTGAAAGGACGGTCTCTTTTTTGTCTTTTTCTAGTGGGCGGTAAATCTTGGATAGGGTACTTTGATATACTTTGCTATATATATATATATACTTTGATGTTTTTATCTGGTGCCAGAAATCAGGATCTATATATGTATATACTACAGTACAAACCAGCTAAACAAATCCCTGGGGGTATCTCTCTCTGGCAATCTTTGGCAACGATTTGTCAACGTCAGCCAGTCCAAGGTGTGTGATGGCCACACTGCCCATGCCATGGATGTCCAATCAAACATGATCAAAAAATGGTCACATCCAATTCAACATCATCTTCCAAACCTGTCCCACGCTATCTTTTTTCGGATTTCCCTCACTGAAAACAATGGAAACGCTGTTGGTTCCCACACAGGAACGCAACTCCGCTCGCTTGGGCTTGGCAAGCCAGGCGCTGGCCCGTTGGGCCATCATCCAAAATCCAAAATGGAGGTTGATCATTTTGACCCTAAAAGCAATTTTCTGTTAGGTTTTACATGCCTATCAAAGATCAAAGCACATTTGTCTTGTGAGCAATCTAAGTATGATTGCGCACTGGCTCTTCTCATAGCCGCATAGCCGGTGAGACTTCATCATGTTGAGACCTGGCCTATACTCATCGCTGACCTTCTTACCCGAGGTGTAAGATGAGCTCATTTCCCACCTGGAACATAGCCGGCGAAATTCTGTCCCAGTTTCAACACGGTTGCTGGAAGGCCCTGCAGTTGTCAGCACTGAGTGATCAACAGGTGCGCCGGATCAACAGAATTTCTGGCCATGAAAAAACACCTGTTTCGATCTATTTTGTACAGGAAGATGATCTATAAATGGGGATGTCTCCATTGACATGCGTGATGAAAAAAGAGGGTACACATTCAACCGTTCACTTGACATTAAATCCTCTAAAGGTGGAAGGTGTTGAATCCAATGATTATTTTGGACCATCTATGTAGGGAGAATATCATGTACTGTTGCAGAATCATCTTTTGCAATCTTTATTTGCGATAACTATTGCCAATTTGACCAATAGCTTGACACTATACAGTATAAATTCTAACAACCCATAGTGGCTGTCCGACTGTGGATTTTTTTTTTGTCATGCACTGATCATTATCCGTCACTTTCTTCTGGTGAAAGATTTCTATGTGTGTTGGTTACATATCTATGGCTTTGAATAAACATATGTCTATGCACGCTTGTGTAGATTCTGCTAGTCGTTGCTTGTTCCTGCAACACAGACATGTTTTCTTTTCAGACATCCAAATATCATTGCATCCCCTTTTTATCCTCATTATATCCCCATTACATCCCCATTATTCTCATTATTAACCCACTTTTGTGGCTTTCTGCAAACTTTTCTGAATTGACCACTATATATATAAAATATTATATATATGTATATAAGTGTTGCGGTTCGCGACCGCACCAGATGGAGCTCCAAAGTGCCTTAAACGCTGCCCAGGGTGAGGCGTGGCCCCCGGTCTGCTATCATATGTGCCATTGTGCCATGATCAAAAGTTGGATTATATGCTCCACAAAAAGCATGTTCTATCCATGGCATCTATATATATATATACATATATATATATATAAGCATTGGAAGGGACTATCACCATTACTAAGGAGTTGATACACCAGCTTCAGCCATCACCCGGCTGCTTTTCGATCCCAGTAGCGTTTTCTTCTCAGTGGAAGAGATGGGTTTATGAAGGGATCACCTGGAAGGGTTTTCTGTCAATTCTCCCTTCCACCCATCCAACTTCCCAATGCCGCTTCTGTGGAACACTCAGCCGGTCATCAACCAACCAGAGGCATTTCTGGGTGGTTGGGGTGAACCGAACTCTGGGATTGATGGCTAATACTTTGGTGGGAGATTTCAACGCAAACATATCACCGGGATTCTCGATATTTCAAGCACTAACAAACCAAAACATCAACACCACATTTCATGAATTCGGGATGGGTTAAAACCTGTTAGAACCCTATGATCCATATCTGGGTTATTCACATCCATAGATTCCAGCTATTTCGGGGTGAACAGAAGGGGATTCCATGGTCCATTGATGATCCCTTCCCGACTCAGATCAAGCGCCAGAAAGAGCAGCTGGAGGCAGCGCAGTGGCGAAATCGGGGGTCAATTTTGGGTTAACCACATAGTTTAACCATATGGATACATATAGTTATATATACATAAACATACGGGAGAACAATGGCACGCAAATTTTTACAGATATTTGACGGATACATATGGATATTCGTGGCCCATAGGTTCTCCAACTGGCCCTTTCAGGAGATGCGGCTGCAAAGTACCAGCGCCTCCGGCGCGACAACGGGTGCCGGCGAGTCCGAGTCCTGGGTGTTGCCACTGGGGGAAATGATGAAGATGGGGATTTCACTACCTAAAATGGAGATATAATGGGGATATAGTGGGGATAGAATGGGAAATGCTAAAAAACATATAAAAACCAAGGATGATCTGGTTGCTGGTTTCAACTGTTTTTTTTTCAACTATACGACTGGGAGGATTGGTTGAGATAACTACCGCAATAGGATAGTTAAAAAACACTAACAATATGGGATTTTGATGATTTTTGAGAGGATGTCATAGCAAAGTTCATTTTTGTTAAAGCCGATGGGGAGATTTTGCACTCTTGGAAACAGATGTCCTCTCCCAGAGCATACGTGTACAGTATGTACAGAATTATCTACTGGGATAATACCCTACAGATCCCTACAGTACAATAATTAAGCTACACAGTGATTATGCTACCCTCTGGAAATCAAACGTGGCAGTGAAAAAAACCCTATAAATGGATGGAGGATTTTCAATTGCCAGGTTTGATTACCTGAGGGTATTTTCAATCACTTGTCTTAATATTTGAGAATTACGACATTTTCAGCCAGTAGAAACAAGCACAAACCAATGGACTATTTGTCATATTCCTCTGTCTTGAGCGACTCTAGGATACAACACAGGTATACCCTCGGATTGGTCCAAGAATCGGGCCCCCGAACATCTCATGATGGACAAACCCAGCGAGGATGTCCCCTCCAAAATGGTTTTTTGTTGACTATTCGCTTTGTACCAAACTTGTTTCCCCATGTTTCATTGCTTAAATCCACATCATTCGTACAAAAAGGAGGGCTAATGATTTTGTTTTTTTTGATTCATTTTGTTTTCTTTTTTGGATTCCTGCTTTTCTGCGTTTTGCTTTTCCTGCTTTTCCCGTTTTTTTCTCCGCTTTTTTTTGCTTTTCTTGCTGCTTTTCTGCTTCTCTGCTTTTCCTGCTTCTCTGCTTCTCTGCTTTTCTGCTTTTGTGTCTTTCTACTTCTACTTTTCCTTTTTTTGCAGTCACGCCTTTTTGCTGCTCTACTTCTTCCTGCTCCTCTGCGTCCTTTCTTTATTGTTTCTTTGCCTTTCTTCTTCTTCTTTTGCTTCATTCTCTCTTGTTTGTATCCTAAATGAAACCCTTGAGACACCCTACATGAAACCTTAAATAAAACCCTGAATGAAACCCTAAAGAAACGCAAATAAAACCCCAAAGAAACCTGAAATGAAACCTTGAATGAACCCCCGAAGAAAACCTAAATGAAACCCTTAAGAACCCCTAAAGAACACCCAAATGAAACCCTAAAGAAACCCTACATGAAACCCTGATGAAACCGTAAATGAAACCCTTAATGAAACTCTAAATGAAACCCCAAATGAAACCCTAAATGAAATCCTAAAAAATCTGTAAATGACACCCTGCATGAAGCCCTGAAGAAACCCCAAATGAAACCCTATATGAAACCTTAGATAAAACCCTAAATGAAACCCCAAAGAAACCTGAAATGAAACGTTGAATGAACCCCCAAAGAAAACCTAAATGAAACCCTTAAGAAACCCTAAAGACACCCTAAAGAACCCCCAAATGAAACCCTAAAGAAACCCTAAAGACCCCAAATGAAACCCTAAAGAAACCCTACATGAAACCCTAAAGAAACCCCAAATGAAACCCCAAAGAAACCCTACATGAAACCCTGATGAAACCGTATATGAAACCCCTAATGAAACCCCAAAGAAGCTCTAAATGAAACCCTTAATGAAACCCAAAGAGACCCTAAATGAAACCCTAAAGAAACCCTAAAGAAACCCTAAATGAAACTCTGAATAAAACCTAAATGAAACCCTAAAGGAATGCTACATGAAACCCTGCTGAAACCCTAAATGAAACCCCAAATGAAACCCTAAATGAAACCTTAAAGAAACCCCAAATGAACCTTTGAAGTACCAACATGTAGCAAATATCATGCAAAATGAGAGGTTCAAGTGCCAAAATGTAGCAAATACCATCCAAAATGGAACGCAAACATGCGAAAATGTAGCCAATACCATTCAAAATGGAAGGCGAACATGCCAAAATGCAGCAAATATCATGCAAAATGACAAGTTCTAGTTCCAAACTGTTGCAAATACAAGGCAAATGGTGCCAGGAAATAATTAAAAAAAATCCCAAACCAACAACCAAACATCATCAATCACCATTATTAAGCAAGCATCATTCCGAACCAATATTGGCCAATATGAACCACTGTGAGCCAGTATTAACCAATCTTTTTTGACTTCGATCCCTCTCCTAAGGAAGTCTCAGAGTGCCAGCTCAACCACCTCAAAGCTGTCGCATTCTGAGCTACAGGTGCCTTCCGAGTAGATGGAAAGATCTTGGAAAGGTCCGTATTCTATCTACTTCAGGATGATTATAGATACATCCTGGTAATATGTATTTGGTCCACTCCTGAACTTTGACAATTGAGCTTCGATTGTTTGCTGAAAACGAGTTTTCTATTGCCGAAGTGGTATTGGGTCATGCATTTGTGGCCATGAAGCTAGCAATGACCAGTCCAGCTCGATGATTTGCGAACTGGTGAGCCATCCATATACTGGAAATCGACCACAAGTTGTCCTCACTTTTCAAGACCGAAGAATTCCCCATGTCTTGGTTTCTGTCTCCAGGTGCTGCGCACGCACATGCAATCGGCCGTGCGTAGGGCCTTGGAGGTGCCACTAAAGAATAAGGTGAAGCAGCAGTTCTTGGGTCTTTGGGGGATCCTTGCAGGATTGTATGGGTAAATACTTATGCAAAATCTCATATACCTATTGTAAAACAATTCTATGATAGCTGGGGGATACTTGGCACTTCTGGGGGATACCAGGAGTGAAACGCATCTAGATGGATGAATGACATTTTTTGAGCAAACTTTTCTCCGTCAAGCAACCTCCGCTTACCCGAAAAAAAGACAATGTTTCGTGCAAATCCTAACATTCAAATCTCATCTTTGGTCTAGCAGTTCCAATGCGATCTGCAGCAGCTGCCTTGCAAAACACAATGGAATCGCAACACAATGCTGCACAACAACTAGCATTGATGCAACGGTTCCAATGCACAAAGCACATCGACACATGCAAACTAGCATGGAACAGCGTCAACAAACAAACAAAAAAGGCACCTTGCAAGCCTTATTCCCAATGCCAGCGCCGTTCGAGATAGATTCGACGGCAAAGCGGCGACGCATAAGACCGTCGTGTTCGCGAGCCAACTTTTCTCCGCAACGAAACCTCCGTTTACCCGAAAAACAATGTTTCGTGCAACTCCCTAACATTCTCATCCTTGATGTAACAGTCCCAATGCGATCTGCCAAGACTAGCTTGCAAAACGCAGTGTCATCGCAAAGACTTAAGGATCTTTTGAGCTCCTGCTCTACTTCAGACACATGCAAACCAGACTTGCGGATCGTTTGAGCTCCTTCTCTAGTGCAGGCACATGCCAACCGGTCTTAAAGATCTTTTGAGCTCCAACTCTGCTTCAGGCACATGCCAACGAGACTTAAAGATCTTTTGAGCTCCAACTCTACTTCAGGCACGCGCAAACTGGACACAATGATTTTTGTGCCAATGACAATTAAAACCATCCGTAACTCGGACTTTCTCTACGAAACTTTTTTTGATAATTAAATAAATAAATATACATATATATATATAGATATTTTTTCAAATATGTGCACGCACACGTATATATATATACATATCTATATATATATATATACATATGTATATTTATAATTCTTTGGTTATAGTTGACATATCTAGACGCAGACATGCACAACAGTATATGGACGATATTCGAACTTATTTACTGTACATATAATCCTATGTGCAATGCAAGTGTATACATATATCCATGTACCTAAACAAACGTATACACATTTTACAGCATTCTATGCTTCTACGAATATTTACATACATTTATAATGGTTGAGATATACAGATACAGACACAATAGTATACGCGCATGCTAACAGATAGACATGTACGATTGGACATGTATGCAAGCATTCATCCATCCATGCATCCATCCATCCATCCATGCATGCATGCATGCGTGCATGCATGCAATCACGCGTACAAGCATGCATACAGGCATGCGGGCATGTATACATGCAATGTGTGCATGTTTCCAATGCAAGAAATCTAACCATACGTATGATGGAAATATAACACTGAATATTTCTTTATTCACACGCACAGACACACATATATATATATATATAGAAAGAAACCCTGCATGTACATATGGGTGAAAAAGGAGTCTCCATGTGCATAGATTCTTAAATATACATACCAGAACATGGACATGTACAAACACATGCACACACGCCATGTACGCATATAAATGCACATATTTGTTTCAGATACAGACAAAAAAACAAAAAAGTAAATCGATATATAGACAGCTAAAAAAACAGATAAGTGAATGAATGAGTAAAGACATAGATAGATAGATTTCAAAATAAGTAAATGGATAAGATAAGTGAATTAGATATTGAAATGAAAATAATGATTAATCAATGATATATTTAATAAATTTCAACAATCGCGTATATATATACATCCGCATGTACATTCGCAGTTCACGGCGCCTTAGGTACTACTATCAGAAAATTACAGTGCTCAAGTTCGATATCGAAAAGCAGTCGGTTCCTCCTACTGCTCCATGCGCGGGTGCTGCACTGTGGACGGGATGAGGGCTGACATTCGAAGAATCTAACGCTTTATTCTGCTCTGCGCGCAGGGCTTGAATATAGCTGCTTGGTCCTGGTGTTGATGCTGCCCAGGGTGCGGCTGCAGAGCAGGGCCTGGAGTACCAGCAGAAGCTGCAGGCAGTATCGGTGGCTGCGCGTTCCAAGAAACGCACATCTTTCAAGACACAGCGGATAAGGGATCGTTGCCACCTTTGGTTCATGAACGATTTTCAATGGACATAAAATTTTCGGTGGTGAAAACCATGACTACCAACTACCGTCTGGTAAACTAACAGTTTGCTATGGAAAATGGCCATAAAAATGGTTGATTTTCCCATTAAAAAGGGTGGTTTTCCATAGCTATGTAACAGTTTACCAGAGGGTACCCCAACCAAACTGGCGAATCAGGAATTGGACGAGAAACTGGTGGAGCTGAGCCCCACCCGGCTTCGAGCCAGGCAGGGCTGTTGGGTGTTTTCTGTTCAGAAACAGCAGGGAACCTTCACCAGGTGCAGCCTTGGGCTCAACAATTGTGCAGGAGAGCGGACCAAACCAGATATACATGTGAAAACCGCATTTTTCTTGCCAGTGATATTGTTAACGCCACATTTGTGCTGCCGGTACTGTGAGTCATTTGAGCAGTTGATATAGCATGCATGTTTGAACGCAGACAACACGATGAACGAATATAATCATAAAAAGGGTAAATGTCTCGAAACTTCAAGTTTCAACTGTTTCTGACATGATTCAAGACAACATTTTCTCAAATTTTGACTTATGGGAATGACTGATTGCATCATCACATTCTGGTTTTCAAAAAACATGTGGGCATGTGGGACAATGGCACCCGTTGCGTTTATTCCCCAAACAGCTTGTCTGTTGGGGTTCTAGTGGGCTTTCAAGAATTGGATCCTGTCACGAGATGATTTTGACCTTGTCTCCCACCTTTTCTCCCACCTTGTCTCCCACCTTGTCTCCCACTCTGCCTCCTAGTGCTCTGTGAGATCTTGTCACGACATGGATGCGGCCTTGTCTCCCACCTTGTCTCCCACTTTGTTTCCCACTTTGTCNAAAAAATACACCTTACAATATCTCCTATACGTTTCCTATTTTGAAACTTCCGCCACCGCCTTGTGCGGTACTACTGGCAAGTGATAGTATAGTATAAAAATAGTAGTAAGTAGTAGTACATAGTAGTAAGTAGTAGTGAGTAGTAATAAGTGGTAGTGAGTAGTAGAAAGTAATAGTAAGTAGTAGTAAGTAGAATAAGNAGTAGTAGTAGTAGTAGTAGTAGTAGTAATAGTAGTAGTAGTAGTAGTAGTAGTAGTAGTAGTAGTAGTAGTAGTAGTAGTAGTAGTAGTAGTAGTAGTCGTACTAGTAGTAGTAGTCGTACTAGTAGTCGTAGTCGTACGAGTAGTCGTAGTCGTAGTCGTAGTCGTAGTCCTAGTCGTAGTGGTAGTGGTAGTGGTAGTGGTAGTGGTAGTGGTAGTAGTGGTAGTAGTGGTAGTGGTAGTAGTGGTAGTAGTGGTAGTAGTGGTAGTAGTGGTAGTAGTAGTAGTAGTAGTAGTAGTAGTATTTTTTTAAATGGTTTTGAGAATCGTTACAATAAGATACAGGGAATAAGGTGAATCCCCAAATGAGCTCTATGAAATGGAGCGTGTTGAAATATCACAAACCCGTAAAACCAATTTCATTGGGAACGCTTGATTTTATATCTTGGGGGCCTGTGACAATATGGCTTCAGCTGGCATTCTTTGATTTTGAAGCTTTCTCATGTAAAACCAAGGACGGGGGGGGGCAGGTCGGCGCAAAAGATACACCCTACAATATCTCCTGTACGTTTCCTATTTTGACATAAAACAGAAAGCAAAGAAATCTATGCACATGACGGAGAGATGAATTTTGCTGTTTGGGGTCGATGCTGGTGTAATTTCTTGCAATGCGGCGAACCCAATCCCAGCAACCAACCATAAATGGGAGTGAAATTAACAATCATCCCGTTACTATGTATGCGGTGGTATTATAATCATTCCATTGTATTTCCCACACTCATACCCTATAACCATCCAAATATTTCCAATCTGTTTTGGTTTCCCTTCATGTCATGAATTCCATCATGACGCCCCCCCTGTGGTGCTGAAGGCAAAGTGGGAGTGGCAGTCGCAGCGGCGCAGTGGTCCGCGTTGGGCTCTCAACGCCTGGGGCGAATCCATGAAATGGCAAGCGCCTGTTGGATGATGAATATTTTTTTCATGGATATTTGCACTCTGGCAATCTAACAGTGGTAACAGTGGCAAATTTCCATGCGAAAAAACGCTAAATCACCGAAGCAATCAACCAGAATCAACCCCTTTCCAGAGCTGACTGTAGAATGACCAAAGGGTTTCACAGAGGGTCTTGAACACTGGGATACAATGGATGATGGGGATATGCCATGGATACTTGGGATATTAACATATCTACATATTGGATATTCTGGGGTATGATGGACTATCTGGATGTAATGAGATGGTCAAGATATAGGGCCCAGAAAACCGCAGATCAACTGATGAGATTTGAATTCTAACAGGTACCCACCTTTTCATGGGTTCGGGTGTGTCTGAAAACGGGGGATGCACCCCGAAATGATGATTCACCAGTGGATGGACTGAGGTTTGCGATTTTGAGACAAACCTGTGTGTGAAAAAAACATCACCATGGAGCGTCTTGAAAACCCAACAGGGCACACCTCAGCTGCAAAGTTGGTGTTTGCCGGTTTGAATTCCAGATCTTCAACATGAAATCTAAGGCGACCTAAAGGGCCAAACAATGTCTGCCCACCATTGCACCTTTATGAACGATTTCTCAAGAACGGATTTATTGGGGAAATATGTGGTGTCAATCACCACAACCCCTGGACAGGCATCTGGACTTTTACGGGTGGCGCTAGCCTCATATGTACATATAATCAACATGTATCTATGCAATTACATGTACATATATGTATATATAGGTTCAAAAAACCATACACTCACACACACATACATACACAACATCATAACATGTATATATATATATATATATACAGACATATGCACATATACACACACATGCATGTATTGCAGTATATAGTGTGCATTTGTGAATAAAACCACATACGTATACATATATACGGACAAAATAAATGACTGAATCAATCAATCACTACATAAATAGATAAAACAAACAAAGACATAGATAAATAGATCTAATATATTTATATATATATATATACCCATATATATCTATAAATATTATATACCGGATGTATCGAGATATGTGGCTTATTGAGCCACTATGTGTCAGAGACACTTCACGCGGTCCAGGAAGTGGAGCAGAAGCTGGCGCAGCTGTCGCCGCGAGGGTCTCCGCCAGGGTGCGGAGTGTGGGGGGTTCGGTTGATCCTGCGGGGGTGGGGATATGGGGATATCATGGGATTTCATGGGATTTCATGGGATTTCTTGGGATTTCTCGGGATTTCATGGGATTTCATGGATTAATATGGATTAATATAGATTGATATGGATGGGATAAGTGTACCATTGATGAATGGGATAATTTGGGGGGTTCTTAAGTCACGGAAGATCCCCAGTCGTCACCATGGATTTACAAAAATGGCCGAATGACTTGGATCATTTGGGCTTACCCTCATGACTTAGGAAACCGCCATATCCCAAGAGATGGGAAAGCAGGGAGGTTTTAACATGGCAAATTGGGATTATCTTGGGATTATCAATAGGATTTTGATATTTCCAGATGAAGTATGAGTTGTGCCCGGCCGTGCTGCGGCGGAAGTTTCGAAAAAGAGCAATGACAACTATAAAGGAAATCAATGGCTTACAGGAAGGTCTGTAACATGCACACGCATCAAAGGAGTCGTTGATGTGAGATGCATCTATGAATGAAATGAATGATGATTGAATGAACGACTGATTGAATGGGCGAACGAATGAACGAATGAATGAGGTGAGATGAGATGAGATGTGATGAGATGAGATAAGACGAGATGAGATGAGATGACATGAATGAATCAATGCGTGCATGCATGAACGCATGAATGCACTAATGCATGGATGCATGACTTCATGACTGGATGAAGGGATGAATGGATGAGTGAATGACTGAATGACTGAATCACTGAATGAATGACTGAATCACTGAATGAATGACTGAATCACTGAATGAATGACTGAATCACTGAATGAATCACTGAATGAATGACTGAATTACTGAATGAATGACTGAATCACTGAATGAATGACTGAATTACTGAATGAATGACTGAATCACTGAATGAATGAATGGATAAATGGATGATTGGATGAATGGACGACTGGATCATGGATGCTTGGACGAAGGGACGATTGGATGAATGCATAAGTGAATGGAGGAGTGGATGGAATGACTGAATGGCTGAATCAGTGAATGAACTACTTTTTCGTTTTTCACTAGAGATGTCCTAAACCAGTCATCTTCCTGACGTGACTTCTTCATTGAGCTACCTCTTCAGTGGGCCAACTCTTCGCTGAGCTACCTCTTCACTCAGCGATTGTACTTCTCTGAGCCGCCTGCGAGATTTCTTCTTTGAACTACCTCTCTACCTCCCTACCTCATCTATTTCTTAAGGCAGGTCTTCTGTTGGCCCAGCCATTGCAATGCGTTTATGAGCCTCCAGCTGAAGTCCCGCGTAGCACGAGAGTTATGGAAGGCCCTAAGGCTATCATTCTCGCAGCTTTTAACAGAATGATTCGCGCACTTCCATTGTTTCACACACACACACATGCAGACGCTCCCGTATTGCTACCGTGATCAAACGTTTCCGCGAGGCAATTGCCGTTGCTAATGTTTCCACTTGCCAACTACTGTTGCTACCTTTGTGGTTGACATGATGATGTGAAGACTGACCATGGACATTCGTCCGCAACCCAGAAGCTTGCGAACTAAACCGCCTTTGATGATGACAAGAATGGGGTACATGAAGGAGTTTTGGCGTCTCTGTAGATTATGGTTAGGATTGGCGAATTCAGCCCAAAAGGATCGTATTTCAGCTTGGTGGAGGACTGTGATCCAGCCAGACTAATTAGGGGCATGTTGCCCTGACGGGTCGATCATCCAGTGATTGATTGGCTGATCACTTGGATGAATGGCTTGATTGGTTGCTTGATTCTTTGATTGTGTGATAGGTTCACTGATTGATGAAGGGCCTAAGGGATTGGTTGATCAATTCAAATCATGCTTTTGCCATAGCCCATCAGAGAAAACATCTTGTTGCAGAGTGTTTTGAACGCGATGTCTTCCAAATACATGGTGTTCAAATGTATATGGATATAGTCATCTTTAATCAAATAAGTATCCATGTTTATACATATACATATAGACACATAGTATTAAATTTACTGCACTTTACGCACCTGCATGTATACATGCATGTATACACATGTATCTATTGCACATAATGTACCGGCGACCCCACATGTGTGGCACACCTGGCAGGACGAAACTTGTGCGGGTTCCAAGTCTGGGTAAACCTTGATTGAGTAGGTTGGTGTGTTCATGTTCTCTCTAAATGGAGAAACATACAAGGCGTTTAAAATCAACTCTGAAGCGAGTTTTTTGACGTATCTAAGACTGGGAAGGTGTTTGGATGTGCATTCCAGGGTGTATGTGGTTAATAGCCATGGCCATAAAACTAATTGTAAAAGGAGTAGTCCAAACTACACATGGAGTATCAACCCCTTACTACCAGGGATGAACATCCACGGTGGGACACATCATTGCAGCTGGTGTTAGCCCAGCATGGACAGAACTTGGGTAGTATCATGGTGTTAGCACAGGACATATTCATACTATCCGCAGTAGAAACCCATTACAAGACCACTACAAAACCATTCTAAACATGGTTGGCGACTCACCAGAACGAAACACACACACACACATATATATATATTATACATGATATACCTGTCACTATACATATAGTAGATACAGATCAACGTAACCCACAAAGATGGGAGTAATCATATTCTTTAAACCAACAGAAATGAGCCAACAGTGGAGGCCCAGAGAACGGGGCCACAACCGCCGTTTCCAAGTCATGTGGGTTTGCTGTACCCAAGAGTAAATCGTTAAAACACATCGTGATTCATACAGCACTTCACAATTATCACCACACATCACAATTGACAGAACAACTCATAGTTCATTTGTAGTAATTCACAATTCATATTTACTTGTCCCCAAATAGATAGAAAAGTCGTTTATCGATGTTTATCGCTTATCACTAAAATATCGTGGGATTTTCCTTTTCGATCTTTTTGGGGGTTGCTACAATCCATTATTAACCCATTATTATCGCATTGTATCACCATGATTTACCCGTTAACATCCTTTAGCATGATGAATCCATTCTCACCCGATGACCTTCCCGTGATTAATCAATGGCCTTTCTTATTCGTTCATAACCCCACTATCAACCCCATCCCCATAATGAAGCCATTATTTACCCATTATAGACATTTATAAACCTCTGAGATCGGATGGTTTGAATCTCCGACAGGCGAATGGCGGCCCTGCCTTTGGGATGGAGGTGTCCTTCTTTTTCGAGTTTTCCACGGAAAGATACGGTAAAAAAAATCGTCGCCATGGGGCTTTTAGGATGTCTTCTTACTGGTGCTAAACGCAGGGAATGGGGGTTGCTGACCTATAATTACCATGAAAATAATCATCCCAGCAACCCCCATTCCCTACTAAGCACCAGTAAGTCTTAGGCTTCAATTTGATCCCATGATTTGTGCAGGATGCCTCGACCCTTCCGAACGAGGTGCCGCCTGGGGGGATTTCAGCGATGGTGAGCAACTTCCCAGCCTTGTGAGTATCTGGGGGGTTTGGGAGCAACCCTGGAAAACAAAAAACTACAGTAGTTTTTCGCTTTTCTTTTTAAAAGTTTTTTTGGGTACGACCAAACAGGACCAAACAGGGAAAGATCGAGATGGCAGCAAGTTGCTTTCGACCCCGGCCGGACTCAATGATGATCTCCGGACTCCCGATGATTTCCACCGTGGTTTCCCCATGAACTTCCTGTGAGAACCGCCTGAACTTGGGGTAAAAAAAAATGTAAACACCATAAGTTTACAATTTCCTCTCGAGTTTTCCCAATGTAAACCAATTCATCGATCACTAATTTTGAGTGCTGAAATGCCCAGTTTTGATGCTCAAATCCTCATTGTCGATGGTTAAACCTCCATTTTTGATGGTTAAATCCCAACTTTTGTTGCTTAAATCCATAGTTATGATGCTCAAACCTTCATTTTTCATGGTAGAGCCTCCATTTTCCATTTTTCGTTGGAGGTCCTTCCCTGGCCCTGTAGGTGGCGCCCATGCGCGTGTCGCCTTTGCGACGACCCTCGAACATGTCTTCCAGCGAGGTCCTGGTCCTTAGAGAATCATAACACATACACACACACTTTTTGTTCCATAGATGATTATATATATATATTATGTATATAAAATATGTACATACTATATATATATACATAATATGTATATATATATATACAGTATGTATATATGAAATATGTATATATATATATATAGAGTATACGTGTATATATTTAGGTATAATATCTACATATCTCTATATATAATATGTGTATATATATAATTTGTGTGTATATAATACATGTAATATAATACGTAAATAATACATTTAAAATACATGAATAATACATAAATAATACATATAAAATACATATATAACATGTATATATATAGATAACATTTATATGTATTTTCAGCAAGTATCAGTATATGTATAATGTGCATGTATTGCATATATTTGTATATATATACACATCATGTATGTATATATAAGAATCTAATACGTATATATATATATATATATATTATGTAAATATATATAATACATATATAAAATGTATATATATATACATACAATATATATATATACATATAATATGTAAATATGTAGTATGAATATAGATAACACACACACGCATATATAGATGTATATATATATGATTCTATGTATACATACATACAATGTAAATATAAAATATGTATATATATATATATAAATATGTATATTTATAATATGTATATGTTTATATATGTATACAACATATCTTTATAATATAACATACATATAATATAACATATCTAAGATAACATATATAATATATACATATACGTACAAATATGAGGTATATGTATATAAAATATGTTTGTACGATGTATGTTTAGCTCTCTATATGTATATATACATACATATGTATTTAGAATCAGTAGACATTGGGGGTCCACCAACAGTTTTTTCTAAGGCAAATTTGAGTATGAGTGTGATTTAATCAATTGGCATAGGTTCCTCTCAAGAGCGGGGAACCCCAATTCATGCTAGTTTAACAAGGAAAGTCATTTTCTTAACCACGGGAATTGGGGGGTCGCATATGGGTTTGGGTCATACACGGAAGACCCACGGAGCCACCGCTTGTTTGTAGGATCAAATGTCCACGTTTTGGGCAAATCATGTTGAACCATACTCAGATGGACATGCGTCACTGAACAGTTGCATGCCACAGACTTGGGGACTCAACGGCAGGATGATTAATTCCGAGCATGACTATGTCAGGCTTGAAAATGGTGAAATACCCCTTGTATCACCCAGACATCTCAGGGAAATCTCGGTAAACTCCCACAATATGTACCACTTGGGGTCTGGGTTGGTTTTAAAAAATGTGTGCCCCCAAATTCCATAGGATTATCAAAATTTTTCCCTTTGGAACGACCAGAAACTGGGGCGATAGCAAAGTATTTGAACAATCGATGCCAACCATCCTCGCAGAGATTCGGACCAAGGTGATCCTTCCTCAGGGCTTGAATAGCGATGGCCGGGTCGTAGTTTGAAACTCAGGATGTGAAGTGTCTGGTTGGTGGTTTCCAATATTTTACCATACAAAATGAGATATAACGGGAATATGATGGGTATATAGCCAATGATGATCTACTTGGTGGTTTCAGCCACCACCATATACATATACAATATAGAGATACACACACATATACATATATACAGATACACACATATATATATATATACACATTTATAATATATCTACAGTATGTATATATATATATATATAGACATCTTTTGAACCAGACTTGGGATGATTCTTCAGGCTACATAAAGGGCCGGAAAATTGCCATGCCTTTCCCTGCCAATCGCATGCTTGGGGTTGCTTTCGTGGGTTGTACCCATGTCCTGTCCAGCTTGAAGTTTCTTTTTGGTTCATTTAGCTGATCACTGTTTTTCTCCTGTTTTGACTCCAATGCGAGAGTCGTTTCTTCGATGCCCGTAGTCTGCGTGACTGCGTGACTGCGTGCTGCGAGTGAGAGTGCCTCCCGCCTTGTGTGAACAAATGCCGACTATTTTTCAGGGGCGTTGAAACCACCAAATAGAGGGTGACGGTTGCTTTTCTGACTGGATTGTAGCCATGAACTTAGACTTACACATCTGAAAATCATTTTGGTTATTTCTGCAGATTTTGCCTGTTCGAACCCAATTCTCGCTATGGGTGTTGGTGAATCTTACGGGCCACAAAGGATTAACTTGAGACCGTGGTTATTTACAGCTTCATTTACAACTGGTAGAGGCCCATCACTATACGAAAACCATGAAACATGACGGGGTTCCTTTTTATTCCGACAGATTCTTATCATTTTTCTTGCTGGTGCTTTGGGAATGGGGGTTGCTGGGATGATTGTTAATGGTTATTATAGGTCAGCAACCCCCATTCCCTACTAAGCACCAGTAAGTTTTTCCACAACAACCGCCAGAAAAAAAAGGGTCCGACAAAACCTGGCCTGACTTGCAGCTGAGGCTGCAACCAGCCTTTCGGCCACCCATCCAGGACCCATCACCGAACTTTGTGAATTTGTTGTGATTTATCCAGAGAAACCACTTTTTTTGTGGCAAATCTTGGTGAAGATTGAGTGTTTTCTTTTCAAATTCCAAACAGAAACTGCTTGAGACCTTTTTTCGGGGGATTGACTGCATCGCAGATTGGGTATCACAAAAATGAGTCAAACTAAACACACCGCCTGGGGTAGCACATTATGGATGTGGCACCAGTTTTTGGCACGTGAATAAAGGAGGGTCGCGGGGTGAAGTCAGATTAACCCATGATATCGCCATGAATGTCAGCGAACCGCCAATTGTAGTGATTTCAGGAGTCAGGCATTCAACTGCCATGCCGTTTCCAACATTGACTAAACATGGCAGTAAACAATCCCTCTTTTTTTGGCAGACCTCATTTTTTTGTTTGTCAACTGTTTTATTTCTAGCCATCAAAGCAAATATATTGGATTATTTTCCATATCCCACTACATCATCCTCAAGAATAGTTGAACCTGTGATCATCTGTGACACTTAAACACTTAAATCTCCAATTTTTGATATGAAAAACCAGGAAATCCCCTATATTTCATATGAAAATCCAGCAAATCTCCCATTTTTCATGTGAAAAAACCAGCGCTTCACTGGTTCACCTTTGGAGAAAAAACGCCAGGACCACCGGGGTCCATCACTTTGCCGCCTCAGTTGCCAGCGGAGAGGCACCGTGAAAGTCTATAACTATATACATAAATTGTGTAAGCTATAATATATATATATATTCTATACATATATATATATATATTATATTCTATATATATAGAATATAATGTGTGTATATATATAATATGATATATATATATATATATTTCTATTTACAATAATATATATATATATACATTATAATATATACATTATAATATATATATATATATTATAGTATATATATACATATTATAACTATTATAATATATATATATATATTGTAATATATATATATATATTATAATATATATACAATAATATATAAATATACACATACAATAATATGTATATATATGTTATAATACACATATATATATAATATATATATATATCTATATTGTAGTCAATCAATTGTTGCCTGCGGTGTATAGGTATGTAAAGCTATCTATCTATCTATCTATCTATCTATCTATCTGGCTGTCTGTCTGTCTGTCTGTCTGTCTGCCAGGCCGTTCGCCGTGAGTGTCGCACCCAGCAGCTGGACGCCGGGCCGCAGTTTGCAGGCGCCGCCACCAGGCGGCGCTGTGGTGCACGCCAGACCGATGGAGGTGGGCTGCAACGGGACGGGTGAGGTATTGATAGAAAAATACCATGGGTGATTGGGTAATTCAATAGATTGGTTTACGGACGTTTACGGGAAAATCTACAGGAAACCATGGGTTTTTCCCCATCACATGCAGGGTTTTCCTGTAAACTTTCCTGTCAACCAATCCAATGAGTAATCTATGGAGTCATACTACAGTAATTGCTGGTACACTTGGGGATGGTGGATCCTATGGCTTAACATCTGTTGGGACTTATAGTGATTGGGTTATTAGGGATGATGAACTAGGCCATAGTAAAATGAGATGGGATATACAGTTTTTTTGATGGCTCACATGTAGAATGCATTTAGTATGACTATTATTACACGGGCTACTATAGTTACTGTACATCCTAGCGTTTCAACAATTTCTATGACTATTATGACTATTATGATTATGAACTATTATGACTATTTTGATTATTGTGACTATTATTCAAGCCAGTTTTTTTTTGAAAAAATATTATATATGCACACTTTTTCAATATTATTGCATATTATTACTATACTATTCATACGGAATTGCCATTACGAAAAGAGACTCATACAATTATTTGTAGTATTTGCGGTTTTCTTGATTTTCATTTCCTTTGGGGGGTTGATTGGGAATGAGGGTTGCGGGAATTATGGATGGGTACTTGTTTTTTTTTTTGGCCATAAAGTCAAAGTGACGACGACTTCTACCCGATTTTCTGCGTGAGCCTTGGTCAATGAATGACTGGGTTATTTTTGTGCAATCATATTTAATAGATTGAACTATCAACGATGCGGATTGTAAAGGGGGTACAGCCATGAAGATGAACCATTATAATATGGGGATGGATCAAGACTTACTGTATCATCATATATCTATGACTGGGGGATGAACATCCATAAATTCCAACTATTTGATATGAACTGAAGAGGATTCCAAGAGTGAACTGACCCACAGCACGGGGAGAATTCAACAAATAGACTGCAGTGTTGCCTGGTATCCGTGCGCGGGCATGTCCTTTTTGGTCAAACTAGCTTTTGCGAGTGCGTGGATTACATCTCAATGTGAAGATTTGGTCAGTTCTTTGGGAAGTCTTTGTCAGCATGTATATATATATATATGTATATACATATATATATATATACATATACACACCTAGTTTTGAAGACGATATCCCTTTTCTTTGTTGATTGGGTCACGATTCTTACTAACTGCATATCCAGGTTGTGGTGTATAAGAGCAGCAAACATTTGTTGATTCAATCAACATTTTTGTTGATCACAGTTTGGTTGATCCCGTCCCCATGTTTGGTGTTTCAGTCCACTTTTTTTTCTGGGAAGTTTATTTTTTTTTTCTTGCAGTTTCGTTGCTGATATCACAATTGTTTATGCTTTGCGGACTGACTTGCTGTCAATAGTCTTGCAAGTACAGGAAACCTTGGTTTGGTAGGTCACTCAGTTATTTTTTCGCCGTGATGATATACAGTTTTTTTTTTTTTTCTGAAGGGTATCTACGAGCAGCAATGATCCTCCCGCCACCGTTGATTCGCATCTCAGTTGTTCTCTGAGATGGGTAAACATCCATGTTTCATGGTCGCACCTCCATTTTTGATAGTAAAACCTCTATTTTTCATAGTTAAACCATGTTAAACCTATATTCTGATGGTTAGTTCTCCGGTCTCCGGTGTTAAGATAGCACCTGAACGGCGTTCGGTAGGTGATGCCCGCCGCGCAGATGGCTGCTAACGCGGTGGCCGCCACCAGCGGTGCCTTTCGGCCAAATTGGGTGGTTCAGCCAGCGCCGGCCTTTCAGACGCTGCCCAGGCGGGACAGTGGATTGGTGAATTATGAAATCGAGGTTTGCTAAGTCATGGGAGAAGCCCATCTAAAATGGCTTATGATCAGAAAACCAATGGTTTGGGGGACTGTAGCCATATTTTTGTTTTTTTTTGAAACCTCCATTGGTCTTGAAATTGCTGACATGTTGTTGCTTTCTGCCTGGTAGATTCAAGTTGCTGGGAAAAAAGGGGGTTGCTCTAAAATGGGGGTAGCCCAAAAACATAGGTTTCAATACTAAGTCATGGTCATCCATGACTTGGATGACTTGGGGTAGCCCGAAAAAACAGGACACCCCCAAATAGGGAATTGTACTACCTGGGTAGGGATTATGAACTGACCCGTATGAATGGGAAACCTATCAACCAGTTTTTGGGGGTATGAAGAACATCCATTTAATGTTACTAAAGCAATGATAAACCACCCATATTTTGGTGATTGGAATCCCACCCATTTTTGGTAAACTTGGGGCCTATTGCTCTACTAATTTGATAGGGACTTATACTGACTGGGTAATTGGGGATTATGAACTAACCAATACAAGGGAAAACTATCAACCAGTATAATGAGATGGGATAGGGGCATTTTTCATGACTCACGTGGGTCTTGTGTAGAAAGTAAAGTGTCTACGTAAGTGGATTCAACTGGGTCCTGAGCTGTTTTTTTTTCAACCCCCAAATATATAGAGTAAAATCCCCCTACATCCCATGAAAATAGAGCTAAAATGTGATAAAATCATAATTTTCAACGTTTGTGAGGGTTGCATAGGGTTGCTATAGTTTGGCCAACATTTTCTTCTTGAAACCACGACTGAAACGGCCAGGGAGCATGGCTACTCTCGCGGATGACGGTTAAATCGGTACCGATTTAAGTGAACCCGGGCAAAAGGAAAAAAAAGATGGGAAAGCTGGGAAAATCCTTGGACTAAATGGAGGTTTTACAGGGAAGATATGGGGTTTTCCAGCAAACCATGTTTGACCGGAGGGCATAAGCAGCAAATTGGTAAAAAGTGATTCGAAATCAAAGAAAACATACGACATGCTTGCCCTCAAGCGATTGTTTAGCACCAAGATTGGCGGCGGCGCTCGTAGCACAACCATGCCCCCCTCCGGAACCCAAGCAGTTGTTTCAGCTTGTGACTTGCCGGACTTGTCGGGGGCATGGTCCAACATCACCCCATTGGGGTCAAAGTTGTTTTCACCCCAGATGATGACCTTTCAGTGGCTGCGCCAAAAGTCCGTGGATACAGACTAGACGGAGGATATTGCATATGTTGTGCTTCCGCCGCCGCCTGCTTCATGAAAATTGGGGGACTTGCACTCGTCTTTGCTCTGCAGACTCTGCCCCGTCTGGGAGGTGTTGGCAAGCAGCCATTCAAATTCAATCAGATCTGGGAACGGGAAAGTTTGCCAAGCAATAAGACATAGCCTGGCTGACACAACACTAGGTCAACATGATAGCATCTGAAAAGTCTCTGAATCGATGGACTAGCTCTCAATTTTACCCGAAGGCAAAGACATGGGTCAATTGGAGACAGTTCAATTTTCCCACTCTGTCACACTAGAGGAAGAGATATATCATTTTTATTAATTACTCATGTTTTTGCTTTAAAAACATCTGCAGAAGTCAGAGGGACATCGCATGATTTCTTTTCTTTAAGGTTGCTGACTGACAAAATAGCTGATTGATTAATTGAGTTGATCAATGGCTAGAACAATAGTTTTATTGAAGCCGGTCTTCTCTCAGCTACTCATACCTTTTCTTTACCTTTTCCTGAAGTACCCAATCAATGAACTATCCCTCTCCTCCATTCTTTTTTCTTCAAACTACTTTTCTGACCCTTTCTCCAAACATCTCCAAACTATTTCTTCTGCGAACCAATGGCTTTCTATTCAACCGTCTAAACATATCTACAGCAAATATATCAAAATATATGAATAGAATTATGATTATAATGATTTTGATTGGCAAGGGTCAGACGGTAGCCATACCTCACTTTACAAATCTGATTTATCACAGGGAGCGAAAGGATGCCTTGACGAATACCTTTATCTCAAATTGATCATCACCTCTTTTCTGACCATCTCATATTCACTGGTTCTTTGAACATACAGTTTATACATGTTTATACATTGAAACCAATTTTCAAATCATTAAATTATAACGGATTTTCGAGTGAGTTTCTAATCGTGAGAAAGATATTGAGTTTAATCAACAATAACAGATGTATGTATGTATACATATTTGTCAAACCACTCGAATTATTTGATGTATATGTGTATACATAAAGCCAAACACGTATATGTTTATATATACACATAAATGCGAATATATATAAACAACTCTATATATATATACATATGATTAAACATGTATATATATAAAACCTACATACGTTTATATGTATATGTATATATATATATATATCTATGTATATGTCTGAATACATCATGTATTTTTAAAGTGATTTTAAAGATCTGTATCAAGGGTATATATATATATACACATAAATATATATATATATATATACATATATATGTATATATACATATCACATTTTAAGAAACACAGAAAGAAGCGCACATACAGACAGATAAATAAACAAATGACTAAATGAGTACAATATATATATATACATATATATATACACACATGTATATATATATGTATATATATACATATATGTATATAAATGTATTCTTATATATTTGTTTCAGATTGATGAGGCGAACACTACTGTTCAACATGTTTTATTTTGCTGAGCCGCAAGTCTTCAAAGTGGGGTCAACCTTTGGTTGGTTGGTCAGTCTTTGTAAAACAAAGAACCAGCTTAAAAGAACATTGCCGAAATATGGGTGATTGGTATGGGGAATTTCACTAAAAGAAATGTGATACACTTGGTATAGAACTACATAACTTTATATAACCAATATTCTGGCTGGTGGTTTGAACTTACGACAAACCATGTTCCATCCTTCCTGGGTTGATGATCCCATAAATGATGAGCATGACTTTTCAGGGGGGTGCCTCAACGCTCAACCACCAAGTAGACGAGACAAGGGTCAGCCTTGGCGATGACGTCTGATGTCTTGCTCGCAATGGCAACTGGAGGAACTCTCCAGGTGTTGGCGCTTTCATCCATTGCTGATGGGAGGCGGGGGTGATGAACTGTAGAGGATCGCCATCGGAACTGCGGGCAGGAAATTAACCAACAGGATCCCACACGATCAAAATAGTCCTATATATCTTCACTCGATGAGATGTCCTGATATTGGTATATATATATATAATAAACATATAGCTGGGGGCGGACACACTAAATGAACATCATTTTGGATTTTATTCTTTACAGATTTCCGGTATATTTTCGGATAAGCCAACTTAAGTACACCATTTCCCAGAGATTGTAAGGAACTATGTATACATATATACAGATACATGCATATGGCTTGGTCCCTGGCTTTACTAAGCCCCCCAGGATCCCTATACATTATACATTGTAGGAGTATAGATTATATTAGTATTAAAGGTGATAGATGCTTAGATTATAGGCGCATAATGTATATAAAGCATGATTATATACATTTTACATCTAAGATCATATGATATATATATATGTATACATCATGTAATATTCACAGTTGTACATACCCCAGCATAAACTTACATAGATGTGAACCACCCACAGTTTCCCTTTGAAGAATGATCTGCAAATGGTGGTCTTTCCCACATCTATGTTAGTTTACCTGGTGTACCCTCTGGTAAACTAACCTAGCTATGGAACATCACCATTTTAATGGGAAACTCCACTATAAATGGCCATTTTCAATAGTTATGTTAGTTCCCCCTGGGGTATGTGAAGCACATTTTACCAACATCACTTCCCCCTTGGCCCAGGTGAGGTGTTGCCTTCTGTCACGGCGTCGCCGGTGACAGCCTGGGTTGGGGAGCCCAGCGTGCGGCTGAGGAGATGGAATTGAACAGGTTGCTATGGAAAATCATCATTTTGAGTAGATAAAACCATCATCAACTGTCTATAAATGGTATACATGGTTCATTTTTTTTTTGTAGCAATGTTGGCTACCAAGAGGGTACATATTTTTTTAAACACAAACTCAGTGATTTAGAGTGTAATTTCATCAATCAACGATTGGATTATAGTCATGATATGTAATGATACGTATGTATATATAGTTTAATTAATATCCAACGGCCTGAAGCACTACTTGAGCAGTTGCCGAAACCCCGATGATTTGCGTTCTATTCGCTGTTCTCTTTCGTCATTTCTTTCACGAACCTTTCGCGGCGTGGTTTTTTTCTTTCGCAGCATCCATGTACCTGAAATCCACGGGTCACATCTATAGAAATCAATAATTGTATCATGTGGATCCAGACACATCTGAGGAAGCTATCTACTAGTATAAACATATTTAAGCCAGGATTTTGAGCCTTGAAAACCCCTTTCGCGAGCTTTCGTGGAAGCAAATCTTCACGAAAGCTTTCGCGAATCTTTCGCGAGCGTGGTTTTTGCTTTCGCGGAGCCATCTTACTTTAGCAGCCCTTTGGATCACCACTTAGGGGTTTTGACGGCTGCTCACTTGGAATTGTAAAAATGGACGCAGGTCAGCGATGCTTTTCCCATCTCCACAGTCGACCTTGGAAATTCAACAGACCTTGGTCTTGAGGGATTCCATCGGATTCAAAGATCCAGCCATGAGCCGCAAGTCGGTTTGAAGCCGAAACCAACAACCAGAACCAATGACTCACCAGAACCATCCAGACTAATCAATGACTTGATGCCTTTATGCCTAAAAAATTTCAACCAATGACTAGCTATCCATAGCCAATGGTTTCTATTTTTCTCGATGTTCATCCGCCATGCAGAAGACGTTGTTGTTTCCAAACGGCCAGGTGCATGGCACAACGACTGATCCGCTGGGATGCCGAAAACCATTGGTGACCAGTGACCAGCAGAATATATGAAATTAAATCATACACTCACATACATATGTAATCATAATGTATAATCGTACACACACATATATATATATATATATACACATATATGTATATATCTATATATCTCTATACACAGTATATACATACATACAGTATCTAAATATAGACCTTTACACAGCTATTGGAGAATCATCTTCGCCCTATCAGATTCCAAGGAGTTTTAAACAATGATTGACCAAACTCTTACAAGAGTCATTTGGTACAAAGTGGCCGGGTATGTGGCGAAGACCCTTGCTTTGTGTCCATTGAGAAGTCTCTTTTCGATGAAGGATCTAATGCGACACATAGAAAGGCATGACATTTGCAAAGCACCAAAAGAAACTTCCAGATCTACTTCAAACATCCTTTGGCAGTGATGGAAATTGACCATATGCCCCTTAACGTGCCAAAAGCTGGTGAGTTTCCAGGAGAACTCCCAGCCCCAGCTGCAGGCTATTTCACCATCTTGGGGCCTTGCCCTGAATCCCTGCAGGCGGACCCCAGGGGATTCAAGGGTGAATTCACCGATGAAGCCATGGACAGCCCTGTTTTTGATGGGACAAATCATGGAGAAATCCGTGGTTTCAACCTTAGGATTATTCTCCCACAAAGATGATTGCTCAAGTTCACTGAATGGTGGTGCCTCAAGTTCAGTTGATGTTTCAACCCTTTATGATATCCACCAAGAGCCAGAAACGTTATGGACCACTATTGAATTAACAATATTTGATATAATCTTGATATTTGATATACAGTAGAATATGATGTTGCTAACACCTGGATAGGAGTCCCCAAACAGATAGAGAAATAATGTTCCTACAAAAAACAGTGATGGGTTACTTTTCTATGGTCATCTTCCGGTGAGCTTTCTGGAATCCCAAGCAGTTGGGGAACCCCCCCAAACTTGAAGCCGGTGACATTCCCATTCATCTTTGCTGGTATGTGACAATTGTCAATTTTTATCTTTTTCTGCGAGTTCCATTAATTGGATCAAGATTTTCGTTGGTGCACTTCCAGCTTTTGTTGGTTTTCATCCCATGCGTTTGATTCAATCTCACTTTTATCGGTTGTCGTGTCTTGCCATAAGATTTATTTTTCACAAATTTATTTTAACAAATCAGTTTTCATCCCAATTTTTCACTCATTGAAATTTTCCTGTGATGTGCTTTGGTCGCCAGGAGGGCTTGAAATCGCTCGAGGAAGGTGCGCGAAATGTTTCCTGGGGCCGGGCATGTGCTAGAAAATTGGTTAAAGAATCGGGATATCCAATCCAAATATATCTAAAGCACAAGTGGAAAGACAAAGCAATGATATATGTGTGTATACATTATATATATATATATACATATATGTATGCACCAGCCCCTGCCACCCCGCCAAATGGGTTTCCCCCCTCCCCCATGTGGTAGTGGCTGTGGTGGTCGGGGGTGGTACTTGCGTAAGCTGGTAGTCAACAAAGACTAGATAACCTTTGGCATGGGATCCCCCCCTCCTCCCTGTGGTAGTGGCTGTGGTGGTGAGGGGAGGGTACTTACTGTATGTAAGTTGGTAGTCAACAGATATTAGGTATACAGTATACAGTATACAGTATTGAGTATTAAGTATTAAGTTTTAAGTATTAAGTATTGGGAGTTCTATACAGGTTGTATACAGGTTGTATATAGGTAATAGGTATATAGGTATATAGGTATATAGGTATATAGGTATATAGGTATATAGGTATATAGGTATATAGGTATATAGGTATATAGGTATATAGGTAGGTACATAGGCATGCAATGGGCAATGTGTATATATATATATGGTGTGTATCAGGTTCTACAGCACATATATATATATACATATTACGTATGTAGTGCTAGGTGACTCTAAGCAAACAACTGACAATGCTGCCGCTGCTCAAGAACCAAGGGTAGGTGCATGGAGTCCCTCGTCCAACTTGGGTCCTTCTTTTCCTACGCTCTGTCCTCCATCTTCTTCGGTCTTGGTTGTCCTGCTCACTGTGGAGCTCCTGGTCTTGGTGCCCTTGCTGCCTGTTTCCTTGGTGGATTGTTGGTTGGATTCTGTCTGTGTGGCCTGGTGTTTTGGCATTTCCTTTGCCTTTATCCTCCCAGCACAGGTGGGTTTTCCTCTGACTCTGATTCCACTTTGGATCTGCGCCTGAGGCATCTTAGCCAATACTTGCATGCCAGCCAGCTCCAACCAGCGCGACGGCGACCTTTCTGAGGTTTCAATTGCCATTAGTGGCTTGGACATCACTGTCCGTGGTCCTGCTGCTCTTTTGCCTGAGGCCCTGTCTCGTATCACAGGATCCCTTGCTGGCCTTCGTGCCTTGTCTCCGGAGTCCAATCACTCCTTTGAGGCTGTGTCTTCTGTGGCTGAGTCCTCTGTTCCTGCTCCGGCTCCTAAAGCCTTGTCACGTCCTGGCTTTCGTCGTGAGGCCCGTGCAGAGATTGCTGCTACTTTCCAGCCTTGTCCATCTTTGTGGATTTCTGCTGCTGTGCGTCTTACCGGTTCTCACTTGTCTGGACGGGCCAGGATTGAGCGTGCGTGGACTGCTGGTTTTTGGGCGCGTGCCACTGCTGAGGATCGTGTGGTCTCTCCTTGTCGTTCTGAGCCTTTGGACTTGCGTTCCAGGTTCTACGCGGTGGTCAAGTGCGAGGGGGTGGATTGTCCTGTGGTGTATCGTTCTTCTGCCAGCTATTGGCGTGCCATTGGATCCTTCACCAATTCATCATCCATCAGCCATTCGTTCCCCAGTGAACTTGAGGCCCGTGCCTACTTGTCAGCTGCTGGATTCTCCGAGCCTTTCAGGTTTGAGGATTGAAAGCTTGAAGCATGTCAGTTCAGACAGATACAGAGCCTTTGACCCTGCAAAGTCTGGTTTTGGTCGATCAGGATGTCGAACCGTACGTCCGTGCTTGGCCAGACGAACATGTAGCTCTAGATGGAAGCAAGGAGTGTTTGGTCTTGTGCCTGCTCAGAAGGGAAGATGGAATTCTTTTGGCCGTTCCGAAGGATTTTCTTCCAGAAGGAGAATTAGAGGCAGCCAACCAAGGTGCAGCTTCGCCCATCCTAGGCATGTCATGCTCTTTCCATGTTCCGTCAATGGTCTTGGACGGAGGCAGACTGTCACCAACTGGGGAATCAGTAGATGTGGTTGTGGTGGATTGCAACGCTCTGGTGGTGGATCTGCTGAGACTTGTCCAGCCGTTCGAAGACATAGCTTTTGGATTCGACCCAGAGTCCACTTTTGCAATACCAGATCCAGATGCTTTGCTACCTTTGGTTGTGGAATGGATTCAATCCTCTCAGCCCGGCACCAGCCTCATGTTTTACTCCGCCACAGAACAAGTGGAGGAAGAACTCCCAGAAGCCGAAAGGGTAGGCCCACGTCCTGCTCGAACGCCCCCCAAAAGGACGCCAGCAAAAGCAGCAAATGGTGGTATCACACCAGGAGGAGAGCCAAAGCAGAAAGTGAAAAAGCCAACCACGGCTTCATTGTCAGCCTCGTTAGAGAACTTGATGACAGCCATTCCAGGACTGACTCAGCAGCTCCAGGATTTGTCAGCGCGCCAGAAGAGCTTGGAAGATCGGATGTTGGTTCCAGCCTCAGCTTCTTGCCCTGCTTTGACACAACCTCTTTCCAAAGCTATCCAGGGTCAACCTTTGGCTGTATCAGCGATCGCTCCGCACATCCAGACACCACCCCGCACTGGACCTGTCAGGAACCATGGTTTGTTGCAATCCCCTGCTTTAGCACAGCCTGGCCATGTTTTGGAATTGGAGAAGGAAAAGCCAGGATATGTAGAGCCAATACCAGCCAATGCCCTTGCCCAAGCTGTTCTCACGCAGTCGGAAGCCCTCAACAATCTGGTGTCCCAGATAGCTCAGTCGTCTACAGATCCGATGATGGATCTTGGGGGTTTGACCACTTCAGGTACCAGGGGTTCAGCTGGCAGAGCGCGTTTGCAAGCAGACCTAGCGAGCCAGAAAGGTCTGTTCTTTCAGAGTGTGATGACAGCCATGGCCCGCCGCATGTCTCCAACTGTTCCAGCGGAGGGTTCATTTCAGGAGCTTATGGATCGGGGCATATGCGGCACCCGCTATTTAGAACGTTTTGGTGGCTATGCCCGTCACAGGGATCTTGGGATGTTGCAATACCAAGTCATGTGCATAATGGACTTTCTTCAAACATCCAACCTGAGTGCAGCCCGGGACGCAACAGCTCTTCTTTGTGTGACTTTAGAGCAGGCGGTGTTGGAGAATGGAAGATTCGAGCTGGCCAGTGTCCTGACCTTACAGGACGACCTTCCCTCATCGATCTTTGTCAACCGTCAGTCAGCAGCCTTGAGTCGTGCGAGGAGTTTTGCCCCATTGGCAGATCAGAAATGGATTACCACAGCTTTGGCGTACTTGAAAGAGATGGGTGCAATTCAGACCAAGCGCAACGAGTTGTCAGGAAAGCCAAAGCAGTCCGATGCTCCGTCCCAAGCAGCCCCAAAGCAGAACCCCAAAAGAAAGGGAAGAGGGAAGGGTGCCGCAAGACAGCAAAGCCAAAACGATCAGGAGGAGGAGGAGGCTTAGTTTTTGGAGGCGAAAGTAGTCAGGAAAAACTCAATGCAGATCCTGACAACTTTTTTGCGGCCTCTATGGATTTTTGGACTTGGTGCATTTGTCTCCCTCGATGGATTTTTGCATCTCGCACCAAGTTCTCATGGACTTTAATGCAATCTTTTCGTGCCAAGCGACAAGGTCAACCCTTGTCAACCGCAGTCTTCCCCCTGCCGAGCCCTTCTTTGGAATCCTTGGCCGGCAGGGGCTCCAATCTCTCCAAGAAACGTTTCCGGAAGCTTGCTTTTGACCGTTTGCTGCATGTGATTGTCTTTGTTTTGGATTATCTGTATCTTGGTCGCTTCCCTAACTTGCTTGAGATTGGAAGGCCAATGAATGCTGCTCAGAGGAGCATGGTGAACCGCCTTCGTTCGGCTTTGACTGTGTGTGGAGCGTCTGTGGATGAGTTTCCGCTTGTTCCCGGGCGTTCCGGCCCTGAATTAGTATCCCGGCTAATGCAACTTGAGCACTTCTTGATGGGCTGTCCTGCTTTTGTTGATGCCTACTCGAAGTTGCCTGTTTCTGATTTTTCCCATGACAAAAGCTTGCTTCCGCCTGAGGAATATCCCCAGCTTGTTCCTCACAAGAATCTGAATGCCGACCGGATCAAGATTGTCGGTGAGGGTCGTTGGCCTATGGAACAGTTTCTGAGATCAACGCTCTGGCTCCCTTTTCAAGAGCCTCTTTTTCTCCATCACTCAGAATCCATTGAAGGTGCGTCCGTCCCTTGCTTTCGTTTCGAGAGCCGTGAGGAATGCTTGAAGCTTGTGAAGTTGTGGGATTCAAAAGGTTTGCTTTCTCTCTTTGGACTTCCTGCCAAGCCTGAGATGTTTTGCCGTGCTTTTCAGGTCTTCAAAAGTGAGGAGTGGGATCGCCAAATCGGCGACAGGAGACTGCCGAATGCCATGGAATTTCACATAGATGGCCCAAGCAAATTCTTGCCACAAGGACCAATGTTGACCCAGATCACAGTTCCCCGATGGACTCACCGTGTCAGGGGATCAGTAACAGATAGGCGTGACTTCTATCACCAAGCAAGTGTCACCGAAGAAAGAGCCCAGACCAACCTTCTTCCCTTCAGGTTTGGGCTTCAAGAATTGGAGGGTACTCAAGCTCTTGCGGAGTTTTTGCAGCGACAACAGAAGAAGAAAGCAAGAACAGATAGGACCCTGGTAGGTGACCGGTTTGGACTTATGCCGGAAAGGAAAGGCCTGCTTGTGGACGAGGTCTATTGTGGATTTCGTTCTCTTTTCCAAGGAGATCATTTGGGGGTCGAGTTTGCATTGGAATCGCACAAGCAGTTGTTGGTTGATGGTGGACTATTAGACCCCAAACATCGTATCCTTGGTGGGCATGTTGTGCCTCTTTCCAGACGATATGAAGGTTTAATCATTGATGATTATTTCGCCTTGTCCGTTGATCCCAAAGATGCGGCCCTTGATGACTCATTTGCCAGTGTTGCCTTGACAACAGCCAGAGAGACCTACGAAAGACATGAGCTGCTTGGCTCCGTGGAAAAGGACATAGCTGCTCAAAGCCATTTCAAGGCTGCTGGCGCTGAGATTGATTCAAGTGACGAAGCTTTGAAGCATGGAATGGTGACCGTCTCGGCTCCTCGTGTGAAGCTTCTTGCCTTGTCCGTGTTGTCTTTGCGTGTTGCCCGTCTGCCTGTGGTCACTCAGAAGCTTGCGCAGAGATTGACTGGAAATTGGGTCTCCGTGCTCCTCTATCGGAGGTGCTGGTCTAGCATTGTTGCAGATTTGTTTGCTTTGGGTCATGATGATGTCTGTGAATCCCCAAAAGGTGAGCGACTCATTGAGCTTCCACGGAAATGTGCACAGGAACTTGCGATGTTGGCAGCTGTTGCTCCTTTGGTTTTCAGCAATGTTGCATTTGATGTCAATGCGAAGTTTCGTGCCTCTGATTCCTCTTCCCGAAAGGGTGCTTTCACCGTCACTCGTCTTGCGGAGCGTGAGGTTATGGCACTGTGGCAACATGCAGACAAAAGGGGTTCATACACCAAGCTTGACTCCCCTGTGCGGTCCATCATCAAAGAGCTTCTGCCTGAAACTGAGTACCAAGAACCTGCTCTTCCAGAAGGACCCTATAAAGCTCCATTGTTGCGCTTCGACTTCTTGGAATTCTATGGGGGGGCAGGAGTCGTCAGTCACTACATGGCCGAGCTTGGTTTTGTGGTTGGACCTCCTATTGATTTGTCGCTGTCTCCGCACTACAACATGGCCAGTCTCAGGTTGTTGGAATGGGCTATTTTCATGATTGACGAAGATCGCCTGTTGTCCTTCTTGGTTGAACCACCTTGCACTTCTTTTAGTCCGGCTGCCCATCCATCTGTGCGATCGTATGAGGTTCCTCTGGGCTATGATAGGCTTGAGAAGAAAACTTTTCATGGGAATTTACATGCCTTTCGCTCTTTTGTGTTGCTCAAGGTTGGTCGCAGGCGAAAGAGGCCATGTGGGCTTGAGCAACCCCGCCTGTCAAAAATGGCATGGCTTAGTTTTTGGCATACCCTTCTTTCCATGGACTTCGAAGAAAGCATCATAGCCAGTTGTGCCTTCGGTTCCCCCCATCGGAAAGAATTTCGGTTCCTTCTGTATGGACTTGATGCCTCTGGGTTGTCTGTGCCGTGTCCTGGAAGTCACCAACATATCCGAATCGAAGGAAGATACACCAAAGGGTCTGCGGTATATGTTGATGGTCTTGCAAAACACCTTGCTCGAGGTTTTGCCCAAGCGCTTCGCTCTCAAAAGGTCTGCAACGAAGATTTGGACTTTGAAGGTTTTGAGAATCCAGTTGTCAATGATATCATGGACTCTTGCTCTTGGACTTTGGAGCGTGATTGGCACTGGAAGAAGCAGGCCCACATAAATGTTTATGAGACCGAAGCGTCTGTCCTCTCGCTTTTGGAATCTGCAAAGGAACTTCCACACTCGCGATGCTGTTTTGCTGTGGACTCCCTTGTTGCGAGAGGCGCCTTGTCAAAGGGCAGGAGCTCTTCAAAGAAACTGCAGCCAGGGTTGAGACGTGCTTGTGCAATCCAAATAGGTTTTGATGTCTACCCTGCATGGACTTTTTCCCCAACACGTCTCAATGTGCCAGATGACCCAACCAGGGATTGTCCTTTTCGAAAACCTGTTCCGCTTTCCTTGCGGCAGTTTCTCAGCACAGACCAACTTGAAGAGATTTTGCCTTGTCGAGTCCGCAGGCCTTTTGCGAATTGGATCCGGCTTGTCGTTCTGTGTCACTGTCTGTCTTATGGTTCTGCTTGTAAAATGCATCCTGAACACTGGTCGACTTGTGCCTTCTGGTCTCTCTTCAGCGGCTGCGTGTTTGGTCGCATCTGTGCAGGCCTCGGACTTTATGCCATTGGACTTCAGCTTGGATTTCTCCAGCAACGCTTTTGGACTTCTTGCGAGGCTTCTCTTTCCTGCTTGTCTCTTCGTCGGTGGACTTTCATCAGTCTCAGTCGACAGGGCGTGGGAATAACTCCTAAGTTGAGGGCTTGTAGTATCTTGAAAGTAGTTTTCCTTTTTCAGCTGTTTCACTTGTCCCTGGGAGCCATGGAACCTGCTACAGCGGATGAGCGTAGAAGAGCTGAGATAAGGGGCGATTTCAGACTGCCTGCAGACAGGGATATTCGACGTCAGACAAGATCCCAAAGAAACATTCTGGTAGCTCGTTTTCGGTCATGGCTTAGGCAGAGCCATGGGGTTTCTCTTTTTGGTTTGCTGAATGGAAAACCTCTGGATGGCGAGAGAATGAGCTACTGGCTTGCGGAGTATGGACGGGACATGTACAGAGCAGGAAAGGCATACTATCAGTTTAGTGAGCCTATCAATGGTTTGGCAATGATGAGGCCAGCACTGAAGAAACAACTGGGCGCTGCATGGGACGTTGCGTTTTCATGGTTGATTGATGAACCTCATGATCATCATCCAGCCCTTCCAGTTTCAGTGCTGCTTGCCTCCCTCACTCTGGCTCTGGGGTGGGGTTGGCCACTCGTTGCTGCCGTGCTTGCGTTGGCATGGACAGGAATAATGAGGATTGGTGAGGTCCTTCAGGCAAAGAGGAGTGACCTCATTCTTCCAAGTGATTCAGCTCCTGGGTTTGATTTCGTACTGCTTCGTATTCAAGAACCAAAGACCAGGGGTAGACATGCAAAACACCAAGCTGCCCGAGTTGATCAGAGCGATGTTGTTTCCTTACTTTCCGCTGTTTGCGGCCCAATGGCGCCCCATGAAGCACTATGGCCATACTCAGCTGCAACTTTGAGGAAGCGTTTCAATCAACTTTTGCTGGCAATAGGTCTCCCTACAGAAAGAAAAGATGGTGTGGCTCCTTTCTCCTTGGGTTCTCTTCGACCTGGAGGTGCAACCTGGCTTTTACATGCCTCCGAATCATCTGAGCTTGTGCGAAGACGAGGAAGGTGGCTATCTAGCCGGGTCATGGAAGTGTATCTCCAAGAAATCCTTGTAGCAACCTTTGCGAAGAAGTTGGATCCGAAAGTCCGTGATCGCATTGAGAAGCTTGCGCTGGGTTTCCCAGCTCTTTTAGCTGCTGCGATAGACTTTTTGACCTATGGTGTGCCCAGTTCCACTTGGCACGTGCTATTGCGAGGAGAAGCGGGTGATTTTGAGGGACATGCTGGGAAAAGATGGCACAATGTGAAGATCAAGGCTGCAAAGTTTTGGCAGCCCAAGCATGATGTACCTCACGGCTTGGCAGAAAAGGGCGATTTGCTTGACTCTAAGCAAACAACTGACAATGCTGCCGCTGCTCAAGAACCCCGCCCACGGGCCGCCCATTTGCTCTCCTCGCATGGCACAATGTGAAGATCAAGGCTGCAAAGTTTTGGCAGCCCAAGCATGATGTACCTCACGGCTTGGCAGAAAAGGGCGATTTGCTTATATAGTGTTAGTTGTATAGTATCTAGAATATATATAGTAGTGCTGGGTGTTAGGTATGTAGGTATATGTATATATATATATATATATGTATATGGTATATATATATATATACATGGTATATATATATATATACACAGTATATATGTTATATATGTGTGATATGCATCAGGTGTGATATGGATTAGATTGGTAGCGGGCATGATTTAGGTTGGCAGGAGGAGTAGGGGAGGGGCAGGGGCAGGAGGGGCAGGCGGAAGGGACGGAGGGGGTAGCCCTTGGGCGGGGGTGGATGGACGGAGGACAGGACCATATATGTGTACACCTATATACAATATATCATACTATTACAATATATGTTCCATGTCTGGACAACCCATGTGGGTAAAGCTTGGTTTGGCAGTTTAATGGCTTGAGTCTCAGCCATACATAGATGAGATTAGCTAGCACCAACAAGATATTCCATTAGCATGATCTATCTTGCTGTATAAGTACCCAGGTCCTACTTTTACTTCTCCAACACAAGGCAGGTGATATTTCTTGGTGTTTAACCCAAATTATATAACACTTGTCTATTTTAGTTCTCCAAATGCTAGCCCTTCAGGGCTTCGGAGCAGAAGCCTCCGTGATGGTTTGCCAGACCCATTCACCAAAAACTGCAGATTGTGCTGGCAGCTCAATACAGTGTAAAACAATAGCGACTCTGGACTCTGGTTGATTAACGGCTAGCGCTACGGAAAAATCAGTATGTTTATATAATGGATAAATCATAGTAGATCCTCATTTTCATCATCTGTTTCGATGGGCCATTGGCTTCCAGTTTGTACAGTGTTGAATAACCACGGGGTGATGCACCAGGCCACCCTTAGTAAGCGCAGGTACCAAGCCCCAAGACGTGACTTTCAAAGCCACTGCCTTGGAACGGTTTCCTTTGGAGGACTCGACTAGGTTTTTTTTGGGGGTTGGTCCCCAGGAAGTGAAAACATGGTATGCGTGTTTTGCTTTTCTATCTTTTTTTAAACTCCTGACATACATATTATACCAGACTATGTATGAGATATAAATGTATGTATTTGTCTGGTCTCTGGTTTCAAACCATGAGTAGTGAAAACACAACCCACAAAACGGAGGAGTGGCCTCAAAAAGGTGAGTTCATGGAGATCGCGTCGCGTTGGAACAAATCACATCTCTCAGATGTTTGGGAGCCATCTCCAAACAATGGGCAAGAGGCCACTGCAAAAAGACTTGATCAAATGACTTGTCAACTTTTGGGAACTTCTCCATCTGTGCATAGGGCCTATTCTATGCTGGACATGTTTGAAACCCCAATCTGGGAACTAGCTGTATGTTGAGCTGGAAAATCGGGAGCCAGGATGATGATGTGCCATTGAGCCCTTTGCTGCAAACCTTGCCAGAGTTTTGCTTCAAGGATGCCTTTTTTTCAGTCAGGTGGCAACTGGGCGTGTCTGATGGGGGATTGGCCCCCCAGTGGCTATTGAATTCTTGGCATGATGATAACTATTCAGATGGAATGGGGTACCCTATTTCAGACAAACCCAACGCAAATTCGCTGGGACTCCAATGGAACCACCGGCTTTTGCTGCGACCCTGCCTTCTGATGATTAAATCAGTTAAATCCTCATGATTTGTGGGGTACGATCAGCCATTGCATGGGTTGCAGGATGGGTTGCAACTGTTGAGTGCGAAACCAAGCCCTTCGCCTTTCTTCGCCTCCTTCGTCTTTAGTACGGAGAAGGGGGGCCAGGAGACCCAGAACCATGGGTCAGTGGGTGTGGTGGAGCAAGTGGGGTATACCAGGTATACCACCCACATGGCGGTTTTAACTGGGAGTATCATGAACCACTGGATTTAAAGGGGGGCATGTTTCAGACTAAGCCACGTAGATGTAAGTTAGATACCCTTTTCACCAATCTCTTCAGGATAAATATATTGAGATTGTTGGATCGTGCTGAATAGATATAGCCAATGTGTATTTTAATGATTTTGATGTTGGATCGCTGGCCAATTAAACAATGCAAGTGTAGATGGTAAAACATTAGCAAGTGGATTCAAACTCCATATGCCTGTTACAAGGAGGATCAAGGAGGTGCCAGCCATGAACCTTCATAAACCATTGAAAGTCGAAGCCCTCCCATGAAACAGGGTTCTGCTGATGCTCACTTGCTATATCCAGAAATTGTTTGAGTTCCATCGGGTGATTTCGAGTCACTGACCCTCCAGCAATCAAACATGTACTGGACAACGGAAATCCATCTCTTTTTGGTGGAACATCATGCACCGATGGATACAATCTCTCTCTCTCTCTCTCTCTCTTTCTCTCTCTCTCTCTCTCTCTCTATGCATATATATATATATATTACAATAGGTAGGGGGAGTTCCCATTGCCAAGTTCGATTGTCCGACTGCAACATTGCGCAGCTGCTGGCCCAGACCATTTGGTAAGACAGGCCTTCTTTGGTCCAGTCTCGAGGCGCTTTTTGGTGCCTGTTGCTGGCAGGGCTGAACACACATCGCTTTGTAGCAGCCTCTAATTGTGTTTCAGTTATTCCAAGTTGCGAAGCCTCTAATCTTCGGGGCTTGGAATTGAGAACCGTGACATGGAGATCCAAGCAATCGATGCGACCAGCGCAATTTGCACTTCAGTTGCTGGAACTGGAACATCTCGCTGAGTTTAGCTTTTGCCCCTGCTGCCTTGTTTCCCAGCCTTGTCTCCCTGCATGATAAAATTGCGAACTTGAAGACTGCTATTTTTTTGGCTGTTTTGGTTGGCTAAGAAAACGCAGGTTGTTTGGTGCGAGCACAAGTTATCCATTTAAGAGTTTTTTTTTGGATGCTCATATCGGAGATGACGTTCTGAAGGGTTTGTCGATGTAACAGGTGTTGGGTTTAGATGAGACCAGGCGCGCGCGTGTTTTGCAGCTCATGACTGCAATGTGGTTGGACAAAGACACGGACATCAACTGGGTGGTGGTTTCAGATGTTTCAGCCACATGGGTTGGATTTTCTATCTGATCCAGGATTATTATCATCCCAGTTGACCAGCATGTTTTCTGGAAGGGTGAGTAAACCACCACCCAGTTAGCATGGACTTTGTGCATGTTTGCGATGTCAATCTTGAAATCTTGTTTACTTTTTTAGCAGCGTACGCAGGTTTTGACCGCAAATTTCTATATACCTTGTCACCGCTTGGCTCAAGCGCCCTAGCATTTGAACCTTGACCTAGAAGTACCTACATCGGTACTGGTATACAGCTTCAGCAACATGAAGCTGTGTGCCCATGTGTTGCTTTTGGCCCTGGGGGCCATCAGTGGACACAAATGCCATGGATCCATTGAATGCGACATCAGTTCTCAATTACATCTCGCCACCAAGACCACCAAGGCCACCAAGGTCACCAAGGCCACCAAGGCCGCCAAGGTCGCCAAAGTCGCCACGCCCAAAATCAGTGAATTTCAGACCATTGATCCATTTGAGGTCGAGGTCAAGGGACCCCCAAATGGCGAATTGACCACCGCTTGCCTGTGGATGGTCTCGACCGATAGTGACTCACCGCCATCCTATTTGGTTGTGGATGATCCTGTGGATCTATCCGGGATCGTCTTGAATCCAGATGGCTTAGAGTTTGGTGTCGGACCTGACCTCGGCGGGCATCCAACTTTCGCCATTTTCTTGACGGAAGGATGTCCAACCGCCGGTCAACACCTCCAGACGGACATTGCCAACATTCTCTTGGAAATAGGGGGAATCTCCGACTCAATTTTTGTGCCAGACAATGCAGCCAGGGTACCCGACCTACAAACCATCTTCCAAGACATCAAAGACAATGCTCCTGCTGGATTTCTCGTTCATGGTACAGTTTTCGGACCTTTTGGCTCGGGTAAACCTGAGCTGGTTTTCCGGGACAGAAGTGCTGGACTCCTCTACCAAGTTCCCTCTCTTGGTGGCACCTGGGTCTTGGATGCGGACGGCAACCCTGTCAATCCTGCAGACTTCGACCCGCCGACCCCATCGGATCCCACTTTTGGTGACATCAATCCAACAGTAGCACCCCGAATCAGTGAATTTCAGACCATTGCTCCATTTGATATCGAGCTCAGTGGACCCCCGAATGGCATCTTGCTCGAATGCATTTGGACAGTCTCGACCGATAGTGACTCACCATCCTTTTTGGTTGTGGAACCTCCTGTGGATCTATCCGGGATCGTCTTGAATCCAGATGGCTTAGAGTTGAGTCCGGGACCTCTCAGCGTGCATCCAACTTTCGCCATTTTCTTGACGCATGGATGTCCAACCGCCGGTCGACACCTCCAGACGGACCTTGCCGCCATTCTCGCGGAAATATGGGGAATCTCCGACTCAATTTTTGTGCCAGACGATGCAGACAGGGTACCCGACCTACAAACCATCTTCCAAGGCATCAAAAACAATGTTCCTCCTTGGTTTCTCGTTCATGGTACAGTCCTCGGATACCACGGAGATGATGGATTTCCGGGTAAACCTCAGCTGGTTTTCCGGGACAGAAGTGTTGGAGCTTTCTACCAAGTTCCCGCTCTTGGTGCCGGCCTGGTGTTTGATGCGAACGGCATGGCTGTCAATGCTGCCGACTTCGACCCGCCGACCCCATCGTTTCCCACTTTTGCTGACATCAATCCAACACTAGTCGCCTCCATGACTGGCGATCCCCACATTCATACCATGGATGGCGGCCATTACACGTTGCTGCGGGAAGGTACCTTCCTGCTTTGGCACTTTGGCTTGCCGCAGCCCCATGTGGAGTGGCAAATCTTTGCCCACTATGCCGGACGCCAGTCCTTTGCGAAAGGCTTTTTGTTGGTTGATACTTCGGGTTCAGAGGCATCCAGCATGGAGATCACTTCGGAACACTGCGAATGGCAAACGCAGAGCAACTCCAAGAAGTGGTCATCGGTCAACTCAGAAGTTCCTCAGGTGCTTCTGTCCGGCCCGGCTTCTCGCATGGAGCTGGTTGGCAGCCAGCGCAAGGACATGAAGAAGATTCAGCTGTTTATGTCCGATGAAAAAGTTCCAGTTGCGACATTGAAAGTCATGTGTCGACAAGGTCGTCACATCAATATGAAGCTCCACATGGCGAATCAGAAGTGGGGAGCCTTTGTCAGTGGCGAGCTCAAGGGCCAAAAAGACCAAAAGCACAAACCGAGCTCGAAGACTTCAATGCTGCAGCTGGCTACACGAGAAGACCAAGAATTTGAGGTCAAGAAAACTTGGGCGGAGCTTGGTGGCAGCTCTCACGCCCAGTCATACCTTCAAACCTTTGATCAGGATCAGCATGTGGTTCTCAGCCAGATGTGTGACCCCCAAGCGCAGGCTGATGCCAGGACTCTCTGCCAGAAACACTTGGGAACCGTTGTGCATTCCAGCTACTTCGAGGAGTGTGTCTACGATGTCTGCTCCGGTGGAGGAGAAGTTGCGGCAGAGATGGTGGCAGAGATGCTGAAATTCTGAGCGGCCCCGACGAACAATAGGCTTGTAAAATAGGGCGAAGGTTGTAGCTAGGCGTATAGTTTGAAAATGTTTGAAGTTTGAAACTCTTGGAGCATATGAACGCAAAGCTCCCTTTGCTGCTTGCAAAAAGTGCGTGGTCTATGCCTATGCACAAAGTTGCGAGCATGGCAGATGGATAGGCGCAACACCCGACACAGAAGAGTATGTCTCAAACTAGGGGTGCTCCCACACCAGTGGTTTTCTTTCTTGCCTTGATCTGTTTGGGTTCGCTTTTTGGCGTGTTCCTGTTTGATCCTATTTGGAGGCTTGCCTATGTATACAAGCCCTCGAAAATCAGAGTCTGTCAAGGCTGTCCGCAGCACTGCATAGCTCCGTGAGCCAGGAATCGTTGTGTTGCTGTTCTGCAGCTACTTCTCTTGATGGCTTGACATTGTTTTCAAGGAGGGGCTGACTCGGACTCGGCTGAATGTCATATTGGACACCGACGTATATCAGCAATGGTCAAGTCATGAAGGGTCATTAATCATCGATGTGGGATGGTCATCCATTATCTATCGGGGGGGAGTGATAGCCATTTACATAGGTACGCACAAGGTGGTGGCGGAAGTTTCCTATAGAGGATTTGCGCTTGTAAGAGAGAAAATGCCTATAGGAATGTTGTTTGTGTCTGCGGTTGTCGACCATGTTGTTCCCTTCTTTGGGGTCAACGCCTCGAGCCGGGCGTGAGTTTTTCCATGTAACTGCTGCGTGGCTTTGTGTCAGCATTTGACGTGTTGCCGAAGCTCACATGTACGTTGCAGATGCTCGCTCAGGTTTAACAGGGGGGTGGGGAGGGGTGTAATGACGTCCCTGACGACTTTAAGACGGTTGGATATAAGGGTGTATGTACGATCATGGCAGTTCCGTTTTCAACCTCAACATAAGTATGTCCAGACTTTGGGAAAACTCTTCAAGACGAAGAATGGAGTCTGAGACAAAGCACCGAAGAAAAAATGCTTGCTTTGAAAGCAGATGTTGATTTGCTGCAACAGTTGTTTTTTTTGCAGATGTTGACCTCTGGGTGCAGAAATCAAGAATTCATGTCACAGATGCATAATTCACTGTAAATTACAATGTAAAATGCTCATTCCTGATCCGATCTCCAAAACCACAATGATAGAAAACCATAGAAAACCCACGCCCGTGCCAAGGCTTTGTTCCCTTGTTAGTGTCGTCTTTGTTGTTGGTGGATTTGTTGTGTGATTGTCATACTTCTGTTGTTCTGTTGCTGAGCTGTTTTTGTAGTATGTTGTAGTTTTGCTGAACCGTTGTTGTGATGTTGTTGTGATGTTGTTGTGTGTGATGTTGTTGTGATGTTGTTGTGATGTTGTTGTACTGCTGTTGTACTGCTGTTGTACTGCTGTTGTACTGTCGCTGCACTGTTGTTGTATTGTTGTCGTGCTGATGTTGAACTGCTGTTGTTCTGTTGTTGTGGCGCTGTACTGTTGTTGTGCTGTGGTGCTGTTTTAGTGTTGTACTGTTCCACTGCTGTACCGCTGCACCGTTGTACTGTTGCATTGTTGTACTGTTCTACTGAGATACTGTTCCACTGGTCTACCACTGTGTTGTTGTTATTGTTATTGTTATTGTTATTGTTATCGTTGTTATTGTTATTGTTATTGTTATTGTTATTGTTGTCGTTGTGGTTGTGATTGTGGTTGTCGTTGTGGTTGTCGTTGTGGTTGTCGGTGTTGTTGTCGTTGTGGTTGTCGTTGTGGTTGTTGTTGTGGTTGTCCTTGTGGTTGTCCTTGTGGTTGTCGTTGTGGTTGTCGTTGTGGTTGTCGTTGTGGTTGTTGTTGTGGTTGTCGTTGTGGGGGCGGCACCTCGCTTGTGCCCCCCAAATTTTCTCGCTTGTGCCCCCAATTTTCTCTCGCTTGTGCCCCCATACATCTTCCACTCTTACCTGCATTATTACTATTACTACTACTACTACTACTACTACTTCTACTTCTACTTCTACTTCTACTACTACTACTACTACTACTACTACTACTACTACTACTACTACTACTACTACTACTACTACTACTACTACTACTACTACTACTACTACTANGATGTGTTTTGTGGCAACAGTGTGAGGAATTCGTGTTAGTGAGGGGCGCAAGTGAGCAAGCTTTGGGGGCGCAAGTGAGGCTTGGGGGGCGCAAGTGAGCAGGGGGCGCAAGTGAGAAAAGGTTGGGGGCGCAAGTGAGGCGATTGCCGTCGTTGTGGTTGTCGTTGTGGTTGTCGTTGTGGTTGTCGTTGTGGTTGTCGTTGTTGTTGTTGTTGTTGTTGTTGTTGTTGTTGTTGTCGTTGTGGTTGTCGTTGTGGTTGTCGTTGTGGTTGTCGTTGTTGGTGTGGTTGTGGTTGTGGTTGTGGTTGTGGTTGTGGTTGTGGTTGTGGTTGTGGTTGTGGTTGTGGTTGTGGTTGTGGTTGTGGTTGTNGTTGTTGTTGTTGTTGTTGTTGTTGTTGTTGTTGTTGTTGTTGTTGTTGTTGTTGTTGTTGTTGTGGTTGTTGTTGTTGTTGTTGTTGTTGTTGTTGTTTGTTGTTGTTGTTGTTGTTGTTGTTGTTGTTGTTGTTGTTGTCGTTGTCGTTGTTGTGGTTGTTGGCGTCCTTGTCGTCCTTGTTGTCCTTGTTGTCCTCTTGTTCTTGGTGTCCTTGTTCTTCCTTGTTCTTCTTGTTCTTGTGGTTGGCACATCTGTCAGTTCCATTCCAAAAATTGCCTCAAACGCGATTTAAAGATATTGTCAACAGAAATAAAGCTGGCACCACAACGGCGTGCCACTTTGGGACGTGCCTCTTCCCAAAAGCGCCGCGAACCCGACGTAAAACGAAGATTTTTGATAGAAATCGAGCTGGCAGGAACGGGTTTACTGGGCTTGCCTGGGCACCCCCAGGACAGCATTTCGTTTTTTCCCCCACATCTTTGTGTGGGGTTCTTGTTTTCTTTGCGCACTTCCGTCCGCCTCCGCCGTCGCCTCCTCCGCCTCTGCGTCCGCCTCCGCCTCCTCACACACACAACTTTGTCACATACAACTCTTTCACGCACACAGCATTTTTACACACAAACTTCCATACACACACACACAACTCTGTTACACACATCTCTTTCACACACACACACAGCTTTGTCATACTTTGTCACACGCAACTTTTTCACATACAACTCTTTCACACACAACTCTTTCACACACAACTCTCTTTCTCACGCACGCAACTTCGTCACACGCAACTCTTGCACACACAAACTTCCACACACGCGCAACTCCGTCACACACAACTCTTTCACATACAACCTTCTCACACACACACACATTTTTTTTGCACGCACACAACTTTGTCACATACAACTCTTTCACAGCTCTTTCGCACACAGCTCCCTTGTCACACACAACTCTTGCACCACACACACATACACAACATCACACAACTCTTTCACATACAAGCTTCTCACATATGCACAACTTTGTCACATACAACTCTTTCACACACACAACCTCCTCACACACACGCGCAATTTTGTCACATACATACAGCTCTTTCACACACAACTCTTTCACACACAGAACCTTCTCACACCCACAACTTTGTCACACACAACTCTTTCACACACACACAACTCTCTTACACACAACTCTGTCACACACACACAATTCTCACGACCTTGCTTTTGTGTGGCAGGCGTGGCACATATGGCACTGGGCTGGGCCATCGACTTCCATTCTGTGTGGCAGGCGTGGCACTTGGAGACATCGATGTTCACTTTGTGTGGCAGGCGTGGCACTTATGGCACTGGGCTGGCTGTGGTGGCGTGCTTGTTCCGTGCGCCGCGGTGTTTTGTGTGGCAGGCGCGGCATCTGGTTCGGTGTGGCAGGCGTGGCACCTGGACACATCGATGTTCACTTTTTGGCAGGCGTGGTCCTGGTGGCACTTACGGCACTGGACTGGGTTAGTTGGCGGGCTTGGGTGACGTCGATGCTCACTTTGTGTGGCAAGTGTGGCGCTTTGTGACAATGATGATCCTTTTGTGTGGCAGTGGTTGTTTGTCACAGACAACTCTTTCACCCATTGCTCCTTCACACAAAACATTGTCACACACACTCACACAAGTTTGTCACACACAGCTCCTTCACACACACACGCGCAACTCTTTCACAGACAAGCTGGAACACACAAACTTGAACACACGGCACTTTCACACAATCTGCCTTCCACCATCTCCTTTCTCTTTCCTGCCTTCCCCATCCCATCTTCGCATCTGTTTTGCGCTTATCGGAAGAAGTTGACATGTGCGTTAATTCTTGAAACTTTTACCGCGCACACCTGTGTTATTCACAAGCACCGACCTCACCCCGATCTTTTTTTAAGGCTACGGGCTGGGAGCGGAAAGGGAAATTGTGTGGGTGCGGATGCGGAGTCAGCCTGCTTGGCCCAACTGGGCGCAAGTCTGAGCCAAGTGGGTCCAAATTGGGCCCAAATTGTGGCCTTGTTGGCCACATTTGACCCAAGTTGAGCCCATGTTGCGGACATGTTGGCTCAAAACACTCTCCTGGGTTTTTTTGCGACCTGTCCTGGGCGAAGCGGTGCCATGAAACTGTTGGTTCATTCGCCCGCCCCACTACTAAACTACCGCGCCCCGGCACCTTCAGCGCGTGCTATTGATCTACTGCTTGTTTATGGTCGTTGCAACTGCAACTCGGAAATAAGTTTGATACTGATAAAGAATCCTAGTCGGGGATCCGTGACACTAATCCGCAGAAGGCATATATGAACATTGAATATTGACCATGGCTATCCATGGCTCAGAGGTTGGATGTTCAAGATCACCTGAAACCATCAACCAGTTTTCGCTGTGCACCACACGCTGTTGGTAAAATGCAGCTACTATACTTGGCACCGTAAAACTTCAGGCTGACTTTGGATTTGTTCACGCAGGAGCAACTCGCTCACCACAGGTGTCAGAAATCGGCGTGGGATTTGCAGTTTTTCAGATCATAAGCAGAGACACATCACATGTTGAATATGAACAAACCGAAACCCAGATTTTGCCTTCGAAAGTTTTGGATTGCTAATCTTTTCATTTTTCCAAGTACAGAGCTGAGATTCGCATGCGGAGACGTACATTGTGGGTCGAACTACTCGTTTTGGCCTGGGCCATGAAAAACACCAATGGTTTCTCATGTTCTATTAAGGGTTGATGATGGTTGATGATGGTTGATGAGGTCATTGCTGATGATTTTGCTGGAATGGTTGATGATGATCACCAGTGAACAGGCTGTGCAGCGCAGCCAAAAAAGTAACCGTCCCAGTCCGGTGGGTGCAATTTCAGGGGCAAACAACAACAGCATATTGCCGGGAAAAATGGGGTTTATGTACATTGCTGCTGCTACATATATATATATATATATAATAATATATACATATACATATATACATACACCTTTCGGAGCTGCTACAGTGACTCATATCCAGCATATCTGGTGGTAAGTGGTATGACATGGCATGAGGCATTGATGGTAAAAAAATCATGCGAATCCACAAAACCATCAGGACAATGCCAGAAACTGTATGTTGATTGGGTAATCCAGGATGATCCAGGCAGTAGGAACAGTATGTAGATGGTCATTTGTTGGTCACCGGATCTAAGGCTTTTGAAACGATATTTGATGTTTTGACATGGTTTGACATGTGTTGACCAAGATTGCATTCATTGTGCTTCAGGTCCCTCGCAAGTTGCCGATGAAGACTTCATGGGAGCAGTATCAAACCCTGGTTGCTTGGTTGCCATTGGGCATTCGGCTACATGTCTCTGGGAGTTTTGAAAACCATAAACTCAAACTCCTTATCAACCATCAGGTATAAGGTGATTGCAATCAGATTTTGACGCTGCTCATGTACCCCATCACCCCATGTCAGACGTGGCAATACTTCACGTTATGCAGAGTTGCACCCGTCCATGTCTTTGGCAGGAAGCAATGACATCGATGGTCTTCATGGTGTTGTTTAAACCTAAGATCACCTCAACCAGATTGACAGATGAAAGAACCGCAGAGAAGAGAGGGACAGAAGATCGGACCATTGGATGTTCTGACTTTTTCGAACCCCATTCTTTTGGGACCTAGTAAGGATTTGGCTGAAACTCAAAAGGATGGGAGAACAAAAAAGGCACTGGGAGCAAACTAACAAGATGGAACGAGATCAGATTGGATGAGATGCCAAAAAGATGGAATCTCAACGCCTGCTATGTGTGTAGGAGCAACCATGCCAGATCAGACCAGCAAGCAGATTCTCACACCTTTCCGTTTTCTTTTTTCGTGCTCCTTTTGAGGCTCCGGTCTTGTCACCTTGCGGACATGTCCTTGAGCAAGATACAGGGGAAGCTCAAAGGGAACGTCATTTCCGTCGTCTCTCTGGTGGTAGACTGTTGCAAGGAGGAAAATGTATAGGGACACTTCATGAAATGCTACCGAAAGATGTTGTTTAATTCTGTGTTGAGGGAATGGCTCACAACATGTGGGAGCCTGCGTCCCATTGTATACAGGAAGGCCCTGGAACCTCGAAGGATTGTAGAGCTGACGCAACCACTCAACGGAAGGTCAGCAACCAGAAAAGTCTACTTGTGGGAACCAGCACGTGGATGTCACTTTCAGCACAGCAGGTAGCAAACCAAACCTAACTTCTAGGAATTCTCTATGCCTGTTCTTTTGATATGACATGTCTACTGGCGCCTTTTTTTGAAACAATTGCCGATGGCCGTTTTACTTCGAAGCCGTGTCCACAGGATACACTGGGCCTTTAGCATCAAATGCAGTGATATGACTCTGAAGCATCAGCTTTCTTGCGGTTAGATGCAGCAGCCTGCTAGAGCCTTTTGGTCAGTCAATTTGGTACTCGCTACGTGTCACTGCCTTCACTGACTATTCGTCCATTGTAACTGCATACCACTTCAATACGGTTGCATCTTGTAAACATTTCCTGGCCTCAGCCAAGGTAGATTCCTTTGCATTGAGCGTGGTGATGGTGGTCATTGGTGCTTTGGCGATCTTGAGGCGTGTGCTTTGTTAGGAAAACCAGGGAGGCTTTGAATATGACTTGATATGTTCAATGTATTCTGTGAGATGTTAAAGCTTTATAAATACGTTTGAAAGCGCATGGTTAAGCTATATCAGTGCTTTTCCACACCACAATCATTCAGAAGTTTCAGCAGCAAAGCAACAAACAGTATCAAGCAATCTTCGTGCTGACTTTTGAACATGTCGCATGCATTCACGCGGAAATGCATAGTTCATCACACTGGAACAACTTTCCTAGTCACGTCGTGTCACTAGTCACTCGTCGGGGCCTGCAGTGTGTGATGCCTCGTGACCTGATCAACTTCATACCTTGGACGATTCCGTGACCAACTCACCAACCACAAACAACCAATGATCATGAAAAAATGAACCATCATTAAACCTTTTCAAGGGTGATGATCCCCAAGTTCTGACAATGTCAGTGTTGTCATTGGTTCAAGAGAGCCTAGGAATCATTGGCCCATGTGCTGGCCTCGCGCATGAGTTGAGACGGTGAATGCCGGCAGTTCACTGTGGGTGTCGTCTCATGGGTCGTCGCGCACATTTAAGGATCGCCTGCATGTTCAGATTGGAAAAAGGTGTTCCCGAGCATGGAAACATACGAAGAACTGATGGAACATCAATATTTGTGTCTTAAGGTAGGACAGAATAGCGGTACCATGTGGTATCGTTGTCAAAACCAATCAAAGTCATGATTTTGGGGTATCCCTGTTTTGAGACACCCCCATATGTCATGTCCGCATTCATACATTTGAAGTGATTTGGTGCCTTTTGGAAACCTACAGTCCAACGACAAATGAACCACTGCACGCGTTGGAAAGGGGTTCTGGCGGTGCAGCTCTTTTTGCCACAAAGGTGTCTGCTAATTGGCCTGGATTGATTGCACAGAGGGCAGCTTTTCAGTGGGTTTTTGGCTATTTGTTTCATGTTTGACTTGCTGTTTTCTGCTCATCCAGACTGGGACTTTCAGATTGCAAACCAATGGTTAGTATTGGTTCATGGGTTCTCATCCTGTGCCATTGGCTGCCTAACAATGTGCCATATACTGCAAATCCCTGTCAGATCCACATTTCCTTGAGGTAGACATGTTGTTTAAATCATTCTCTTTGTTGGTTCAACCCCCATCAGAATGTCGCTTGGAGCATTGAGTGTGTGATAGCCTACGATATTCGTATTTGATACTTATATGAATATTTGTTAGATAGTTCGTGTTGGTTATGTAGTTCCATTTTTTTGGACATTCTCATGTTTTGGCCGATGAACTCTGACCCCTTGAAGCCTGAGGCCGGTTGCACGTGGCATGCTTGACAGTGCACGAGCGCCTGCACGAGCGCCTTTCGGCGGGAGGCCGGGGAACAACAGTTGTGTGGGTCTACCCTGCAGCAATGGGGATTTATAGCAGCAAAAATGAGGATTTAACCAACAATATATGAGCATGGTGGGATTTCTATCAGCAGCAAAATGCCCTGAAGCATAATAAGATATAATGAGTAAGATTAGTAAGAAGCCAATAGAAATGCGGATTTTATCAGTGAGTTCTGCAGCCAAAATGGAGATTTGTCCTTTGGCAAACAAACGTGGCCTTGGAACATCTTATTTGTTTTGAAGAAAAACCAGCTATATACCATCCGGTAATCAAACGTGGCAATGGAACATCTCCCATTTATAGGTGATGTTCCCAGCAAAACTTGCATTTATCAGAGGGTCAATGAATACCTGTAAGGATTTTGGAAGGTTTCATTGGGTTTATCCTCAGTAAACAATTCAACGGCAAGGAATTCAATGAGCCACCAAGATGAAAAAGTCGGCAACAAATATCGTGTCAAGATGGGATATCCTCTCTAATCAAATCTGGTATTTGCGACGTTTCCATGTTTGTTGGCTGAATGCCACATTTCTGCTGGTTGAATCACAGTTTTTGTGCGAACTTGCATTTTTCATAAATCACCAGGGGGATCCAGGGGGTACACTATGACTACAATGGTTTCACATCGAATCGAGTCTAGAATCGCCTCATTTTTTTTGTGGGCCAAACTCCACATTCTTGGGGCGTTTGTGAGGACCTTACTACACGTCGAAGGCTGGATTTGGCTTGGAAATGCCACACAAGCCACTGGCGAGGTTTAACGCAAAAAAACGGCAGATTCTTTGGGCTGTGGTCCTATGGTTTATCGGAATGTATATAGCCCACTGTATCCGGCAGAACATCAAACAACCATTCATCGTTTTGACTATCCACTATGTAGCTGCAGCCCCTGAATCTATATAAATGGGGATGCGTCAAAACCAATTCTCACCATGTTCGGGGGAATCATTAATCAGCTATGACTTGGGGTATCATCCGGGTACCAGGGTTTGACTCATAGCCAAACACTGGGTAGATCCCTTGAGCCGTAGAAGCGCCTGCAGGCGTTGTGCTTGGTTTCCCTCTTCCCCTGTTTGGAGCTTCTGAGAAGCTTGCCACAACCTCAGTTGGCGGTTGTACTGGCGACCTATCTGGGGACCTGCAGAATGGATTTTGGGATCTCAAAGCATCCAATTTCTTGGGGTCAAATTGAACAACGGCCATGTGCCTTAGTATTCAAGCATTTGAGGACCAGAAAATTCACAGCTTTGCGCGAGTAGACATCTTTAATGACTTGAAGACTCTACACCTTTTTGAGTGGCAACATTTTGAAGCGCAGTTCTTTTCGAACCATGTTTCAGGTGTGGAAATGTATGTACATGTATGTACATATATATATATATATATTCATTATATATATATATACATACATATATACACACACATATGATCAATATACATATTCTGAATATGGATTTATGTACATATACACATGGGATTGCTGAAAATTGTGCAATGTACGACATGATTCTGCGACGTCAAAAAGGTCGCTCAGATTTTTGCGGTCCCAAATTCATGTCCCTTTTTTGTATCCGGGTCGCCATCAAAACCATTCATTCAATTTGTGAAGTCCTGGTCTTACCTTGCTATCTTTTGGTGGCTCACATACATCCACATGTAGACACACAGATATACAAACCATATACAATCAATGAATCAACACCTGATGTATACATATAGACATACACATGATGTCCATCTGGATAAATTCAAATGACCTCAATGTGACGTCACTTGAATGATGGTTAATAGGGGTAATTATCCCTGAATGTCCGAACTTTTCAGGTTGGTGAATGAGTCATTTTAAATCCAGACAAGCTAATTTATACAGTAATTTACATACTAAAGTATAGACGACTGTGTATATATTTACATGTGTATGTCTATATATATATATACATATGTATACATATCAGTATATACACATATGCCAAATATCAATATATAATATACTCATGGTATATACATGGTTCTACAACATTCACAGAAACGACGTTCCAAACGGCAACTGTGTTTTAGGCTCTCGGATGTCCTGCTGGCAGCCCGCTTGGATGACCACGAAGTGGCCAAATCAGGCATGGTTTGGTTGAAAAAAACATGGGTTTTGATGGATTATCCATGCTAAATACCATCTGGTAAACTAACATAACTATGGGAAATAACCACTTTTAATGGAAAATTCCACTATAAATGGTCCATTTTCAATAGCTATGTTAAATTACCAGAGGGTATGGGATTTATATGGATTAATCTTCAATGGGATACTGATTTGATGAATAATAATGAATAATCATGGCTATAATGATACTGATGATAATGTGAAAAATATTGAATACTCGCGGAAAAGAAGTTGATATTTATTTGCAAAAAAACACTGACATGCTGGTTGATGGCATGTCACATTTTTTTTGGAATGGATACGAAGGAATATGCCCGGATATTGTGTTATTTCCTGGATTTGCTGAGAAATTTCCCTGGGAACATAGGACATATTTTGTGGGGGTGCCTAAAGCACATCCGCACTAGTTAAGCAATGCAAAATTTTCAAGAATTTTCGAGAACATCCACTGATATTTCTAGAGAAACAAGTCACGAATAATTGCGTGGGCCATTTTTGCCCCATGTTTTTTTGCTCCCACCACAGGTCTATGAATCACAATGTAAAGATGCCAAGGGCAAACTTTGTTTCTATCCATACAGGCCAAGTCATTTCAGCCATGGGTACTTGGAACGATATTCACATCTGGTATGCCACCTGGTTGGTCGCAAGCCCATGAATCATTTGTGTATGTGGTATGTTGCCGGTTGTTGGTTTCTAAAATCCACATATATATATATATATGTATATATATATATGTAGTTCAGCTTAAATCCACATCCTGGCGGATGAAGACCACAGTTTTGCGCGTGAAATCTACCGTTTTGTTGGCAAAATCCAACTCGCAAATCCCAGCCCATCATGGCCAGTTGATGTACCCTTCGAGCGACTTGTGCCACGTCGCTGGGGCGAAAACTGCTGAGACTTCGGCAGTTTTGGTGATGCTGTGAAGCCAACCAGTTGGGGCTATGAAAATGGGTATAACAATGGTAATCACATCCACAAGTTGGGATAAAATCCCTACAACTATGGTGAAATCCAATCCAGTTGTTAGTGGAACTGCACCCCCAAGCATGATTAATCGGCCAAAATCAAACATGGTAATGGAAAAGTACAATTAGATCAATTCATACTGATTCCCATACCCTGTCATCAAATTCTTGTCTCCCCATACTTTTTGCGTGCCCGCATTTTTCGTTGAATCTTTTCAGTGGTAACCAGCTGGAAACCGCCAGGGTTCCATATCTAAGACAAACCCTGATATACTGTACACGTTGTCGACCCGCATCTGGATTTGTCTGAACCTAGACTACCCCATTCAATGCCATAGTTTTGAACTCCATTTTTGCGTCTTTTCATTGCTATCCATGGGGTAAATCCGATTGTTCTCAGAAAAATCCACCAACTAACCACCTGCTTGATGATACTTACCCCATCTCCAGGTTTCCAGCTTTTCTATCCCAGATTTGGTTTCGGGGAAATCTACAGGAGCACCCGACATTTCGGGATATAATGGTAATCTGTAGTTTTCTGTAGATTTTCCAAACTGTAAACCAATCCATTGAAAATAGACTTGATTATACCACTAGTCTGGTAAACCATAATACACCACCTTTTTGGGGAAGGTTTATTCTATTTCTTTCCCAAAAAAGGAGTAGTTTGGTTTTGGGTTTGCCGCATTAACTATTTATAGATATAAACATATATATATATATTTATATGTATACTGTATATCTATTGAATATATTTTGGGCTTACAACAACATATCATATTGCCATCCTATTCCCATGGTTAACCCATCATATTCCCATAGAGCCATGATCTCAGACAGTCAAAAAATCACCCATCAATCATCATTCATCACTTCAAAGCCTATGTTTGTTAGTTCAAATCATCAATCAGCCGGGTTCTTATGCAGATTTTCAATGCATACACATACAGGACACAGATTCCACCCAGCAGATCTTCCCCCCGGCGCGGATCGACTCTCAGGTGTCCTAATGCAGATCTTCTATGAGTTGCCGCTGCCGCAGACTCGCCACAGCATGGTGAGCCTCACCGCAGGTGCAGCTCGCGGCTCGCTGCCGTTTTTCAGGTCTGAACAAACGCGTTTGAGTTGTTTGGAATATGTGGGGGAGATCGATTTGGACATGGAGTCTGATATTTACTTATTTATTTATTTCCAACTAGCTTTATTTATGAATATACACACATATATATATATATATACCTGGACCTTCGAATGTGCTCCTTTTTCTTGTTCGACCAAAAATTATTGGTCTGACCAACTTTTGTTGGTCTCGCTCAAAGGCCAACTTTTNTATATACCTGGACCTTCGAATGTGCTCCTTTTTCTTGTTCGACCAAAAATTATTGGTCTGACCAACTTTTGTTGGTCTCGCTCAAAGGCCAACTTTTGTTGGTCTTTTCATCCAGCTATGCCTGCAATTGGGTTTGCACTCGCTTCATCCAGCCTTTTGGCCCAATTCCAATGCTTGTGGGTGTGTGCCTCCACAAGGCCAGATACGTGTTCAGCTTAATTGCAGGGTGTATGATTTTATAATTGTGCATGTATACATGCGTCATGTGTGTGTGAGTGCGGATGCATGAATGCGCACATGATTTTCACCATTGCCTTTGATTTACCTTTGCAGCCAGTTTTTGGGCTCTCTTTGTGGTCCCCCTCCATACGCTTCTTGGGGTGTGTGGTCTCGGATGGCGGCTGAAGAGTCGACGGGGTTGGATGAGATTCCTATCAAGGTTCTACCATGGCAAAGGGACTTGGCTCTGAAGTTGAGGGATCAACTTGTTAAGAGTGCTGAGTTGAAGGTACAAGTGCTTGAGCTCAAAAAGTTCATAATTTGGCCCACCGACAGAAAGGTCATCTCTGTTGGGATGCTGCGTTCCAATGTCTTGTTACTTCGACTTTGTGCTCCATGTGTCCGGTTGTGGAAAAACATTGTGCAAATTGATGTGGTACACTGGATTCTACTTTCAGTGTTGGAAAAATGGAAGGCCAGGGGATGCAAACTTGAATCAACAAATGGGGTCCAAAAAATAGGGAGTACAATACCACCAAGACCCATGTATCATGTATATGTCGTGTCTCCAAGATGATTTTTTCCAACCATGATGNTCAACAAATGGGGTCCAAAAAATAGGGAGTACAATACCACCAAGACCCATGTATCATGTATATGTCGTGTCTCCAAGATGATTTTTTCCAACCATGATGTGCTGCAGTTATCTCAAGTATGTGTGGGTTGCAGTATGCTAAATGGCTGGCAATTTCTGAACCGGCTGTTATTTTGCGATAATGTTTCTTGATTGCTGGTTTTTCCTTGGAGGTTGGTACATTGATGACCGATGACCTGGCTAGAGCTGATGGTATGGTGATCAAAAAGATGGTCAGCCATATTGGTCGTTTGCGTAAGAGATCTTCCAAACAGAGGGACCAATCCCTTCACCAGCTTGCCGAGCCTTTGCCAACTTATGAAACCATTGTCCAGTGTTTGCATGTATGAGACATCAAAGAGTCATGTGTTGATTACCTGTTTTCCTGAGGGTTTTGCTTGCCACATGATATTAGGATGACATGGTTCCGGACGCAGCGCCTGCGACTTCAGCTCCAAATGCTGGTGTGGGTGGTGATAGCACCGCCCCTGGGGATGAGGGTGGGGATGATGGTGAGGATGATGATNCCGGACGCAGCGCCTGCGACTTCAGCTCCAAATGCTGGTGTGGGTGGTGATAGCACCGCCCCTGGGGATGAGGGTGGGGATGATGGTGAGGATGATGATGGGGAAAGTGAAGAATCCTGTCCTGATGATGAGGATGATCCCTGTCTTGACACGGACCTTGACGACAGCCCCGATGCAAAGCAAGGAGATGATGAAACCCATTCCCCGCAGTCAGCACCAGCACCCGCAGCAACAGTGGGTGGGGATGGAAGTCCTATTGGAGAGAAAATTGCCCTTTTTCACCCTGATGGTTCTTCAGAAGTTTGGGAGGTAGACCCAAAACGCGAATCCCAGATCCCGGACGAGAAACTACCTTTGGTGGGAAAACAAATTGCTAAGTACCCTCCTCCAACAATGTGTTCTTCCGGGATCGAAGTCCTGGCCCTAGCTTGCGGCAGGTGACAAACCAGACCTGAAGCTCCTCAAGGAGCGCCTGCTTCAGAAGGTCAAGGGAGGGGCCCCGGCAACATCCATGGATGCAATGGTGACTATTCCCCTAGAGCAAGACGATGCCGATGCTACTATGTTGGCAATTATAGCGGTTTAATTTCGGTGGCTTTGTGGGTGCCTATGTATTTGTTTGTATTCTGAGGTTTTGGCCAGCCAACTCAGCAGGGTTTCCGAGAAGGTGGGGTTCCTGTCCTATATATTATAATATGTTTTACCGCAAAAGACAAACATGGACAAACAGAAAATCAGAAAATTCCAAAAATCACATGGCTTTGCATAGGTGGTGTTCCAGATCGATGAGAGCCCCAACAGAGCACCTATCCAAACCTGTGCCGTCCCTGATGAAGAGGAGCACCCTTGCAGCACTCCTAATGGATGATAAACACATATAACCCCAATTTTTGATCANCAGAGCACCTATCCAAACCTGTGCCGTCCCTGATGAAGAGGAGCACCCTTGCAGCACTCCTAATGGATGATAAACACATATAACCCCAATTTTTGATCATATAATGTTTTAACCTGCTTCCAGCCTAGGCAGAAGATTCTTCGCGCCAAAACGTTGAAGCTGGGTGAGACTGATGATGTTGAGGACGATGTGGACAATTGGGAGGGGCCACCTCTTACCAGGAGCAAGCAGAGAGAAATGAGAAATTCACAAGCAAGGGGACGGGGAGGTAAAGGACAGGGCCGAGGCCGAGGGAAAAAAAAGGACAAGGAGGTGGAAGATATTCCTTCAGACAAAGATGAAAATGAGAATGTGGAGGTGGAAGATTTGCCAGCGGAAACCAAGGAAACTCCCACAGCAAAGGGCAAGCCTCGCAAGCCTCGAAAAAATCCCAAAGCCAAGGCGTCCCCAAAAGCATCCCGCAAAGCAAAGGCAGAGACATCCCCCAAAGCAAAGGCATCCCCCAAACGGAAGGCATCCCCCAAAGGGAAAGCAAAGGCTGCTCCCAAGGCAAAAGGCAAAGCAAAGGCGAAGGCCAAACAAGTGTTGGAAGAGAGTGGTGCCAGTGCCAGTGCACCTGCTGGTACGAAACCCAAAAGGACTAGAAAACCCCCAGCACCACGTGCAGCAAAGAAAACGAAGAATTACACGGTTGAACCAGTTCCGCTTGAAGAAAGACCTGCTTTGAAACAGTTTCTAAGATGTGCACATGTATCATATATTTTCTTTGTGGTTTTGATGAGGTGGTTGTTGATTTGGGACTGATTTTCCACGATCCTTTGGCAAGTGCTCACTTTGATTGAAATTATGTTCCAGATCGAATCCTACTCAATCAGGGTTTTGATTTTCTCAATGCCTTTTGATAAAAGGATGTGCTCATGCATGTGTGTACTTCATTTAACCCGTTGAAATCTTCAAGTTTCTGAACCTTTCTGGATCTCATTGCACACCCAACTGAGGCTTTTGAAGCCCACGAAGGTCTACCGCCTTGAGCCCTACTGGTCTCGACGGCAAGTTGGAGTTCGCAAATATGATGATGATGCCCATACTTACTTGGCACGTGAAGCATCCATGAGATTGAACATCGAAATTTGCAACTATGTGGTTTCCAGACTTGAAAAATGGTGCCAATAAGATGTTACAGTTTTGATAAAACTCACACTGGAAGATTTTGGTGCCCATGATTGATGTTCCTAGCCCCTTAAACCATATACCACTTTCCAACTGCCATCACATCCGCTAAGGCTGGCTGGCTTTCTACCCGCTCATTCGATGATCGCCTGTCGCCAGAGCTCGACAGGGATGTGAAGGGGATCATTGCCAGTTTTTCAGAAGAGGGCACTGGCTGATTGACAATGTAATATATGGGATTTTAGTTCGACAATATGGCACATTGGGGAAAGCACACAACCGCTGGGTGAACAAGGAGGAATTGAAACAGTATACTATTGTTTTTCCTAAATAAAAATAAAAATCCATTGATTTGACATCATGTCATCAAAGGTCACCTGTGGTTGTGGAACCTTGTGAAAAAGTCACGGGGCTGCTAGTTGCTGTGCCTTGTTATCTATAGCTTTGTGGTTCTCACTGCAGAAGCTGTTGCTTGCAATGGTCAAGCTCCAAATTCCAAAATGGACGACCAGCGTCACCAGGAGGAAAATNGTTATCTATAGCTTTGTGGTTCTCACTGCAGAAGCTGTTGCTTGCAATGGTCAAGCTCCAAATTCCAAAATGGACGACCAGCGTCACCAGGAGGAAAATCTAACATGATCTGATCTGTAGGTCTAGAGTCTACTATACTTCAAAAGTCGAAATTGTAACTGCAGNATGGACGACCAGCGTCACCAGGAGGAAAATCTAACATGATCTGATCTGTAGGTCTAGAGTCTACTATACTTCAAAAGTCGAAATTGTAACTGCAGGACACTCACAACATCCACAATGACCCGAATCTCACGGCCATTCCGCTGCAGGCGCATGCCTCGGTCATGGCAGAAGATCAACCAGATTTATGCCTCGGAGGACCGCGCAGGTTTTCCCCCTCTGTGGTTCTGCAAGCTGGATGCCATTAGCACCTATTGGGTGAAGCATATATGTGTGGTATATGCTGTCATAAACCATGGGTTGATAGTAGAGAGGGATACCTTGNCACCTATTGGGTGAAGCATATATGTGTGGTATATGCTGTCATAAACCATGGGTTGATAGTAGAGAGGGATACCTTGATATAAAAATCAAGTGGAGGTTGATATTTGGGTTGATCACATTTTACAGTTGAAATCAACTGAGACTTTGGGGCTCAAAGAAAAACTGAGGGTATTGCAAATAGGAAATAGCCATGGCACGTAGGAAATCCTCTCCTCGTCATTTCTCCCCTATTAATTCTGCAAATGCCATGCCGGCTTGGGATGTGTCNGTATTGCAAATAGGAAATAGCCATGGCACGTAGGAAATCCTCTCCTCGTCATTTCTCCCCTATTAATTCTGCAAATGCCATGCCGGCTTGGGATGTGTCCGCACTTGTTGCAAGACTCTATGCTTGTCGCATCCCTAAGGCCGAGATATGTTGAAAGTTGAAAGTTGTCCTTCAATGATCTTCATATTTCTATTCATGCAGTGCA
>BGPT01000566.1:124980-199062 GCA_003297045.1 Symbiodinium sp. clade C Y103 | reverse complement strand
ATCCCCTAAAATCTTGTGAACGACAATTTTTGTTCAAACCGATAATTCTTGGCTTTCCCGAAAGGCCGAGAAAATGTGTTACATTTGAGCCTTGAGGTACATATATATGTATATATAGTTTAAACACGCATGTTTTCAAGAAAATCTCAAATGGATGATTAAACAAAAACAGTTTTCCATCGGGGTGGGGTGTCTGCATCCTCCGCGAGGTCTGAGGGAGGTGAACCTTTTGGATCCCGATGGCTTGACGCGGGACTTCTCCTTTCGACCGCTGGTCGCCTTCCTTTCCGTCACCAGGTGCTACCGAAATGGTTGTTTACTGCTTTCCGAAGTGGAAAAAAGACGTTTTTCAATAGGTAAATCAACCACAAATGAGCAATTTCAATGGCCAAATTCATGGAGAGTTTATCCATAGATCCCCATCTCCAAAGTGTTGCACTCATTTGCACTCCATATTCTATTATATTGATGAAAAAAAGGCCAGACACCTCGTGTTTGCCTGAGGCACTCTCAAAACATTGTCATGTGTGGGCCATTCTGGCATTCCTGAAAAGTCTCAGGTAGCTGTGCGTCATTGCACAAGTCCCGCTGACTCCAAACATCCTAACGACGCAAAAAGGTAAATCCTACACTCTAGACCTTAAACCCTGAAAACAACCACGGAAGAAAACAAGGAACAACCTAAAACGCTAAACATCAAAACCCTAAAACCCAGATTCTCGAACCACAAAACCTTAAACCTAAAGTGATGTTGGGCGAACCGAGGTGTCTCGGGCGCATGGGTTGTGTATACATGGAGTATGTGTATACAATGAATTCCCCTTCCCAAAGTGTTGCACTGCATCTTCTATCCAAAATTACCACCCATTCTCAGACACACCCAAAATCATGTTGAGGAATACTGATATCTCCCATTATATATTCAATTCTTTGTCCACTTATATCCCCACTACAACCCATTTCCAGCAACCCCTAAGAAATGCAGCTGATTTTTGGGCGAAAAATCGTAGTTGACAGCAGGTTGTCGCAGCTCTTTGTGCTCACGTTGCAAGAGAGGAAGGTGTGCTGATGGGCGGGAGCGGGAGGTTCTTGGCATTGATCTCAGGGAAAGAACTCGGTTGAGAGACCATGGTTCTTGCCTCCAAATTTCATTGGATTGGTTTAAGGGAAAATTTACAGGAAACCATGGATTTTCCCATGAAATATAGGGGTTTCCTGTAAAATTTCCCTTAAACCAATCCAGTGACAAATTGGTTTGGGGGTGCAATCTTTCCCAACTCAAACAAATCCATGAGAGGTCCGGATGGTCTTGGAAACAGATGCTGATTCTTGTGGTTTGATGGCTACATGTGGTTGAACAGTGGCAGGCGTTTTTCTGCCCGTTTTTGATTGACAATATTGCCACTTGTATGGTATGATACCCATGGATGTTTGTTCAAAAAATGTCGATGGGATTCACAAGTATTTTCTGACAACATCCTCAGATTTTATTGGTAAATTCCAGATGTTTGTGGATTACACCAGTATTTTCTTCTTGACACGTCTCCACTCTTGCTTCGGGGACCATCGAGTCTCTCCAGGTTGTTTTGAGCTCGCAGCAGCTATGCCCCGCGCTACTGGTGGTGACCCTTGGCCCTTGTACCGAATACCGATTTTTGTGCTGATGAAATGGACCAATTTAGTAGGTGAAAGCTTCATGTTCAATTGGAAAAACAAGTTTTGCTAGCAAAATCCCCAAACAATGCACGTAAAATCACCATGTTCCAGGATTGTTGGTTGATTCACCACTAGCTTTTGTCGAGCCAAAATTGTATGCCTTAAGAAACATTAGAATTATGAGTCTATTGTCCATTGGTATTCCATTTTCATGGGCCATTCTTGGGGACCCTTCATCAACCAGGGCCTCAAACGTGGCGCCCTTGCTGAGGATCTTGGAAGCCCTGAGGGCCTTGCTGTTTCCCTTGGAATGGGTGCCTTGGTAGTTGCCCCAACTTGGATGGAGATTGGGTAATGTTTTTTTTTCTCGAGGAGGCGATTTGGGTCGATATTTTGGTCAATCTTATAGTTTTTTGCCATCCAATTCAATTAAACAAATCCATTTTTGTTTTGGGGGTATCCCATTTTGACCCATAGCTCTATTTTCAAATTTGGTTTACTCAACAAGTTCTGTCTTTTTGAGCCGTAGCAAAATCCAAGTGCTCCCAGTTGAAGGCTGCATCACCATCTGAATGATGCAGTGAACATCATACATTAGGTCTTTTTTAAATGACGTTTTATGACGGTCAATTTTTGGAGGAATGATGTTGAATTGTGTTGAATCAGATCACGAACCATTGAAACCTGATCTGTCATGAACGCGTTTTGGGTCGTTATCCCAGCTGGGCCTCTAATGAATTCTCCAAGAGTAGTTCTCGCCACCCTGGCCCATCAGGAAAGTGTCTGAATATGTTTGAATCATGACGCACTTTGCGGCTTCAACATGGTTTAGCAATGGGAAATCCCTGCACTATATAAATATAAATATGTCTTTTTTGATTTAAGGAGGAAAATCATCTATCAATGGTGGAGAAGTTTCCCATGACTTTCCCAGTTCTGATCAACATGAGGTTCCAACCCCCAAAAAACGTTGATTCTTTCGATCATTTTCCCATTTCTTTGGGTGGAAATCCACCCGATCTTGGTCCCAGGAAATGACCCATTTTCGCCAATTTTTCGCACCATTCACTGAAGCCCTTTTGCTGGGTCATCTCCCCAGAAAAACATCTCAATTTCCGGCATTTCCCAACAAAAGCTTCCGGGATTCCCAACAAATCCCAGCGCCTACCAGCACATGGAATTCGCCCTGGTTTCGCCTTTTTGTGCAATCGCTTGTCGTGTTTCAGGAGCACACCTACCTGCCCATTTTGCCCAACTCCTTTCGCTGGGCCCTGGAGAGTCCGGCACCCTTTCTGATGGGCGTCTCGGGGTCGCCCATTACCCCCGCGGAGTTGCCGGAAGATGCGCGGAGACCTGGGGAAGGGGGATGGGGATGGTGGGCACGGGTGATTTTTCTGGTTTATTAAGACGTTTATTGTTCATGATTACATATGATTCATATGGGTATGGGTCAAAATTGGGTAACCCCAATAATCAGATGGTGAATATATGTTGATACTGGTTAATACTACCAACATTGACTAAGATCTGTGGTCCAGCAGGTCTTAATTTTTGACCCATAGCCATATGATTATTGTCAATTGTTTTTTATTGACATTGAGTACACCATTAAAAACTATGTATTGTCGGAGTTACCGCTACTCTTGATTTTTGATCGTTGTCATTTGTATTCTTTACTCCAATATTTGAGGTGGATGCAATGCTGGAATACGGCGACCACAAATCTGGGTAGACCTCACCAAAAATTCATCATCATCCCTGAACTGGCCATCCCTATTAGACCCTTTCAACCAACCGGAATGACAGAGGGTTTTGAACACTACTCCAATTTTCTTACTTCAGGTATGTGAATTATGGTCATGTGCCCAGAGGAAAAAAGATGGGGTAGCCTTTTCTGGCCAATTGGCCAAGTCCCGGTCAGTTTTAGGAACTTTACTCATCCATTTTCTTTGGGGCATATCATTTTGAATCATTCCTGTATGGTGATAGGAAATGATATGACGTTTGGCTTCCAGGGTAGCCTGGTACCCTGTCGACACCAAGTAGCTGGTGAGATGTCATAAGATCCTCAGTACCAAAGCGATGTACCATAGGCCATAGGTATCCATATTTGTTGATCAATCTCCTGGCTTGACCCATAAGGCACTTCCGGCACCTGGATCGCACTCAACATTCGAATTTATCGAAATCTGGGATTCCCAACATCATGGGTTTCAATACTCAAATCAATGGGTTGGTTAAAGGGAACTCTACAAGAAGCAATCTTTTTTTGTTGTTTTTACCAGCAATCAACATGGTTTTTAAATACTGAAATTGTCAAATTCTTGGATTATTTGTTTATTGAGGGACACCTCAACTTGTGAGACACCCAATCTGCATTGGTGATGAGGTGGTGGTTTTCGACTTAGACACTGGCAAAACCTTGCCCGAAAAGATGCAGGCAGGGTGTTGAGCCCTCCAATGTGGAAAAGGTCTTGTTTGGAAGTGATTTGGATTTGGATCTACAGTTTTTTTTTTTTTTTTGGTACATATATATATATATATATATACATACATATATATATATATATACATATATATTCATTTTCTTTGTTGGTGAACCCCAGTTGTTGTTGTTGCTCAGGAATCACCCACATTGGTAATTGTAGTTGTATCCCGTCCATCATCATTCTGGAATATATTTTAATTTGTATGAGGTGGACCCAATGTTGTAAATGCTCCATGGGTTTGCCAAAAAGGGAGGGACACCACAGCTTATGGCATCTTTTTGAAGGAAACATGATGAGCAACCATCAATTTTGGGGTAGCCTAGACTCAGAGAAACCCATTTCTCACCATGAAACCCATATGTATACACAGTCATAGGAATCTGCAGTAGATAGAATGGAAATTTCGATCATTCGCTAAAATGCGAATATTCTTGGAAATCTCATATTTTATCTATTTCAGGATGATTACATGCATATGTATATATGTATATATTATGGTGAGGATATGATGGGAATATCAGATATTCATAGAATATATAGCCAACAATATGATATCATATGTACACATCTGGGCAAATCATAACGGCCTCACTGCGACCTCACTGGAATCATGATTAGGATCAGGGGAATCATCCCCAATGTGGGGCCTTAATTCAGGTAAGTGACATATCATACTTGTCCCATATACTGTATATACTGTACTGTATATGTTTATAGTGGGTTTTCTCATATTTTCCTATGACCTTCCCATATAAACCTCCATTTGTAGTGGATTTACCCAGATATATTGGCGCTAAATAAATAGCTGACCATCAGTTCAGTAGGGAAGTTGCGGTGCCATTTTCACCAGGGATCCGCCGCAGGTCACAGTGCCACAGATCATCGAACAGCCCTTGGCGCGCCTGCGGAATGCGCATCAGTGGGAGCAACGGCCGGCCAACAAGGCGGCAACGAGGAATTGCAGCGATTTACCCTAGGAATTTTCACGATTTAATGGGATTTAATGGTGATTGTATGGTGGTTTGATGGTGATCCAATGGTGATTTAATGAGATTTAACGGGTAAAGTAACATAGATGTGGAAAATTCATGGGGAAACCCAGGAAAATGATCTACTTTCATGGTGGGTAAACACTACATCAATCTATATGCTAGTTTACAGGATATCCAACAGAAACCGTGGTAATTTCACACCAATCTTTGGGGCCTGTACCCTGGAAATGGTTGGTTTAGCTAACAGGTAAAATCCTACTAAACTATTCAGCGGACAGGAGGGACTGTTTTTGGGACTGTTTTTAGCCCGTCCCAAATTTTCAGGTGCTGGAGCTTTAGCCAAATTTCCATTAGTCAACTATGGGTCAACTGGCTATCTACATATATCATCCTGAAGACTTACTGTGGATAGAAGAAATCTTGCACCAGTTGATCGGTGGTTTATCCCATTATATATATTCTAGGGTTTCAACCATCCAAGGTGGTGCAGGATTTCTTCCATCCACAGTATTACCTATGTACATATGTATATATATATATACATACTTATGTTTGCCATTCTTGTATATATATATATATATAAATACAGGTATAGAATAACTATTGTCGAGTCAACTGCCTTGATTTAAAGGCACAAAGAAGCGTCCCGGTGCACTGGTCCAGGGCTACTGGGCGAAATATGACCACATTCGCCTCGGACGTCCAGAGGTTGAAGCCGAGGTAAGCGAGCTTCCGGGGTGGGCAGGTTGGGATTTTGCCCATGAAATTTGTCATTTTTGCGGGGGAAAATGATGTCAATCCATAGAACTTGAGGGAATACTGACCAGATTTTTGGATACACCATGTTTTTCTGAGAGGAAATGAAGGATGCCACAATTCATGGTGATTTGAATTCGGACAATGATGAGATCAACTGAGATCAACCACAAAATTATAGGCACCTTGTTATGAGACCAACCCAAAACGAGGATACCAACATTTTGCTGTCCCTCAGTTTACTGGAACACTTGAAGCTGTCTAATTTGCTTACTGGTGCTCAGCAGGGAGTGAGGGAATGCCCTATAATAACCATTAATAATCATCCCATTCCCTCATTCCCTACTAAGCACCAGTAAGTTTATTCAGTGTTTAGTTTTTGGGGCTTTTCAAACTTTCGCATGGAACCATTTCACAACCGGTCCTCCAAAGCCACATGGCCGATGACATCATTGGGTTCAGCCGACGACTGTGATGGGTTGGTGATCGATTTTTGATGTTGCGATTCTGATTCCAAATGGACAATTCCTAGCCATGTTTGTGAATCTGTTCCAAAATAAGGGAGCTCCACAATAAACATGTTTGTAAAATAAGGGAATCTATGTCAATACATGTACAATCCAAATCCTCATGATCTCATGATCCCATCGGCCTTGTTTATAACCCCCCCCCCGCTGGTTTAGTGTTGGATCATTTCATTTTGGAGCCTTTTTTTTGGGTACTTACAGTCGAACAAGGGGATGGGACTACCAATCTTTTGTCTGTCAAAACTCAACTTAATACTCACTTTTATTGCTGGTCCAACTCCATGTTTCCAGGCTTAAAGTGCAATTTCTCTTAGTTCAACTTCTTTTTTTGATGGTGAATCCGCATGAAAAATGGGTCAACCCCCATTTTTATTGCTTAACTCCCCATTGCTTGTGAAAAGCCACAATTTTTGTTTCTCAAAAAAAAACCTTTTAGATGGCCAAAGTCGCCCGGATTGCAGACCCCTTCTCCAGAGTCGCCGCGCGGACGGACTTTGCGGCACAGGTTGGAGTCTGGCTCTTTTTTGGGGTTGCCATAATACACATGGGTTTATGATTGGATTCTACATGGATCATGTGTGTATATACATATTTATGTATACATATATATATATGGATTATATATGTATTGTATATGGACAGCCCCGATATTTTTTGTGGGAACTTACTACATTGATCTATGATGGTGCTATGTCGTCATCACTATGAATCCATGTGTATATATATATATATACAATTACATATACATATACGTCCGTACTAATGTGATGATCCCTTGGCAGTAGCGGTAGTAGCAGTAGTAGCAGTAGCAGCAGCAGTAGCAGCAGTAGTAGTAGTTGTTGTTGCTGCTGCTGTTGCTGCTCCTGCTGTTGTTGTTGTGGTGGTGGTGGTGGTGGTGGTCGTCGGTATCCTCATGTTCGAATCTGGATGACTATATGATTTCATGCTGATTTTGCTATGTCTTTGGGAGTTACTATAATGCCAATAATGCGCATTGGGATGTAGCCAATAACATCACAGGGGATGGGTGGCGTTGAGGACTACAACTAGTATCCACAGTGCCTCATTCCGAAGGGCTTGAACTTACCAAACGAATACGGACCACTTTTATGGAGACCCGACTCCAACAGAGAGTCTTGGAGCATTTCCACCCGAGAATGGCCCGATCTCCTCACTGATTGGGGTTCCATGGTTAGCCATTCAGTGGACCAGTAGCGACTACCACCCCATTGGCCTCATCGGATCAAATAAGGGGTTTGGGTTGGTTCTTGGATCTTTCAGTTTTCGGTGGCTGATTCCTGCCTGCAGAACGGGTCCTGTGGAGTTGTTGGCAGAATGATTCAGCAGATAGGTCTTGTGCCTGTTCAGGCAAGGGCATTTCTTTTGAAACAGTTCTCAGAGAATCTCAACAACTCCTTATCCCCTTGGAAAAAAGGTGGATTTTCATTCACTACAAACTGGTGGCTAAACTGAGTCATTTGACTTTCAGGGCTTGGTTTTGGGATATGGAAACCCAACCCCAGCCTTGAACCCAGGCGCAGCCATTCTTCCACCAGCGCGGAAAGTGGAGATGCCACTGAGCCAAACTGTGGAGGTTGCAACGTTGCCAACAGTTGGTAAGATTTGTGGAATTTCCATCCAGAAATCTGGGATTTCACCAGGTCTCCAAATTGATTGAAGTTGGTCTGGTCTCAGAGCCAAGCACTCCCAACATGGATCAAAACATGGGGAGGGGTGAATATCCCCCAATAGTTTTGACTCATACCCAAATCATCGATGACATTGGTGGCTCATTCGACCCAGAATTTTTCGCTGGTCTGCTGGACAGGATGATGAACGGACAGGCTGCCGCATCCACCATGTTGGGACATCCAGAAAAAAATCCATAATGTGGGCAAAACAATACTAAACCACCCATGACTGGGAATGGTACCACCTATATATATATATATATCTATTTGTGGTGAAATTGGGGATGGTTTATGGCTTTGTTTTACAAACATTAGGTGAGAAGTGATGTGGATGTTTGGGTACGCGATAATTGTTTCGAGGTGATAGCCTCCGAGTAAATTGACAAAACGATATGGAACATGCATGCTTTCCTAGGCTCCTGGGAAATGCTCTACTTTCTTCGCTGGAGGAATGAACTGGTTTTACGGAACATCAACAGGAAACCCAGGTTTTTTCCCATCCATATGGATACACAAGGGGGTTTCTCGTAAGTTTTCCTCGAACCAATCAAATGAGGATGACTATTTGCTACGTTACGCGGACCTTTGACATGTGGGGACGGGTTAAAGCCCAAATCACTCAAATCACCACCAAATCACCAGTTTTTCTAAACATCAGGGTTTCGAACCAAATCACCAGGGGTCTTAACCACATCACCAGGGGTTTCCAAGGACAGTGATGGCTTGCTATCCATTCAGAGCTCCAACCTGCTCTCGGGTGCCATGGGACCTGTGCGGCGCTCAGGAACTGTGGATGGTTTGGGAGGATTTTTTCTGGCTGTGTCTGGAAATGGGGTATACCTTCTATATAAATATCCATTTAATACAAGTAGGGAACATGATTATGAAGCATCAAATTTGGAGGTACCCTATTTTCAGACAAACCCATCTATAGCAGAAGCTGATAAATAATTGAAGAAAATTGGGATACCATTGGGAAAATAATTGGGATATGGTAATGCTACCCTCCGGTGTAAACGTGGCTAGCTTTTGCGAGTTGAGCAGTTTCATGTTTGATTGTGGGGGTTTACCCAACAAAAATTGGAGATGATCACACACCATGAAAACTGGGAATCTCCATTAATCAATCATGACAAAACCCCAAAAAGACAAAACCATGTAAAAAAAACCGATTTTAAAGCATGATTTGACACTTTGGATGGATTTTCAAGTCGCTTTTACACCATTTCTGCTTGGAATTTTCCCTTCGCGGCGTATCGCAGAGGCTTGGACTGAAGAGCAGGAACGAGGCTTCCGACAAAAGGCCCGGGAGTTCGACCCAGGAAAAAGTCGTGGAACAGCTCAAACTTTCCATGAGTTACGAGAATCAACGGGCTAAGAATGGTGATTGAATTAGGGATGTGTATATAGTTTTACAATTTTCAATGTTCAGATCCAAATTGGGAGATGGTTCAGAATCTCTACCCCAAAAAATGATGGTGCAATGATGGCAGATAGCAAAACAATATACGCAGTTTGTGATCCAGTAGTATCAGATTTTTGGGCCAGAACCCATTGACGAGCATGCATATTTAGACCAATAAAGGTTCAACACCAGCTACAAACGATGTCACATGAACCAAATAAGCATGGGGATACAGCCAACAACAAACAGTACCGATCTAGAACACCAAGGCGGCACCGGTGGAACAGCCCTCCAACACCCAGATTGGTGTTTCACAACAGTGATGTCCCGTGTTGTTTGGTTGGCGATAACAGTGATATCCACATATATTTTCATATGTTCTTTCTCATCTTCATACTTGCCGATGTATTCAAGCATTTTGCTGGTCACATCATCATACACTGGAAGTTGAGGTTACCCCCACATCTTTTGGATTCCGCGCAGGGTCATTGCTCATGATTTTATCTTGGTATTGGCCGTACTACCCACAGCTACCCACCACATTTTGAAGGCGAGTCAAATCCTGAAGACCATGACCAGCATGATCCAGGAAGGATCGGATTTTAGGCATGCCATTTTTCAGCAACAAATCCAGCCTCTTTGGATCGCAGGTTACAGCGATTTTTCTGGAGGTGCTACTGCATTCTGTGCCGGAACATGTGGGTTGAAGTTCGAATATTCTGCTTGAAGTCAGGGAGTAGTTCAATGGCAGGGATGGCGAATGCTCAGTCCTTGGGCAACTATCTGCTTGCCGGGAGTCTCAAATGCCAATAACATTAAGGGATTTTTCAGTCCACAGAGAATTTGTTGCGTTCATCATGATTCAGATAGAATCCTGCTATTCATATCAACTTCTGATACTCAGAAATTGACCTTTCGCCAGCCACTTCCTTCCTGTGCAACTCTACACTCGAGAAATCCAAGATGCAAGTGGAACATTTCAGCGTGAAACGCGTGGAAAATCCTTCTTTTCCAATCTTTGGTCATTTTTTCAGGCTCTTCACATCTTGATTCCACCAGATTTCAGACATCTCCGATCTCAGAGCTCCCATGCCGAGCGTCTCTGGTTGGTCAGTTTTTTGCATCTGGTATTGACCCTAGGGTAAAGCAACATACAGGTGACACACCCATGGTTTCCCTCGGAAAATTCTGCACAAATGGGAGATTTTCCAGATCTATGTTGGTTTGAAGGAGGGTAATTGCCTCATCAGATGGATCGGGCAGATCCATTGCAAATGGTTCTTGCTTTAATCTGAAAAAAAAATCCTGGTAGCCTCACAGTTCTTTTGAACTGGAAGCCGTGACCATCAAACGTTTGATGATTTACCGATGGTCATTCCCCGATCTTTTGCAACCATCCCCGAGGGACTACCTGAACCAGGTTGGTTTGTTGTTGGTTGGATCGCAAAATCACACATTCATAATCCCTTCCCCTCTTCTGGTTTAAAATTAAAAAGAGATGGATTCATATTTGGGACCATTTAGGAGATGTTTGATATTAGGGGGATGGGAGATTTTCTTGAACATCATTGAAACTTACTTATAACCCAGAAGATCATATATGTATATATATATATACATATTTATATATATGCATATGAGTATAATAAAGTATCATGTAGTATAATAACATATATCTTCAGTCATTATTAAACACCCAGTTGTTATACCATTTTTTAGTTTCCAACTGATCCCCCCCTTAGGTGAGGCTTTCCCCGGCTTCGGTGCAGGCCATGGTGCTTCTCCTGCACCGATGTCCTGAGCTTTCTCAGAAAGTCCAAGACACGCCCGAGTCGCCTCCTGGCCGGGAAGGATGGCATCAGCACAACATGGGTTGCTTCATCTCATTGGGATGAAGTATAGCCACAGGGGGGAAATTTATCATATGTTTATCTTATTTTTTCTAAAATCAACTCAAAACTTATCAACAGTCATCAACATGTATCAATCCCACTTGGATAGTTGTACTTCTTGATCATTCTTTATCCACTCATTTCCCCAAAAAACGTATCTGGGGTGTTGGGAGCAATCCTGACATTCCAAGCTGGGTAGAGTGAACCTGGGATGGATAGTTGAATGATGTTTAGTATAGTAGTTGAATCTGTTGCTATAGATTTAAATGGGGAAATGTACTAACCAGCAGAGAAAGGTAAATCTACCATCACAAAATCCGTACGACGTACAACTTCTTATTACAAAGACAAGGATAGTACCCAATTTCACCATGGAATTTGGGGGAACCTATTTTGGGCAAAGCGATTTGTACAGTTTATATTCGGGGGTACCATTCTAGTTGCAGATGATTTTTTAGCGGTCAAAATCTATTTCCCTTCACTGAAATCACTCATGTTTGATGTTTCAATCACCAGTTTTGTTGGAAAGTAATCATGTTCAAATCTTCAAAGTCACTAAGCATGATGAAATCATGTAAAACCCCAAAAACTGGTTTAAGCCCCTATTGGTTTCCCGTGAGCAAATCCAGCCCAGGCCGACCAAGTCCAAGGCTTGCGGGGGGGGGGCATGTTTCGGATCCATGATTGATCTGGATGAATGATGAGACTTTAGATATAATCACCTCACGTGAGTTGACGTCACTGGAATGATGGGAATTGGATTCGGGGAATCATCCCCCAAAGGTCGCAGTTCAGCTATTTTCAGGTAAGTGAATCATTTTAGTCATAATACTACAGTCAGATTGATGTTATATAATTCATCTCATCAACAAATTATGGTTTGATTTATCTGATTTTGGTGCTCTTAAGATGGATGGTATACGATGCCTAAACATGGGTTAAACGGTTCAACGGTCAATGTTATTAGCAGTTTTGGGGATGGTGTTTGGATGGCTTGCCGGAGAATCTCACGACAAAAGACGGCTCGAGATCAGTGCTAAGCTTGTTGGCAGAGGAAGGTCATTTTCCAACGCCAGCCCCAGCCTTTTGTCTCTCAGACTACTTGTAACAGAATGTTCAGCGATATTACACTATTATTTTGATATGTATATAAGAAAGCCAGCATGTGAAGATTTCAGATGTGTTGGTTACATCAGGATGCTTCTGCATTGAACCCAAGTTGATTTTTGTGGCACGGAGGATGCGGATGCAGAGAAAGCGTTGTTGGAGGCGCAGCTGACTTCATGGGGATTCAACCCCAGAGGTGACCCCAACATTGAGTGCTTATTTAACCATCAACCACTAACAAGGGCTTATTAAGCATCGATTGTCTCGGGGAAACCTGGTTGCTCAAATCCCCTTTTGGAGGGGAGTGTAATAACTTATTTTCATTTATTTTCCTTGAGTAAAGAACCTGTATAGATGTTATGAATATATTGCGGCAATGCCGTGTGGAGAAAGACTCTATAGCATGGTCTTATGAAGGGCAGTGATGTTTTGGACGCGAGCGGATTTAGGTGGTGTTGGCAGAGTTATGCAGCTGTGCATTGGAAAAGAGCAATCTACCACAACCAGAGTTATTTTCCCCACTGTCAAACTACTAATTCCATCTAATTCCATCTAATTCCTAGTAATTACCAGTAGGTAGTAGGAGTAGGAGTAGGATAGTAATTAGTAGTGGTAGTGTTGCCATATATATATATATATACATCTCTACACAGTGAGTCAGTGTTTATTTGATGACCATTACCCTCTGGTAAACTAACATAGCTATTGAAAATGGCCATTTTTAATGGGAAAATCCACTATAAATGGCCATTTTCAGTAGCTATGTTAGTTCACCAGAGGGTAACAGTGGGATTCCATGGGATTCCCATCTCTTTCTAAGTGTTGAATCCTGCCAGGAGGTGCGCCGGAGCAACGCCTGGGAACGCTTCATGGCGTTGCCCTCCAACAGCCCCAGGCGCGAAGGGGGGAACCCCTTCATGGTGCCCCAAGGGATGGTGCAAAGAACTGGGATGGGTTGATATGGGTTGATATGGGTTGATATGGGTTATATAGTGTTTATAACTATATTTAGATGGTTTTTTCAATGTTTAGAACTAGATCAACTAGGGTTTACAGTGATTAGAACTATAAATGAGGTCATACACGAGTCAAGAAAAACGTTTGGGGGCACCAGTGTGAAAGTCTGGATTTGCGACGGGTTTCGTGCTTATATCCAGGTTATATCATGTCACATTTTTTTGAAAGCTCCTGGAAACATGCGGAACATGATTTTTCCCAACCATGGCCCTCCTGAGATCATCGAGATGCGTATCTCTGGATCACTAAAAGTGCATACTTTTTGATAGTGCATATACGGGGAAACACATGTTTTTACATGTCCATTTTGTGTTTCATAGTGAGATATGTATATATTACGTATATACTTATTTACGCATATGCAGATCAATGGTATTTTTAAGAACATGATTAGCAAATAAATTGATCTGATAGATGTCTCATATACATATACACATACATGTGTATGTATATGCGACGATAGGTTCTGTTGCTTACATAGCGACCGGTGAACCGAGGCGTCAACTCTTTGACCAAGCGATACGTCCGGGGCGCTGGCGGGAGATGTGTTTGTCCATTTGTTTTTGGGAAAACAAAAACCGAAATCCGCTGGTAAAACTCATCATTTTCTCATTGAAATAGCTGTTTGGCGGGGTATACCTAGGGTATACCCCATGTTCAGACCCAGATGAAGCACTACTGGAGATTTCAGGTGCCAAAACCAGGGGAATAGAACCCCGGAAGTGCAGGAAACATTTTGGAGGAGTGTACTGCTATTATCAAGGTCTTCTCAGAAGGGAAAAGTTGAAACACTATTCAGATCTATTGCATGACATCCAAAAGCGAGAAAACACGTTGCTGCAACCCAAACTTGGCCAAAATTCTGAAAGTTACTTCCAGAGAAAACAAATGTTTTTGGATTCCACATAGATCGGGCAGAGCAAAGTTGGAGGAATTTGCTCGAATTTTGTTGGGTAGTACCCATCCGTAGACCAAGGGTTGCCAGACTGGCATCCATTCTTGCTGGCATGGTGATGGTTGTGTCTGGAATCCAGTTACATCATCTTGATTTGTTCATCACGCAGATATTTTCTCAGTTTCAAGAGTTGGATAGATTCCATGCGTACACACGATTTCAGAAGCTCCTTCGTAATGGTTGTGGTGGTGGACAGCAAATATGTCGCACCAAAATTCCAGATCTTCCAGTAAAGGCAGAGTAGACACCGCTCCACATGCCTTCCGTCAAGTTAGTTGGATTGTCTACCCATTTTGGGGGGGGTCGATCATCAATCCATTCCATGGGATGGATCGAGGTCTCTACAGCTTCTGGTCCCAAGAGCCAGCGGAAAGTGGGGAAGCCCAAGGAGAAATCCCTGGGGGTCTTGGGAGCAGAGGCAGAATTTTCTACAGGGCAAGCATCTAGTTGAAGGGAGAAAGAACGATGAAGATAATTTAGGGATATGTTTTTGGGGTTTCCAAAATCTTGGTCCAAAGTCAAAGCTTTATTCTCGGTTCAGAACCCAGGTTGGTTCTTAATTGATTCGGGGATTGTACTACCCAATACGATGGGGGAATATTACAATCAATGAACGGTGAATCCCGCTCTCAACCAACCAGGATCAAAAGAGACGACACAGCAGTCTTGAACACTGCTCACATGTTTAACCACTTTACCTTCTGGGATACCAGCCAAAACATGATTGTATAGGGATATCATTAGGAGAATACTTGGGCTAATACTTGGCATACAATGGGATTTAAGCCCTGGTGATTTGAACAATTTTGAACAGTTTCCTGTGGAAATTGGCCCATTTGGGGGTTTCCTAAAATGGGGGTACCCAAAAATGGATGGTTTATAATGGAAAATCCTATATATTAAAATGGATGATTTGGTGGTCCCCCTATTTTAGGAAACCTCCATTTATAGATTTTTGTCGGCTTCATCAGCACATCCCTTAGACTCGGCAGGTCGCAAGCCCTTGGATCACTACCTGCGCGACTGGGTCACGCGTTCCTCGGATGAAAGAACCCCAGCGATAGGTAGAAACGTTTAGAGCTGGAACTTATGGGAGGAACATCATCCAAGACATTCGTGTTGTCGTTTTTTTTTTTTGTTGGGGGGTATGATATGTGTATTTCTAAAGGTATCTCTAAAATATATGGAGATACAATAGAGAGACAATGGGGAGATACAAGGGAGATATATCATGGGATACATAAGCAACAACATGATACTTGGGTGTGTCTAAAAATGGTGTATACTGTATACCCTAAAATGGGGGACTTTCATGCGGAAAGATCCATGATCAAGCAGTGGATTGCAAAGTTTACATGGTCTTGCCTTTTTTTTACAAACCCGCGTAAGTATTTGTAAATATTTGTGAGTACCACACAAATTGACCTGAAAACTGATCATGCACATGTACTTGTATACGACTGGCTTTTGGTGTCAACTATTTGTTGTTTCCCCACAGTTTGGGAAGCGAATCCGATAATCCTTAATGGCCAATTATTGTTTTTCAGGTTTAGGTTTGTTGAAACCACGAACCAGATGAACATGCATGCTAAGCCTTGAAGGAATTGCCTCAGAGGCGTCCGCTAATTATTTGGGAGCATGAGGGAAGCATCCAATGTGCTGGAGATTAGATGCTAATTATAAGGAGACTTGAGCGGTGAATACTGCAATGCGGGTGTCGAGAGTTTTAAAAAAGGCTCAGGCAAACCAATTCGGGTGAGAGTCAGAGTTCAAGATCACCGAATGTGATGGTTCGGTCATGTAACATAGCTATCGAAATCGGCCCATTTGTAGATGATCTAGCTATTTACCAATGATGCCAGCTGTTTTCCAACAGTTTTCCACAAAAAATCTGTGGCACAGCTGGCAAGCCGTCAGATCCAACTGAGGTTTGTATGAACCTCCGCAACTGATTTGCTTGCCCCTTGGCGACCTGGTCATGGGCGTCCTAAGTTGGGATCTAATTCCCCCCTGTAAGTGGGATATGGGAGCCCCTGGAATAGTCATATTATATGGGTTATATAGTATACAGTACATCCAACTGGATCCCCAATCATGAAGCCAAGAACTTAATTCTTGTGAACCTTCAAGATCACCCTCCTGACTTGTTTGCGTCTACCAACTTGGTAGAAGTCAAACCCGTGGGTTCTGACCGATTTCGGTGAATGGGCTTCGCATGGTCGAGACATTTGTCCAACACATGTTTCGGATGACAATACCTGCTGGAAGTGTAAGCGGCTGTCTGCCACTATTGTTGGTTAAATCCTGTTGTTTGTTTTGTTGAAATCCTTATGTTGGTTGGCTGACTCCTCAATTTGAGTTCCTTGTGGTGTGTCTGAAAATGGGGTATATGTATACCCGCCCGAAGGGCGAGATTCAGAAGGGACATTTTTGACCAGTGAATTTAGGGTACCCCATTCTAAAAGACACCAACGTGTTGGTGGAACGAGTGCTGCCCAGGAGCGAACTGTCGGTTCTGCGTTGCGGACAGCTCCAACCGTCACCTGGTAGCAATTCACAAGCCAGAGCTATGGCCGGGCAATTCACAGAGGGTTGCTAGACAGCAGTGACCCGTCGTTGGCGAAGTTGGGTTTGTGATGGATCATGATTTCTAGCCATTGATCCATCTACCCATCTACCCATCGAGCTGTCTATCTATCTATTTGTTTCTCTGTCTGTCTATCTATCATTCTTTTTAGCAACCTGTGGGTATCAAATTGTAGATATCCCAAAACAGACACCATGGTCCCTTTTCCGCAACTGAGGCAGATACCGATCAAAAAGCTTCTGCAACAACGCTTGACCTCAAAGACGCAGCTGGGGGCGGGGCCAGGAGGGGCTGAAACTACCGGGCTTTGAACCCAGTCACTCAGGACACCACAGTTTTTTTGGGGATTTCTGGTCTCATTCTTCCCATCATCCAATCCGGTGACTCAGAGACTCTCCTGATTATCATGAATATTTATCTTCGTATACTGCATGTTTATGGAACTGCAACGTCATTGCACCTCCAAGAAATTGTCATTCCAGAGCGCTCCACGTACTTTGCATCCTCCAAAGTTGAGTCGGACAAACTTGATGGGTTCAATATCTATCTCTAGCTATATCTCTATCACTATCTACATCTAATATCTATCTATATACTATATAATACTATACTATATATCCATAAATCTTGGGAGAGCTGCACCCCCCGACAAGGAAACCGCACCTTGCAGGAAGCGCTCGCGCTACCTGCCGCTGGGCGAACTGAACCTGAAGGAGCTCTTTGAGGCATGGCCTAAGGGGTCCCAACGGGAAAATCATGGAGGATGAACCCAAAACTGGATGATTTGGAGGTATGGGAAACCTCGAATTGAGACACAAATTGGATGGTTTCATGATGGAAAAATAAGGAAAACATGACAAAACGGATGGATACAGATCGAAGTTGTGGAAGCATTTCACATATTTGGTGGCCAGGCCAAGGGTATGATGAATGCACCCAAAAAAATATGGAAGCCATGATCTAGGGCATAGTAGAGCCAACATGAGCCAAGGCCATTGGCTGGATGACCTCCAATGGTGTGTTGGGACTTGGAGCTTGGCCTTGCCATGGCTGCATGTGTTTTTTTTCTTCATGGAAACCACAGATAGTATTTTGATTTATATCATATACATATGTATATATATATATATATATGTACGTGCATATATACATATTATACATACCATACATTTATTATATATATATATATGTACAGTATATATATATATATGTATATGTACTGTATATCTATATATACATATTCTACCCCCTTCAGCAAAGCCAAGTTTGTGTGCGCATCTTGAGTTATGGTATACATTAAACTGACTAATGCTGGATTGCCAAGCAATTGCTGGTTGCGACAAAGACTTCCAGCCGTTGATTGCCAGAGGGTACCATTTACAAATATTGGCGAAGCAAAGCCCATATTTGCTGGCCATTTTTAATTTGGTTTTTATCGATTAAACCGCATTGTTTTGTTAATCATCCCCACAATCAACAGTTCGACCTTGAGAAAATTGCTGGTTTTTGTTGACTCCGACCCTGTGAGGTGGAGGTCAAAAAGGACACCGCGGCTGTAGATGGGACACTAATAATAGGAGATCTCAGATGAGCAGTGGCTGCAAAATCCCTCTTGGTTGATGATTAGTTCAGAGATTATACTAACCAATAGCCATGGGCGAATATCACAATGCGATGACTGGGAATCCCTCAAGATGACTGGGATTGTTTGGGGTTTGTTTGTTTCTGTGAGATGTTTGGTTGCAGTGAATTTTTTTTAAACTGTAACTATGCTTCTTTTCTTCGGCGGGCAGGGTTCCAATGTTCTTCTCCGAAAGGATTTGAAGAAGAGTGGACCATGCTGGTACCAAGAAGCAGAATCTCAAATGGCAATATATGAAACATGTTGAGAGCTCATGGGAAGTCAATACACCAAGGCAATCGCACAGAAGATCATGGCACTTTTCTGGGTTCATGGTTTGATTTCAGTTCCGGCAGTATTGATGATCAGCAAATCCTTCCTAGTTATCACCCTATGGTTGTTCGTTGTATCACATCTGCATTTCCATGACCTTGCCTTGCATCTTACGTTGTTTGTTGTCACAGACTCATCTTGCTGGGCCGTGGCAGTCGGCAGGAGAAGCCAGAACGTCCTAGCTGCACTGGGGTCCCGAGGCGGGATGACTGGTAGGGTTGTGACGTCTGGATACCCCCACATGGGTGATTATATGCGAAATTATCATATGGCATTATGGCAAATGGGGATCCAAAATGATCCAAACTATATTATATCATATCATACCGTTATCAAAGTTCTTTTTGGACTCGGTTTTCTTCTGTTTTTGCATGTGGAAACTCGGGTATCTGGCCCAGAAATGGTCCGTCCCCATGGCATTTGGCCCAAGCTGAAACACTAGGGTGAGCAATCTGCTCCAGATTAATGAAGGGAAGTTATGACAGCACCTCAATATGAAGACAGCGGATCAGCAGGGTGCTAAGCTTGAAAAGAACCGGTTATTGTGGAGAGTTCTTTGTGAAGATATCCACAGTTTGTGATGATTGTGGCCAAAATGTTAGTTGAATTGTTGCAACTTCACCATTCACAGGTAATTTGACTGGTCAACACTCAACACCAACATATCAAGACAGCCTGAATTGTTCAACACTATCTTCCACTCCATTTCAGCAGTGTTCAAAACCCCTGTTGAACCCTGTTGGTTGTTTCTTTTGTTTGTGGTTATGCTATCCATTATGGGGGGATGGTCAGAATCCGCCATCAATCCATCGTGGGAAATCCTATGCACCAGTGGCATCCTCTGGAACTCATGGCTCGTTGTGATCGCGATGTCGAAACGACACCGCGACGACCAGTGGCAACAAAGGGGGCCCAAGTTCCACTTTGTACTTTGGGTGTCTTGGCATCACCTTTTTCAAAGGAGAAACGCAAGCATGTCCCAAATTTGTGCATGAAACCAATAAACATGATTATATAGCCATTTTATATATCCATGAAATACCCAGAATATCCCAAAATGATGTACTTAGGGTTTGTTGGAAGCAAACCAGCATGACATAGAAATCATACGAGTCGATGAATCGTACCCAACTTTCCCATTTCGGCGATTCTTGGGTTTATATAAATCAAAAACAATCGGGGTTTCTGATTGGGTTTACACGGGTTTAGCACATTGCTCAACCTTCTTAGCAATTTCACCGTAGCTATGTGTTTTTGAGGTATCCTTGTTTGTGAACCATACATACACATATACACACAAATACATGCTGTATATTAGACGTATAATTGCGTATATGTCTATTATACATGCGTGTGTGGATATGAAAACTATTTTAAACACATTCATTCATGTTCTAGTTATATAATATCATATCACATGTATATTATGTTTATGGTAGATGTCAATTCTGTTTACTTTGTATTTGCATTTGCATGTCTATTACATTTGTACTAAATCAACATTAGATTTACAGAATAGTCATACTACTGGTAATTTTACATTAATATCATATATATATATATATTTATGTTATGGTCATAGTCGAGTCATAGTTATGTTCTATTGCATTTTTTTACATTCTATTATATTCCCCCACCTGCCAGGTGAGGGTTATTAGATTTTAACAGAGCTGCGCGGGGGGTGGACACCTTCCTCCTCCTCCTCCTCCTCCCGCCTCCTCGGGCCTCCTCCTCGCCAGCTCCAGATCGCAGCAGGCACTGCCGGACCTCATCTGCCAGCTCCAGATCGCAGTGGGCACTGCCGGACTTCATCTGCCAGCCCCAGATCGCAGTGGCACTGCCGGACTTCATCTGCCAGCTCCAGATCCCAGTGGGCACTGCCGGACTTGAACCGCGAGCCCCAGATCGCAGTGGGCACTGCCGGACTTGAACCGCGACTGCCAGATCCCAGTGAGCACTGCCGGACTTCAACCGCGACTCCCAGATCCCAGTGGGCACTGCCGGACTTGAACCGCGAGCCCCAGATCGCAGTGGGCACTGCCGGACTTCAACCGGGACTGCCAGATGGCAGTGGGCACTGCCGGACTTCAACCTGTATACATGCCAGAAAGAATGCCAGATAGACTGCCAGATAGAATGCCAGATAGAATGCCAGAAAGAATGCCAGAAAGAATGCCAGATAGAATGCCAGAAAGAATGCTAGATAGAATGCCAGATAGACTGCCAGAAAGAATGCCAGAAAGAATGCCAGATAGAATGCCAGATGAAATGCCAGATAAAATGCCAGATAGAATGCCAGAAAGAATGCCAGAAAGAATGCCAGAAAGAATGCCAGATAGAATGCCAGATAGAATGGCAGATAGACTGCCAGATAGAATGCCAGATAGAATGCCAGATAGAATGCCAGAAAGAATGCCAGATAGAATGCCAGAAAGAATGCTAGATAGAATGCCAGATAGAATGCCAGATATAATGCCAGAAAGAATGCCAGAAAGAATGCCAGAAAGAATGCCAGAAAGAATGCCAGATAGAATGCCAGATAGAATGCCAGATAGAATGCCAGAAAGAATGTCAGATAGAATGCCAGATAGAATGCCAGAAAGAATGTCAGATAGAATGCCAGATAGANATGCCAGATAGAATGCCAGATAGAATGCCAGAAAGAATGTCAGATAGAATGCCAGATAGAATGCCAGAAAGAATGTCAGATAGAATGCCAGATAGAATGTCAGAAATAATGTCAGATAGAATGCCAGAAAGAATGTCAGATAGAATGCCAGAAAGAATGCCAGATAGAATGCCAGAAAGAATGCCAGATAGAATGCCAGAAAGAATGCCAGATAGAATGCCAGAAAGAATGCCAGATAGAATGCCAGAAAGAATGCCAGATAGATTGCCAGATAGAATGCCAGAAAGAATGCCAGATAGAATGCCAGAAAGAATGCCGGCCAGCTAGAATGCCAGAAAGAATGTCAGATAGGATGCCAGAAAGAATGCCAGAAAGAATGTCAGATAGAATGTCAGAACATATGTCAGATAGAATGTCAGAGCATATGTCAGAGAAAATGTCAGATAGAATGCCAAGAGGAAGAGGAGGAGAGGACAACTCTGATGAAATCTAGAGACTGAAGGTCTCCAGATTTCATCAGAGTTGTCCTCTCCTCATCTTCCCTGCGAAAGTTTTTGCCAGAAAGAATGTCAAAATCTGTATCACACTTATGGTGGGGATCACTCGAAGCGAAGTATTTTTTGCATTATATTATATTCTGTTACATGGTATTATATTGTATTCTATTATATTGCAATATATTATCTCTTTCTTTTATTATACTACATATATATATATATATAATATATATATACACATTATAGTATATGGTGTTATAGTGAATATCTGCATGCGTATGCTGCGTGTTATGTCGTTTTTATGCAAATCCCGATATCTTTCCAAAGTGAGGTGCTTGAGGTTGTGAATTCGAGTAGGCTGAGTAGGCAATACGTGACTAATACCCAACTAAGACGGATCTGCACCTCCCAGCATAGAATGTGATGTTCTGTTTCACCTGCATACTGTTTTTGCTGCCAAATCCACATTTTGCTTATCTTGATTTATCTTGCTTGTAGGTGTTCCGGACAATTTCCCACACCTCCCGGACGATGATAGTTGTTTGCCAAACGGATGCAACATTCCTGCACACATGCTAGTGCCGCGGTTTATTGCTGTCGCTCACACCCTCATTTTCATAGGTTTCGGTTTCACATGCATATCAATCAGATAGGCAGTCCTAGGTTTTTGTGCGTGCAGCACCCATAGCTATTTTACAATCAGGGCTATTGAGCCGTACCTAATTTATCCCATGTGATGAGCCACTTGAAATGGTGATGATTACCCCATCTGGTTGATTACACCTTCATTCTTGCTTGGCTAGATCCTCATTTATGTTCGGTGTCACCACCTTCAACTCCATTTGGGCTCGCCCAAAAATCGACCCCATTCCATTGTTTCACCCCGTGACATTTTGGGGTCCCCACCTTTTCTCACGACGTGTCGCTGAGGAGAATTGCCCCAAAGGTTTCGTCTATGAACCACCGTTGCGACTAGTGCCTTGGCCTGGGCTTCCTGGGGCCTGTTTCCTTGCCATAGATGGGATACTCAGCGATTTTTGTGTATCGAAGATTGGTCATGTAGCCTAGGGGATAACATAGTGCTGGTAACTTGATTATGATTAGTTATAGGTGGGATGAGTTACGTATATTGGTTCCTGTTGCATCTGCCATAGTTTGATGGATAACTTTAGAATGGCTCAAAGTTCAATACAGACCTGACTTGGTATGAGGCCCTGGCATAAAGGTGACTAAGATTTTAAATATTGTGGGTCCATTGGCAGGGGGGAATCTGAGCCATACCTATAAAGTGGTTGAAAAGGGCTATCCAGTCCAGTGGCTTGATGGTCGGAGGCTCTGACCAATAGCAATGTACATCACCCAACAAAGTCAAGCAACCACCAAAAAGGTAGGTCTGTGGATTAAACGTTTGAAAATTGATCACTCCATATTAGGAGTCGCAGGAAATCTGCACAGGCTGAGGGGCTAAGTAAATCTGAAACCTTTCTTTGGATTTAGGATCTTGGAGCAAGCCTGCACTGGGTCTTCCGACTTATGCAACAGGCCCGTGAGAATCTTCCTTCACAAGCCTTTAACACATCATCTCTTAGTAGGTATTGCATTCTAGACCTGGCCCTTTGCAAAGTGATGTGTTGGGATGGCGCAGTACGGAACAAGAACGTGCCTGTCTTTTTGGAACACAGGTCACTCGTACTCCTGCAGTGTTCGCGGTCACATGCATGGTTCTGTACATGCTTGGCTTCAGCCAGAGTTGCTCTCAATTTCGCAGCTCGACCGGCTTGGGCGTAATAAATCATCTCTACTCACTGACAGAATGCCAGACCCAGCAGTCGGTTTTCACAGTTGTATTGTGCACATGGCCAGGAGATAATTTTGACCTGGGTCAACGAGATGAAATAATCGACGCATATCTTCTCCCACCATGGCAGTGATGCTGTCTTGCAAACCCTTGTCCCAGGACGTTTTCCAAGCTCCACATCGCAACCGCCAACCATGGGAACCAGCGTTGCATTCAGTCTGCTATTGTCAGAAAAGTCATCCTCGCCGTCAGCAAGGTCTCTGCTCTTGTCATCTTCATGACAATCTGCAACGCCATCACCATCATCGTCACAATCAGTATCAGTATCAGTATCAGTGCCAGTTTCAGAATCATCAGCGCCACTATCATGGCCCGGTTCAAAGTCAGAAGCCGGATAAGCCTCAGGATCAGAAAGACTTTCAGCATCACTGCCAGTAGCAGTTTGATCATCATCATCATCATCATCATCATCATCATCATCCTTATCATCATCATCATCATCCTCATCATCATCATCATCATAATCATCATCATCATCATCATCATCATCATCATCATCATCATCCTCATTCTCATCCTCAGCCTCATCATCATCATCATCATCATCATCATCATCATCATCATCATCATCATCATCATCATGATCCTCCTCCTCCTCCTCATCATCATCATCATCATCATCACCATCATATGCAATCACCACCCTCATCACCGTCAACATCAGCATCATGGGGACAGCGACTGTCGCTGTCACTCCTCCGGTCACCACACCTGACAACTTTGCGGCCATTGTCCTTGTCATCATCATGGACTGCCTGCTGCTGCTGCTGCTGATGGTGGTGATGATGGTGAGGATGATGATGATGATGATGATGATGATGATGAGGTGATGATGATGATAAGTGATGATGATGATGATGATGATGATGATGATGATGATGATGATGATTATGATTTTGACGGTGGCTGTGAGGATCATCAGGGTTGAAGTTTTTTTTGCCAGAAGGAGTGGTTGTGCTCTTGAGCGAGTCAGTCACTTTGTTCAGCACCGCCGCATCATCATCAGCACAGCGACAAACGCGACTGTTTCTCCTCGTTTGTGTTGTCACAACCTCCTTTTCTATCTTATCATTAACTCCGTGTCCATGTCATGGCCAATCTTGGAGCGCATAATGCCGATTCTCGAATGCAAATGTTTGCCAGATTTGCACCTGCCTGTGAGCCAACCTTTGGGAAGTTTAAACTTTATGGCTCAAAAAATATCTTGCTTTGCTTCGCTTCCTGCATCTGTCCAAGTCCGCCGGCTGTCTGACAGCAATGATTGCAAGCCAGGACGCCGAAGTTGCAGCGAACGCTCGGCCCTGGGACGACCTTGGAGTCGGCTGATACCTGCGCGAGTCTGGTGCGGCGGCGGCGGCAGTGGCAGCAGCAGCGGCAGCAGCAGTGGCAGTGGCAGTGGCAAAGCTCTTGATGCTGGATTTTCTGAGCGGCCCCAGGGTCAGGATGTTTTTCAACCGATGCGACCCTCAATGTGTGACAGGAATCTGGTCGTCAAGAGCCAAGCTTCTTTTTGACCCGTCTTCGAATCCCGATCTCACTTTGATCTGTTGATTGTGAGTGCAGCAGAAGGTCAAAACAAAGACGCTGTGTGAAACTGCGTTCCGTCAATCAAATTCAAAAGACTGAAAGTAGAGCACGTTGGGCGCTGGCATGCATCACGAGGATTGGCTGTTGACAGGGTTAGGACCGAGAGCTAGCTTTGTACGTCTGGCCTAACTACACTTTGGAGACAAGTTCCTTGTATCTTCACATTTATCAGCCCACTTGCGGATTGGACCCTGCTGCAGGATTGCGTGCGCCTTCTTGCTTGGCTTCTCCATGCCCGTAACAAATTTCAATGCGCTCCGGCTTTCGCAGCCAAACCCGCATGCACGTCGCCAAGCAACTCGGCTGGGTCTCCCGCATTATGATATAGAAATCTTGGGTCTCAGAGGGGACGAGCCAGGTTGCTTGAGATGTTTTGACATTGCTGGCGCCGTGTTCAACACTTATTGTTTCCAGCTGTAACCTACACACACACACGAGCAGCATAGGGTCAATGAATTTGAAATTTGATTTTTTTCTAGACCCCGTGGGATCCAGCGTGATTTTCTTTATTGGGACAAACAACTGAAAACACATGGCTCTGATTCCCGTGCGTGGTCATGTTTATCAACGCACTGGCTTCAACAGGCCTGTCATGCCTCTCGCCAAGTTGTCGCTGCCGTCTTCTGGTACAGTTCACAATTAAGGAGGTTTGAGGAATAACAGGCACAGGTCTTTTGATGTAGACATTCCATCAGATGGCCATGGATTCTGCTGACTGCAAGGCCCCAAATAGATTGCTTAGTTCTTGCGAAGTAAAACCACCATGCTGTGCAAACGTGGCAATTTTGGCGGCTTTGTCCAGGCATTGCCTTATAGCTTGTAGAGGCATTGACAAAGGGTCTTTTTGAAACCAAGGCATCTGTAGAATTGATGTCGTGCCATTCAGTCACCTCATGCCCATGAGGCTGCCAACATGCCTGGATTATGAACCTGGCGGGTGACGAAGCATATAAAACTCGGATGTCGTCCTTCTGGATCCGGACTCGAAGCGGCCAATTTGTCGGTTCGCCCAGAGGATGGTGGTGGGGTGCCTTAAATCTTTCGTGTCGAAACATTGAGTTATGCCAAGCAGAAACATGAGCGCAATTTTGCAGACATGATGTGACGTCGAGGCGTGGCGTGATGCATGAACGGGAGGACACGAAAGGACGAGCCGCTGCATGATAGTGTGAAGGGCGAACATGTGTGAATTAACCCAAACAATTTAGCGGCATGGGAAAGTAAGGAAAGGTAACCATGCTGCCCACTGTAACTTTTCTGCTCTGTTTTCATGAAAAAGCCTTGCCCAGGCACTTTTCTGATTGGCTTGTGCAGGACGGTTCCGCAGCGCGCTGTCCCAAGCAATTGTCAGACTTGAAGCTGCAAGAAGAGAGACGGGGAAGGGAAAGGGAAGTGGTGAGCGAATGTGTGTGTTGTACCATCAGCCAGAGCTAGAGCTTTGAAGACCTGGCCCTACGTGTGGAGTGTCTCTTGTTTGTTCGATGCGCTCGGCTTCCAGTGCAGGTGTGAAGCGAGGACCGCGTTGAATTGGGAAGATGGTCGATCCTGCTGTCGACCCATCAGCTCAGCCATGAAGACAGATGGGGTCTCGTCACGAGAAGCAGCAGGCATCTGGTAAGCTGTGCGGTTGGGACTGCTTGGCTGCAGAAATGTCAAGGGAAATCGCGCCCCAACCGCAAGTTTTTGTTCCCATTGAGTTGCCAGGTTTCATGCCGGCTGGCGTTTCTGGGTTTTGCTCCAACCGGCTGCTTCTCTCTTTTTTCATGTGGCCACTTACTTCGAATGCGCGATCGCTTCCGTCGCCGTTGCGCGTCCACTCCGCACTGCCACGTGCAATGTTCATGCCGTCGACCACGGCCAGACAACCTGCACACCAAAGCAGAGGCGCTCTTGAAGCAGTCAGGTTATGATGTAGTCACTCAGAGTGTGAGCAGCCTTAGATCGACAACATAAGGCAATAATTTACAGGGACGCCGTAACAAGTTTTTCATGTGATGGAATGGAATCGCCTGGCACCTATAGCATTGGTCGTTTTCCCTGTGTAAGCGTTGTTCTTGAATATGACATCATCTCTTGCCAAGGGAAGGGAAGGGGGCGGTCTGGGTAGGATGAATGTTGCAAGTTGTGGGTAAGTATAGTCTGGTTCCATTCGTGGAGGAACTGAGACTCACCTGTGTGCGTGCCTTGCAGCTTCCCACACTGCAACGCTCACATTCAGCAGATATGAGAATTGCTACTCACGCAGGTCTGGCCTGTCATTTCATATGCTCGGTCGATGTGCAGATGCCTGAAAGAGAGCTGGTGCGGAATCTGGCGATTTTAAAGCAACCTTTCCGTAAGCCAAACTGCAGTTGTATGATAGCCTGCTGGCTTGGTATTTATCTCCTTCGGTGAAGAGCTTGCACGTCATGGCATGCGCATGTGAGACAGAAGATTGTTTTTGGCTTCTTGTCATGCTCCTTTTTCCATTTAGTCTCGCACCTTTCTTTGCTGTTGTTGCCTTGTCTTCCCGTGTTGCATGTGTCTTCTCATGTCCTTTTTGGGTTGTGATTTTGACAGGCCTCTAGGGTCACAGGTCGGCTTGCGATCTTGGAAATCCAATCAGGTTCCTTGCTTGGCGCTTCAACAGGCTTGGGCTACGGTGTCTGCCTGCTTGGAAAAAGACCGGCAATGAATGTCTGGCTGCTTGTCCGGTTCCAAGTCAGCTGTGCAGCCGTGGCTTGCCTATAGTGTTTCCTTTCCGCTCTGTCTTTTTCTTTTCTGAAATCTTCTTTGAAACTTTTGTTTTCTTGTCTTCTCACACCTTCTCTGCTCTGCTCTTCTCCTCTTTTCGTCTCTTCTTCCCTTCCCTTTCTTCCCCTCTCTTTGCTTTCTGTCTTTTCTTCCTGTTTTTGGCGATGAAAAAGTTCATATCACTTGATGCGGTGTCGTTGCTGCTTGCTTCCGGGCCTCTTGCGCAGCTCTTGTCTCCGACCAGGTTGTTCCCTTCAGGCCCTTCAGTGGCCCTGGAGGTGACCAAGCTTTTGTGTCTATGGAATGCATGCGCAAAGCATCTGCAAATCCAGTGGGTCAGGCACGTTCTCCACATGCTACCTGATGGACGGCTCGGACTTGCCCTACTTGTAAGTAGGTTTAAGCAATGTATAAGTTATGTATGTAGGGGTTATTTAGGATGTAAATAGGTTAAGTGGAACTTTCTACTTAGTCTACTTATGTCTAATTGTAGGTATTTAGGCTTACTTATCATTAGTTATAGGTAGAACGAAGTAGAACTGAGTGATTAATGTCTAACAAGGGTAAGTACACTTACCTTTACTTAGTTTTAGTTATGTTTAGTTAAGTTCTACTTTACTTACTTATTTTTTTTCTTAGTTTTGAGTTTTTGTTGATATTTTTATGGCTACGTGTATTTTTTTGTTAATTTCTATGCGATGTGGAAAAGCTATTTTCTTTTGATTGCTGCTGCCAATGGCGTTACAAGGCATGTATTTTGACATTCTATTTCACATTATATCTGATATATAGTTTGGTATTGATGGTTCTACCAGATATCTCCCGCGTATCTTCACCATGGATGCGAGGTTGATGCCAGCTATCTCCAGATATCTCCAGATATCTACCACTATCTATTGGAAATTGAAGTAAATTATCTCCAGATATCTACAGATATCTCTAGGTATCTATCATTTCTTAGCCTTTTCCACCTGGATATCTCAAGATATCTCCAGATATCTCCAGATATCTCCAGATATCTCCAGATATCTCCAGATATCTACCAGATATCTCCAGATATCTACCAGATATCTACCTAATATCTTTGGTTTTTCTATCCTTTTCTGAAAGTTTTTGTGACTTATGTTGATCTCATGTGACCGCTCATGAAAAAAATAAAAGAAAACCAAGTTGATAACCTTATTCAAAAACATTCTTCCTTATGTTCATCCTTCTCTTAAAACATCTCTAAACCCACAACTTTCCAATCCAACCCATATTTTTCAAAATAACATGTTTTTAAAACACGTTCTGCTTACTTCTACTTAACCCTACTTAGTCCTACTTAGCTTCTACTTAACTTCTATTATATTCCACTTAAACCTATTTATTCTTAATTCGTTTTTCAATTATGCTTAACTAAGTTTTAAGTAAACAATAACTAAACTAAGAAGATGTAAGTAGACAAGTAGGTTTTGACTAAAACATTCCTATAGGTATACTTGGAAGCGGAAATGATGATATTTGGACTGGAGCCGAACGTAGCCAAGTGATCTCGAAACTTTTGGCTCTGGTCCATCCTTGTGTAGTGAACGAAGATTTTTCGAGTTTCTGTGTGGTGGACAGCTCAGGAAATGCCCGGAGCCCATCATCCTTGCCAAGAATTTGCGGCGGGTGTGGATCCCAGGCGACGGCCAGGCCTGTTGCTTCATATTTTTGATTATTGATTGGTTGGTAATGGTGGAAGATCAGTGATTGGTGGATCTTTTCCAAACAGCTAGTGTAGAAGTTTGTATTGGCGGCGTACAAAGCTAGGGAAAGATTCGTAGAGCGTGGTTGCTGGGACGAGATGCTAGATTAGATTGATTGCAATCCACTGAGTTGATGAAATGAGGGGCAAGTTTTTTCGTGAATAGGTGAGATTGGGCTATCTCTTGGGACTTTATGCTGCAATGTATGTGGTTGATGACATGACGCAGCTTTCTCTTTTGATTTTATTCCATGTATATGTTTCCTTCTCAATTTTGAGAAGCCGCTGCCTAAACACCACTCTGTCAAGGCACCATCGAATCAGTCATGTTCACCAGGCAAAAAAAGGCGGTCAAGAAGATATGCGATGAGCGGAATGTCGACCAGGTAGACCCCTCCTTTTGTAGCTTGACACTTCCATTTCTCTGTGCCAGCTGCTTGTTTTTGCAACGTGTCTTGTCCGGCTTCTTTCAGTTGGAGGGATGAGTTTGCCAAGAAGTTTCCACATTGACGTCTCATCCACGATTTTCAGTCAGTGGTTTGCATCCCTATGATTTTGACTTTGTTGCTTTAGTAACTTTTGTGGCTTTCAGCTCAATACCACCCTGTTCCATTTGGGTTGCCGGCGTGGTTTCAGAGCTTCCATGCGTTTTGGCAAAGCTGAGAAGGTTTGTGACTGGTTTCCAGTCCAGTTTGCAATGTGGAACAGGGCCAGTTTCATGTCCATTATTTAACCCAATAATTCTTGTTGCCACGCATCTGCGTTCGGTTGAGCCATGACCAGTTGAGGTCAAAGCAAAGCGTCAGCATTAACTTTCAGAAAAGAGAAGAGATGCGCTGTGCAGCCTTGCCAGCGGCATTCACACTTTGATTGGCCAACCGCGGCCTTCGTGAAGTGCTGGCTGCGATGTGATGTCTGTTGGCGGTACGGGCGCCCAAACTTTTTGGATGAAGCTACACTACAGTCCATGGCTTTTTCGGAAATTGATCAGACGAGGTGCTAGTGAGGCAAGTCTCCAATACTTTGGCTGTTGCTGTTGGCATGGGTGTGTTTGCGGTGTGTGTCTGCAAGTATGTCCCGAGGTCACCAAGATCTTTTTGCAGCGCGAAACCTTATGGCAATTCCAACCCTATCATCGCAAGGTGTCCTGTGCCTTTGGCTTTCGGCACGTGGGCCAATGCTTCTGTAGTGGGGTAGACCTATTCCCTAGACACGCTAGAGGGACAAACAACAGTCAGCATCAGCCAGCATGGCTCTTAGCATGACCCAGTACAAGCAACGAGGGTGACCAATTACACAATGTGAGCTGCAGCCAGCTGAAAACAAGTAAACACATTGATAACTAACCAGCAAAAAACAAGCATCAAACGCCAGCCAGCTCAAGATTCTCCACATACCAAATTGACCCGTTGTTCTTATCATACTTATAAGGAGGTTTGAACTGGGCACGCACTGATATAAACAGATATAAGGTGGGAAAAAAGTTGGCTTCGTAGATGTTTCTAGTTAGCTTACTGATTTTTTACTTCTATCTACAGCACTTAGGTACTTAATAAGTCCTGGTTATTGCTAAGTAATTTAAGTATACTTAATTTTACTTCTGTCATCTTCTGCCTACTTCTTTCTACTTATTTTCAATTAGTTCTGTTCATTTTGTAATTGCATGTCGAAGTAATGACTAAGTCTTAAGTAGAAATAGATAGATTAAGAAAACATAAGTAGAAATAAGTAGTGTTCACCACTAGACATTTATGTCTGACAGCATGAGAAAACATGTTTTCGATTCATAGTCCTGTGCCGTAAAAAGCTTTGACCCTCTTTTGCCTGCCTCTTGTTTTGAAGTGTGTGTATGTCCTCAAAGAGCATGGTTGCTACAGCCATCCCAAGGTGGACGTGAACCGTGACAAGCTTTCAAGTAGTTTGTGGGTTTGCATGCCCCCTGAGTTCTTGCAGGCAGCCACAGTCAGTCTTCTCCGACCTCCTGGCGCAGGGAAGCACAAGAGTCTTCATTGCATCCCGCCAAAGATTGGCACAGTCCAAGCTCATTCCGAAATTCAATGTATCATATTTTCTCCTAACACCCAGCAGCATGTGTATCCCTTGCAATGCAAACTATCTTTGTGCACATTGTGGTTTCAGTTGCGCCTCTTAAAAGTTGTCATTGCGCGAAGCAATTGTCATGCAGCTGACCAATGTATTTTTGACTGTGGTGCAGGTGCTTGTTGAGTGTGTGCACAGAGTACAGAAATCGCTGTCTGCTCCTGGCGATACATTCCTTTCTCGCTTGATTCATTCCGAACAGGCTTACAGGCACGTGGCGGCTGCAGGAGAAATTTTGCAGGTGGGAACATTGAGGTATCAAGCTGCGCTGCTGTCTTGTCCTTGGCATAGCTCCAAGTTCAGGCGACGGTTGAAGGCGTTCACATCACAACCAGCACATATTGGGATTTTGATTTCGAAAGCATTGAGAGGTTGAGCTTCTCTGGGCTTGCTGCGATTCAGATTCACAGTCGCTGCCAGGCTTTTGCGGAAATTCGTCGCAGAGCGCTGCCTAGCCAGCTGTTTCAATAAGCACTTTCCATCTGTATTATTCAGATTCACCTTCAAGCTGGGTAGGAAGACGCGGCAGGGCCTAAATCTGATGGGGTGAGGTACATGTGCGCCAAGTCATCTGTTCAAGAACCTCACTCTTTGTCTTGTGGAGGAAGCCGACCTTGATAGCTGAGTGAGTCGTGAAGTCCATGTGTTTAGCGCTTTCATGCCCTGCAGGCCTGGCAGTGTGCCTTTAATGAGCAGTTCCGATACATGTACCGGCTCGATTCACTTCAGGCCGGCGTGGGGCTGGATCCGGCGTGGTCAGGTGTCGTCGGGTGTTCTAGGGTGTCAATTGCCATGCACAAGTCTTGCTTCAACATGTTGACGAACTTGTATCCTTGAAAATCAACCTGGAAACAGCGCGGCCGCTCCATGACGTGGCCCTGGCGGCTGAAGGTTTTTAGCCCCTAGTCTCTCCTCTTGTTTGTTGAATTTCTTGAAGCCGTGGGTTTCAATCTTTGTGTCCTGGAATCAGCCACTGCTGCCAAGCCCTCCTGAAGTTTCCACCATTTGTGCGCACTTTTGCCCATACATGGCTATTGAAATACTGCATGAAGCATGCACCTTGATGATCTTCCTCCCATCACCTATTCGACCTATGTTTGTTTTTGGCCGTGAAGAATCGCTCCCACTTGTTTTGCAATGTTCTAAGCGGAACCAACCTGAGACAACGTCAGTAAACCTCCCCCTAGGCAGCTTGTGGATTAAAGATTTCCCGAAGCACTGCGCCTATGATTTGTCACTTCAGCTGTAAAGGCCATGTTCTGTTGAGGGGGCCTGCAGGCAGGGACTTCGTGTGGAGGAAAAAGTCTCTGCTGCGAGTGCGTAGCAAAAGGGGTAGCGACGTGTCGGATCTTGGAGAAAATGGGTTCACAAGATCTTTGGAGAAGGGCAAATTCAGGGGATATCTTTCAGATATTGCCATTCAAGTAGATTGATTTCTTCAAGTGGAGCGAAACAAAAAGGCCATCCACAAAATGCTTTTTATGCAAGATGGTGAAAAAGGATCCCTGAACAAGACCCAGTTAAAGGACACCACAGGATTTCTGTAGAAAGACCTCCCTGGAAAATCTAGAATATCTTGGGCACAGGCCTTTTCGAGGATCTGAGGACCTCACAAGGACGTCCACAAGACATCCTGATTCAAAGATCTTTATTTCAAGGACTTCTTCAATTCTGGGAGAACCCGCAGGAACTCTATAGTTGCGTGCACAACAAGCCACTCACAGGGTCACGACAAGATAAGGAACTCTTCAAGTATCTCTGTGTACAGGGTATCCTTGTACAAGGATGTCTTGAAAACCCGTCAGAGCAGTTCACAACAGTCCAAAATGTAATTTTTTTACCAGGTGACCTCCAAGCATTGCCCTGGTGGCCTCCAGGCATGGAGCTCGAAGAGCTGAACATCAAGCCCGCAAAAGTTGAACTTGTAAGCGAAAAAGTGAGCTCCCTTGCAAGACTTCTGCCAAGAATTGCCAAGAGTTTCCTCTAGAGATCTTCGCGATGATATCCTAGCGGAGATTTCTTTAAGACGTTTGTTTTTCTTGTGGGGTGCAGGGGTCAAGCCCAGCCTATATGGCGGATGATCCAGTGCTCTTCAGCATCTGCAATGCAATGCTATTGTCCTCTGCAGCCCTGCCTCCTGACTCGATTGCCAGCAGTATTGGTGTCTGGCAGCAGCTTGGTATTGTTTGGCAAGGTGAAGGCCCGACACCTTGCAATGGGTACCCGCTTGGCCCGGATGATCCCTCTCATGCTGTCACATCCATGTCGCAGGAGACTCCTCAGGCCTTATTGCAAGAGCTGATGCGCGTCTAAGCTGCAAGCAGTCCTGACTGCTACGATCTGTGAGCAAAAATGCGAATGCTATTCCGGCTCTTTGCAGTCTGGCAGCTTCTAAGGGATATCTTTGTCTTTCTTTGAATATTTCAACTCAGGCGTTTGTTCCAATCAGGATTTCAACTTGAATGTCGTTGCGCCTTCAGAGCGGCAGTTCGAGGTGATGGGCGTGATCCAGAGGCGGCTTTGTTGAACAACGGAGGATTGCCTTTGCCAGAAGCATGCCACGTATAGAATTGATCAGTTCGGAAGCGCTCACCTTTCGTGATGGCAGTGCCTTCAGTTTCTCCCCTTGCAACTTTCCTGCTCCTTGATCGAAACATGTGGCCATGCTGCCTTCACTCCAGGCTTGGGGGAGGCTTGTCACAGAATACTGTGATGAATTCAAATCATGCGTTCAAGAATTTTTGGTTTGTGGCAAAGCAGGTGCTGCATGTGTCATGTGTGTTTGAACTAGCCACCAGTATGGGGCTGCTGTAGTGGGGGCAGCAGATATTACAAGTATTGGAGCTTGACATGCAACTTTGAAAGCAGTTGGTTTTGCCCCTGCACATGGAAAGGGCAGCTTTGGTGCCAGCAGCCCATGTTCGAACTCGCCATGTAGCTGTGTGTGGTGCAATTGGCTGCCTATCGCTCAGCCGATTGCAGGGCGATTTAGACAAGAGAAAGTAGATCCAGTCGCAGCATGGAGAACAGCCCGATCGCAACACTGGACGGGTGGCTTGACGTTGAACGTGCCCTGGAAGCCAGCGCAATATAGGCGTAATGATGACGCATCTGTTGCTTGTCCCCTTGTGCTCGCTGGCAACACTTTTTGTCCGGACTTGCCAGATGGCGGTGTCTGCTCCATCCCATCCCTTGCCATTGAAACAATTTGGTGGCTCGTGAAAGATAAAGGCAGGAAGAACATGTACAAAGTCTTGGGTGGACCAGGACGAAAAACAAAACTGCCAAACTGACATCGAACACCCTTCACATGGAGTTGTGGTGAGAAGGAACATAAAGATGTGAATTTTCAGGAAAGGGGCAAGGACAATACCTTCAAAAACAACACCGGACCCAAAACCCTAAATTGGTACAACAATCGAAGAGCAGCCTCAAACTCTCAGGGTTGTTGGGTTTTGCCTTCGCAAACAGCTTGGGCATAGCCAACTAGCAACCTTAGGTGTCACAAACCGCCATGCCAGCCCGATATTTTTTGCTTGCCCCCATGTGAGTCAATCCTCAAAAAAAAACAAAGCAACATAAACCAACACGATATGGGCAACCAAGGAAACATTGCAACATTTCATTTTTTGTGAAATCCTGTGAATTTATGCCGCTGAAAATCGCGACGGTGCTTAGGCCAATGAAACAAAACCGTTTTTTCCTGGAAACTCATGACTGTGCAACAATCCAACTTCGGAATGAGAATGATGTTTCGTGTCTTGTTCTGTACTCAACTTTTCTCCTTTGGCGTTCCACAAGTCAGTCTGGAGTGGCGTCGTAGCACGCCTGTTTTTTAACTACGGGGTGTTTCCAATTTTGGGATCGACATTGTTTGTGCGACATACAGTATACAATTTGTACACATAAATATTTTTGGTCAGCATTTGATCAATTCTGCCCAAACTGCTTACAATAAATCAATAAACGGACAAATATTGATATGGCCCGGGCCATTGTTTCTTGAACAAGTCTTGTTCAACGGTTGATTCATCCCATTCAGGAAGACGTCTTGGAGGACAATTATCGCAGTTCACCGCCTGTCACTGGGCCGCGGCTTTGCCACTGGGCACAAGGTGGTTGAAACGGCAGGGCCGGGATCAACGATCAACTAAGCATGTGATTTTGGTCGGAGGCCATCACCATTTTTCAAATTCATGGTGAAGGATATGGATGGTAAATCCAATTCAACAAATGAGGTCTTTTGGCATGATTTTGAATCAAATTAGATCGTTGCCGTTTTGTGGTTTGTGTTTGAAAGGGTCGGATGGGAAGGGTTACGGTGGTGAATTTAGCAATCATGTCAATGTTAAAAACACTTTTGACACCTTTATTTTTTGAACATTCATGTTTGGTTGAACGGATTGGTCTCCGAGTCAGACATTTTGGGTTTGGTTTTTTTGCATCGAGAAATGGTGGCATCTGTCTATTTGAAAATTATAAAGGGAATTCAAAACTGTTCAACATCACAATGATTTAGGAAAGGTATGCAACATTTTTCATGCCCGGTTTATCATAGGTCCATATTAAAAAACAAAAACTACGAAGGTCCATCAACCATTGTGAATTACTTGTTGAACTTTGGAAATTACGGCGATTGGTTGGTGCAACCCATCTTTTGAGATAACCTCTGTAGATCCCGTACTAGGAACGCGTTGACCAATGATATTCAGAGTTTATATAGATCTGTTGCTAAAACACGACATTAGACCGCAGGTTTCAAATAGATATATTTACAGCAAATCTTGCGACCGTATATTTTGTCCATCCAACTCCCAATATGCAGTTTGTTGGTCTTGTTTTGGGAAGGACCACAGGTGCCGGGCAGGATCATCGCCCAGGCCTTGAATGCGATGGAGTGGTAGAAGCCTGGAAGAGAAGTTTGGATCTTGTGCACTGCTGTATGAGCACCCTGGATGAGATCTCCATTGGCGTTCGCCATGGGTCCTTGATTTCGTTTGAAAATGGTAAAATGGTTGATTCCCAAAATTACAGAAATGTGGCAAACCCAATGATAAACCTAGCATGTGTGCATGATACTTGCCACCCATAAAGATGGTGATATTGGAGATGGTTTATGGCATTGGGTTTACCACATTAGTTGGCGTGTCTGGTCAGCCAGGGTAGGAGCAAATTTCTGTGGATGACCTACAATGGCTTGTAAGGTGAGCCACCCACCAAAATTGATTGTGCATTGCTGGGCTATCTAGGTATAGCATCCACCAAATAAATATGGGAAATAATTTTTCTATTTTTTGGGGGGTTCCTACACTATCATATAATTACATATACTAGAGTTCAGCTAGATCTTATGCACTTTTGTGTTCCACGTCGTGGATTTCAATCTGCTCGCTGGTGTTGCAGATGATCGAAGGGCTGGGTAGTCCGGGTCAGGGTCAGCGTCATGTCGTGCTTTTGGGGTTGCTCCGAAAATTGTTCGTATTTTTTGCTTAATACCTAGTTTCATAATAAGAATAGCACCCCCAAAAAAGATAGAGACGTAAAACCCTCCGAGAATAGTGGTGAATTACTTTTAGGCATTTTTTTGAGGGTTATATACTTTATGTTAGTTTAGAATTAAAAGCCTCATTGTCGCCATCTGATTTCCCACAAGAAGTATGTATAGTAAAGATGGGTCAATACCTATGGATGTCAATAGCTTCAATACCTATAGGATCCTATTGGACCATTGGAGTTGGGGGTATGAGGATACCATGCGTATGTCTGAAAATGGGGGTATACCGGGAAATGGCAAAAATTGACAACAAACCATTGGAATTGGGGACACTACCGTACATTTTCAGACAAATCCGTATACATATGAACATCAATTACCAGCCATTTTGGTTTGAACTTGAGGGTACCAGGGTTTTGTCCCATATCTATATCTTTAGCAGTTGAGACACATCAAATTTCTTTGCTTGTTGATATTCAGAATATGTTGTTGATTCCCCCCCATTGTTTTGGTTATACCTTCATTCTTGTGCAAGCGCTTTGTTGTCATGAATGATTTGTAAATGGTTTAGAACCCATATGGAAGCCATGTATATATTTGTGGATATTTTATGTATATCTGGGTTGCAATCTGATTACTCCCGCTGCCCCCCATAGCAACTGGAATGCATCCCCCAAGGGGTCTGCGTCACTCTCAGGAATGACGGCTAAAGAAGGCCCACGGGAGAATGCTAATCTTGTAGAGCAGTGCAAGAGGCAAGTCGTGTTAACATAATAACATAATGTAAACAAGTTGTGGATGAATCCAGTCATAGATCTAATCATATTATTCATTTATATTCATTTATATGACAACATGTGTATATATTCACATACATCTTCTATATGTATATGTCTTCATTTATATGACAACACATGATATGACATGACAAAGACAAACTGATACCATGTATATGTATATATATATATATGCACACATTGTACGTATATGTCTTGCAAGACTTTGCATTCATGAAGTTGCTTGGAATTGTTTGCCCCAGGATTGTTTTTTTGGCAAGATATCAACCCGGCCACTGGCATCATCGATCTGAAGGGATGACAGCTACAGAACGTGGGGGATAGATACTGTAGCTAAGAGCCAATGAAATGCTTTAGTTGAAATGATCACAAATTTCCCCCTGTATGGTAGATTATGATAGTTGTAAGAACTTGATCTATCATTGTATATTCGACCTTGCTGGCTCATTCTCTTTCTATCTATTATGTAGGGTATGCCCCATTGTTTTTTTTTGACATTTCACATCTACTGAGACCCAAGTCCAAGGATCATCCGGAGGTAAAGATGTTGGCGTCTTAGCATGGAACCACGACTAGGACCCTGGAGATTGGCATCCCAGTGATTTACCTGATTTTAGATGCGGTCATTGAACATATTTTGACAACATGCAAATATCAAGAACATTTCAGTGGAGCAGTGATCACCAAAGCTACTTGGTGTCTTGTTTAGATATCAGACTTGACATGGCCAGGCCGCGCCTTTCGGCCGGAAGTCTTGCACTTGGCAGCCTTGTCGCCACAGATGCTTGGATCATCTTGGATCCCCAAGATGCATGGGCCCATCTAGAAGTAGGGCCCACTTGTTTTGGGTGGAATCCCGTGAGAAAGTAGGATTAGACATTCTCCCGGCCTTTTGTGCGTAAAGACTCACAGAAAAGGTTGCTCCAGTATAGAAAAACTTATTGAATCTGTGCATTTTCGGGCTCAGTCCTGGATGATTTTTGGGCTGACGGGTTGTTTGTACAAGGATTCCTCATCTTTACCCGCAAGCCTTGTTGGTTTTTGATGTGCAGAGGACAGCAATCAGCTACACTGTGGAATCCTTTCGGCTGCGACTTAGCTTCAGTCAATGCACGGCAGCGATGAAATGAAAGGGACAGAGCTGTCCAAAAGTGAGGATATTGGCTTTGGGGATTCGAAGGATTTTGGCACATTAAGCCTAATATTTGTTTAACCACGTTCGGTCCAAAACTTAACCCCAAAACGAGGGAGTGGCTTTTTATAGATTAAGTGACAATCATTGCATAATTTTGATCAGATCATCGCTGATATCCAGACATCATCCTCCAAAAAGAACTTGCGACATATTACAGTAGCTGGACTGCAGCGACCTCTTTTCAGAGATTCCCAAAACAGTTTAAGATGGTCAAGGGGGGGTCCTGCAGGAAAGAACACTTGGTCAACAACCTTTATAAAAAAAAAAAAAAACAGTCGTGTTCATGTAGGTTCATAGTTTTCCTACCGGAATTATCCATAAAAGATAACCTCAATTATCAAAATTTCACTAAGTGTCTTCTACAATCATCCCGATTGTTGTCCCAATAGTTGTATATAATATCCTGGTAATGTGTACATCAAACATCATATTAAACAATAGTCAATTGCGCATCCCTACCTTTTTTGTGTCATCCATCCCAAGATTCAAAGATTGCGTTCGTCTCGGTAGCCACGGACTCGAAGAAAAGATGAACAGGCAATTCCCTTTTCTTCCAGACTCAGTCTGTGGCTTTATTCGTTGATACACAAGGAGTCTAAGAGGTTATTATATCAAAATTATTTTCCATTGTTTGATAGCTATAATCATCTATAGATGGGCCATTCTCATTCATTTTCATCCATTTTCATACATTTTCCGTAGTCTAAGTCTAAGTCTAAGAGGTACAACAAGAAGCGCCGAAAGAACGTGCTCACCGAGAGTACGGTGCTGGCGGTGCCGGTGCACGTCATGGAGGGCCACGTCTCTCCACACGAGTCCGGCGTCGCGGTGGAGCAGCTCCGTGGGGCCGGGCGGCACAGCGGTTTGAGGGTTGGGGGTTGGGATCCCGGAGGTTGGGAAACTGGAGAAAGATATACTGTACCTATCGTAAATCTATATAACAATACATAACACAAGGTATATCTATATCATATATGATATGATATATTCTATATATGTCTATAACATGAGATAATTATAGAATCATAGATGATGTGACATTATTCTGTATGATACTATATATACATATAATAAGTATGTATATATTGGGACTTCTGCTGGGACAAACAAAGATCCTCCAGATGGGTCACCTGGCAACCGTGGCGACGGAAATGTTCTCTTTGGCGCTGGGTGAAGGGACACAAGAGGTGATAATTTCTGGGTAATGTGCGTAAAACAATGCCATAAACCACCCATGACTGGGAATGGCTTATACCATACCACCTATATATTTATCGTGAATTTGGGAATGGTTCATGGCTTTGTTTTACCAACAATGACCATAGAACTTGAGACTGAAGTTTCAAATTTCCAAGGCCTCCAACTTCTTTTCTTTTCATCCTGTAGTACAGGAAGCATTTGAAGGGTACAGCAACCAACCTGTTGGATCTATCCTGTTGGATCCTCCATTGGAAGATTATCCTCTGGTGTAAATGATTGAATAGCAAAACCATCAAGAAATGCTGCAAAAACATGATGTGTTATATGTATATATATCTCCAATTTCTTACTCCTTCATTTTGGGTTGTTGTATCCACACGATGCCCCAATGACAAGTTCTTATATCAATCAAAGGATTCCCACTACTTGAGCTAGTAACATGTTCATTGGAGGAAAATTGGGAGACGCCCCCAGCTCATCAATCTCCCCCAATACTAAAGACCCCCGAAACGAACCTTTGGTTTAGTATTCGGTTCATTTTGGGATTTTTATTGGAGTATTTCATATTATGTTGCCTATATGTATATATATATATACACATGTATATCCATTTCAGGATGGTTAAACCATCTTAAACACCAATTTTTCTGCACAGACATTCACAAATTGGGCGGATACTGCATTGCTTGGGGGATGATGGCCTTCCTACGCAGCTGGCTCAAACTTGATGAGATCCCCCCATGTCGTGCGCGTTCAATGATCCCGGACACAATACGACAGATGGATATATGCATGGATAGTGGATAGATAGGGATGGATGCAGATATTAATGGAAAGTTGGATAGGTAGGATACCTATGATGGACAGGGTAGATAGAATAGATAGGAAAGGATTGATACAAGATATTGGCACATGGGAAAGAAGTAATTCAGTGGAAAGATAAGATATATGCAAAAGATTGGACAGATGAATCGATGCAGAACGGAACATGATTTGATAGACAGGTGGTAGATACATAGCATAGCATAGCCTAGCATAGCCTAGCATAGATAGATAGATAGATAGATAGATAGATAGATAGATAGATAGATAGATAGATGGCTCGCTAGATAGATGGCTCGCTTGATAGGAAAAAAACTAGAACGAGAGGAAGTTAGATAGTCAGTAGAATAGGGAGAACACAAGGCAACGGCAAGATAGATAGTTTTGTATGTAGGTATAATTATATGCCTAGTTCCGCACCCACCCACCACCGGCAAGGTATGGTTCTGGTCGTTTAACCTCCCCCCCTGTGGCCTTTGGTCGGGTGTGGCAGGTGGGGGTGTGGCGTTTCCTAGGGGTGTCATATGTAGTGTATAGTGATGTATAGTGAGTATGTTGTGAATATATGTGAACATATTGTGAATATATTGTGAATATATTGTGGGTATATAGTGAGTATATAGTGAGTATATAGTGAGTATATAGTGAGTATATAGTAGGTATATAGTGAGTATATAGTGAGTAAAGGGTGTAGTTCGGAAGTGTATAGGCCCTTAGGTAGTATCTAGGTGATATCCCTTTCCCCCTGTGGTGGCGGGTTGGGGAGTGTGGTGGAGGGCGGGGGGTGCAGTATAAAGTCAGAAAAACGAGGTATCATATAGGCAATCTACAGGTGGTATATCAATAGTATACTTATTATATGGATATAGCTAATGCACAGGTCGGGATAGATAAGGTATAAGGAGTATATAGGTATAGTATGGTATATAGTATATTTCTACGCTGCAGACAAACATAGTATGCAAATATATCAGTAGATATCAGTAGTATGGAGATAGTTTGTATGTTGTAGGGAGTGTCACATAGGTTTGTGATATGTAGAGAGTATGAAAGTAATACATGGTGGTAGCTAGGTGTCATTGAGTAGTACAAAGGTAGAAGAACGGTAGAAGATCCGTAGTTTGGTAGGTAGGCAGAGGTAGATTGGTTTTGAGTATTGTAGGTAGCTAGGGTCTCCTTGGGAGGTTGTAGAAGAGTCGGGGACCATACCATTGTTGGGGGTGGGAACACGGGACATGGAACAATGTATATATATATATACACATAATACACACATGAACATATGTACATAAGCATATCTACCTAATTTTACCTATATACACACGCATATACCAAGGCAAAGATCACGGCAAGATAGGGGCGGATGAAGGACGTTCAGACAAGATATGCATAAACAGAAGATACAGTGACAGATTCGCAATGTAGATAGATTTCTGAGCATATATATATATATACATACACATGTATACTGTGTGTATATATATATATATATTATACATGTACATGTATACTGTGTGTGTATACATATACATATATATATATACATACATATATATATATATATATACATACATACGTATGTGCATACACATGCATACACGCATTTAGAATCTTCTGTGCCCACATAATATTAGTTAGAATCGCAATCCGGAACATTGATAATTAGCATTGATTCCGCCAGGAAGGCGGCCACAGTGTAGAGGGCCCCTCTTCAGCGATACCCCCAGCAATGCCTCTCGATGCCCCAAGCGATGCCCCAAATATAGAATTGAAGGCAGATGGCCAACATATACAATTGAAATAGGGCAGGAGAATTTTTTATTCTTGCCAACGCTCTTCTGAGACCGATGACTATCATGTGAATCATTTTCCCGCAACACTGGTGGACGAAAAGGATCAGATACAAAGAGAGCGTGCATTTTGAAGGGGGGAATTTTGTCCTAAGTATTATGCAACTGCATGTAATAAACAGCTTCCATACTACGGCCGCACCTATTGCATGAAAACAACCGAATCAGAGTTGCAGCTACCAGGTTTTGATTGCAACCCATATCTGCAGGTATGGCCAAACGCGAGGCCATCTTCTCACCACCTGCCTTAAGTCTTGCTGACGCATGGAGATTGCCGCAATTGGCCATTCTTGGGGGATGGTTTTCCCACTATACATATATATATATATATACATAGCGATCCACTAGTGCTTTTCAACTATCAATCAGATCTTCCATTAACTAGTTGCTCTGCAGCAAGCGCTCCTTGAAGACGCCATGGTTGCTTTCTCCAGCGGCATGGCCCAAGACTTACCTTGCCAAGCTGTGGCTGCTGGTTGGCTTTTCTGCCTTGGAACCCTTCGGACTTGGCAACCTGGTGCTCTGTGTGCAAGTAGAGATATGGAGCCTGTAGCAGGTAAGGGAGAAGCACACCTTCTACCAGCTGGTGGCAACGGAAAGGGCATCTGCCGTCAGCATCCCAACCACTCTGAAACTTGGCCAATAGCTGTGCAACATCCCGTTGCCCAGGAATCACGTATATCTTCAACCCTTCAATCTTTATTTTGCTATAGCTGTACGACCCACTGCCACATAAGCCCCCCACCTGGCAAAACATCACAGCTGCAAGTACATTTCCACCAGCCCACGGTCTTCCACTTAGTTGTGGCTGAAAAATGGGATAATCCTCCGATAGCTTTTTAAAGAAGGAAAATGATTGGGGGTGCCGGGAGCCAGGCTCAGTTCGCCTATAAAAATGACGCTCAGCGCAGGTTACGGATCCTTGCGCCAGGGTTGGGCATGCCCAAGATGCATGACTGGCGCTGGGACTTGGGCTACCTCTTGGGCCGGAAAGCGCCGATGATGCTGGATGTTGGATTCCTGGCAGGCTTTGGGCTTTGGGGTTACATACATCAACACTGGCACAGGATGAGGGTCCGCATCCCAGATTCTTCTAATTGGCTAAAGCCCAAGAACGAATTACATCCTTCGGGTTTGAATCAGTAGGTGATGCATCTAAAGATATTTGCGGGACCAGGCCTTTTGCCCCAGTAGGAACATTTGTAAGGATCCATCGAGTTGCCCATGTTTTGTGCCAATTTCAGTGCACCCTCTCATCCCCACTGACTGCAGTTGCTTCTGACGTCCATCCATTGCAGGCCTGAGTTGTGGTATTCATCAATCATTCCAACTTGTTGGCGCAACCATTCCACAGGGACGTGGCTGTTCTGATGTGGTCAACGTTGGTGGGTTGACAGGCAGAACTTCGCAAGCTACGTTTCGAGGCAAGCTGTGAAATCACCAATGCTTCACCAGTGTATCAAAACTCCACCTGTTGATTGAAGAAAGGCCGATATAAGATACAAAATTGATCTCTCTCTCTCTCTCTTTATATATATATATATATATACACATGCATATGCATGCATCTATATCTTGACAGATGGATGGATGGATAGATTGATATAGTTGGAAAGATGGATGGGTGGACTGGCTTGATAGATAGACAGAAAGTTCGATGGATATATAGAGAATTAGAGAGACGCGCAGACAGATAGACAGACAGACAGTCAGAACGACAGACAGACAGAAAGACAGACAGACAGTCAGAAAGACAGACAGACAGACAGAAAGACAGACAGACAGAAAGACGAACAAATAGACAGAAAGATAGACAAACAGACAAACAGATAGATAGATGGTAGATAGGTGACAGATAGATATTTGAGGATGCCTTGATTGCGCATGGCTTTGATCGTTGTACTCTTTTCTGAACTCGCCGCGTCAATCAGAGGTGTTCAATTTGCGAAGATGTGAACATGTCGCTGAAATCTTTTACTGCCTCAAACAGTGTGGTTGCGTTTTGTTTCAGATTTCTAGCCCCGAGCATGTTTCATTTTCTGCGAGGCTATCCAGTGTGAGTGTTATTTCGCCGCGCACCGTAAAATGCGGAGATGTTTTCGGCCGCGCCGAAGGCTTTCATAGAAGCATGACGTTTGCTGTTTTGGAGCCATCTTGACACCCTCATCCCAGGGTGGCGGCGTTGTTGGATCAAGGACCAGCGAAAGTGAAGCGGCAAAGCGCCTGAACCCCAACATCAGCGTGTCCCTGGGCGGACTTTTTTAACTTTGGCCATTTGCATGGACTCACTTTTTTTGGTTTGTGTTAGAAGGGCGTCCACATGTGATGCAAGCAAGTATTGAACGCTTGCCAGTGCGAAACTGAGGCATGGCCATGGCCGCAGCTTGCACTGGCCTACATCAGTGCGAAGTTGCGAATGACTACTTCGGCAGCTCAGTGCTGTGCGGATATGGCTTGTCGCTTTTGTGGCTGGGCTGGCATCTGACCCATCAACAAATTTGCCAAACATGGCGTAGGGAGAAGTGAAGAAAACTATTCGAGACAACCTTCCGGTATGGCAAGCTGGGCTGAATATATATGTCCATGGGGAAATTTGCGTTCAGATTTTCTTGGTTGGGAAGTAGGCGTCCAAATATCCAAGCTGTTTCCATTTTCACGCTCTGTTGCCCAGGTGCTATTGATGTGTGCCTTGTCTTCCGTGCATTATGGCTGCCTGAAGACAGCTTGGTCGCTAGAAGTTTCCGTGGCCGGGCAGTTGTTGCCCCGGCTCCTTGGCACTGACGCTGCATTCTTCCTGGTGGACGCAGCAGCTCGGCCTCAATTTTGACTGCTGTCGTGCCTTTTTTGCAATTTGTTCCAGTTGAGTAGCGACGTGCCCGACGCTCATTAAAGCGATGATGTGTGTGTTATGTGGCTTGATGCTTGGTTGTTCTGACGGATTTCAGGGGCTAATCTTTTTATTACATTTTGTATGCTGTTGATCGCAGAAAGACCCCGCAACCAACGTGCCTTCAGGAAGTTGAATGGTGAACGGTGGAGCTTCCCAAATGGCTTCGGCAAAAAATTCTTGGCCGTGCTGTCTCGCAAGGAACATCAACTTGTTTTTGCACTAGCAGCTGGGTGCCTGTTTCTGGCCAGAGCTAGGGCCAGCGCGAAATTTGTGGTGTAAAAAGAAGCGCATGGCCCGGGGCAGTGGGTCTATGGGTGAGATGCAGAAACATGACTCATTCTGCGCACGTGTTTGTTCCGGCCCACGGCCGGTGGTCAGGTGGTGCAGCTGTATGTCGCAACGGCTGAGTTGAAGACAGGCGGGTGGCTTTGAAGAATTGTGAGCGATGTGTAGAGGACGGTGATTGCTAGATGTGAGAAAGCTTTGCACGCTTGCGCCCTGTTGTGTCTACCTGTTCAAACCGGGCGACGAGAGCATCCTATAGTGGTGAGCGCAATGGGGACAGAGAACGGACACTATGCTTCAGTACAGTGGTGCCTCAGCTCTCACAGTTACTTTGCCTTGTTTGTGCCTGAGCCACCCCAGTCTTATATCAGAAGTTCGTGCGCGAGGTATTACGGGGATTCTGTTCTGATTTCAAGTCAAGTCAGTGATGGGAGGGTTTCAGATATCTTGTGCGGCTCAAATCTCTGGATTTGTTTCTCCCAGGTTTTTGGGGGACGACCTTGTCCAAAACAGTGAAGGATTTTCCTTCCTTCACCTCGCCGGAAATTGGGAAAAAAGAAGAAGTGCAAACGTGGCAACCTTAGAAGCTTATATGCACGATCATTTGGGTACGTCTCAAAATGAGGTGCCCTTTTTGGCTCCCAAATATATCCCTTTAAGGTAAAACAAGGGCACCTCAATTTTGAGACATCCCCATTTAAATTTACGCAATATCGGCTGGTAAGGTTGAACTTGTCTACCCCGGTCTCAAATTTCACATTGTACCTGACAGAAGTTGCCTTGCCATGAGGAAACATCGCGGGTCCTTGTGATTCACATGTGATATGCTGCTGTGGCATGGCCGGATTGTCTGCCTGTTCCAAGAGTTGGATGTGAGTGACGTCGTGGACTTCGTGGATGCGCTCTTCCTCCTCCTCGACCTCCTCTTCGTCGCTGGTGCCTTGGCTTGGTGGGGCGCTCCGTTGGTTGGGCATCTAATCTCTTTGTGGGATTAACAGGGAATCATGTTTCCGGTGGAAACTTATGTGCGCTTTTTTTTGATTGCTTCATCTCGAAATTGTGTTTGAGGCTTCCATGCTGCATACACACAGACCAGTAGACGATATACACATGTAGGATGTATTTCGGTATGTACGTATGTAGGTATGCAGATAGTTAGATAGATAGATAGGATGGATAGATGGATAGATGGATAGATGGATAGATGGATAGATGGATAGATGGATAGATGGATAGATGGATAGATGGATAGATGGATGGATGGATGGATCGATGGATAGATAGATAGATAGATGATAGATAGAGAGCTTTGGACGTAGATAGGTAGATAGGTAGATGATCTATATTTGAGTTAACTTACTTTTATCCTTCCCTGGCAAGAATGGCGCAGGTCCAGTGATGCCCTAAAAAAACAGAGCCTTACGCATAGATCGAAATACATAGATGGTTCATCAGCAGATAGATATGCACATAGTTTCGATCAAACGCATATGCCAACCCTCCGTCAACATGTTGACATGCCAGGCAAAAACCTTCTGTCTGTGACCACTGGGAGATCCCTAGCTTCACAGCCTCCCTGGCACTCTGCATTGCTGACATGCGGACTACCACCAACCTTGTTCAGCCATTCCTATCTCCATTCGGGTGGGCTTGTTCGTTTGCTGCAAGTCTTAGGCACTTCCAGCGCTGTGGATGCCTTGAGGAGACGAGCGAGGAGCCGATGATTGGATTTTGTGCCTTGGCATACCTGGTCCCGAATCGTGGGTTGGTGCCATCAGCACTGACGCAAATCTTTGAATGCAGTGCCTCATTTGCCTTTTTGGTGCATGTTGGATTCATCCATACTAGGCCACCAGGAAAGGCGTCGCAGTGATTGATGTGCTATGTTAGCAGAGGCTTGTGCAGATCGACGGCGCCTCTGTGCAAAGCCTTTCTGGGCGCCTCTGGGATTGGCGCTTGGCGGCAATTTAGCAGCTATGGTGGTGCTATTGAAGCAGCCGAGGGTTGTGGACATTTGGTGATGAGGGATTGGATTGCGAATGCGAATGCTACCAAGGCTACACTTGAAGCTGCTGCCTGAGGTAGTTTTCAACATCATCCTGCACCTTGGGCAGGCATCAGGTTTGTGTAGTGTCGATGCTTCGTTCGGCAGAGAGCCCGCGCGTTTTCTTCCTCTAGGCCCAAGATAACGGTATAGTGGGGCCCCAGGAAGGTGTCCATTTGGATATACAACTGTTCGCACCATTGATTTTGCGGCTTGTTTAAGAAGCAGTGTCCTGTGCCCCTGTCCGGTTCGTGCGGTCTAAAGCTGAGGCTTCTTCAAGCTGACAGGCGAGTTTCAAGCATGTCTTTCTTTCCCAGTTGACAAACAGAGGACCTAGGGTGGAGCCTTCATACTTTTCCACCTGCTGCTTGGAGAAAACAGCAGGCCAGCAAATGGCTAGTCTGTGCTATAGCATTCTTGTTGGAAGAAGCTGGTGTATCAAGAAAGGCTCAGGCTCGGAGTCACCTAAAAATCTCCTTAGACGAGTCCACCATTGCGCAGGTTCACACATTTGATTTGGAAACTTTGGGGGTAGCCTTTGTGACCCTTTTCGTCTAGCATCAAAAAACAACAATGTTAACATTGGTCTCCTCGGGTGGTCGTGTTGTTGGACCAGAGCAGAGTTTTTATTAGATCCTAAAGGTTCAAAGTTAGCCCAAGATGTCTTGTCTTTTGAATAGCTTGTTGTTGGATGTTTCTTTGGTTCACCAATCGAGGGGCAGTGCGACGACCAAGTGGCTTCCAATCAACTGAGCGCTGCAAACGCGGATAGAAACGGCCGGATTGCACAGGCCTACCTCTATGTGAAGTTGCAATTGGCTGCGTGATGGGGTCGACGAGTTTCTGTGCCCTGAGGATGACTTGTGGGTAGTTATTTTTGGCTGGGCGCGCCAGCTTTCCTGTGGAACCTGGTTGCAGCAGTAACGGGTCCAATATAGAATATGCAGAGCTGCATTAGAAGCTTTTAGTGCTCGTCTACTTGGAAGTGCATCTCCAGTGATAAGCGGATACAAAACTATCGTTATAGGGGTTGTGTTCCAACCTATCAAGGTTTCTAACTGACCATGGTTTTACCCTTGCGCCCCCAAGTAGAGCAAGCTGGGCGCAAAGGTTGGCTGAAGCTGTGGTTGCTGTGCCGCATCCCACCGAGCGCTTTCAAGCCAGAAGAGTTGTTCTGTCTTTTTCAATTTTGGCCCTCTGACTGGACAATCGCGTTTTCCGAAGCTTGTTGTCACATGATAGATTCGGTCGAGCTGGGCACCGCAGCTCGTGCTTGAGTGTTATAAATAAATTTACAAGCTTCCCTTGGGCTTCACAGTTTCTTGTGACTGACCCATCTAGTGATCTGCATCTATATTGTATACGCGCATAAATGTGCGAATATCAATGTTTTCGCAGACAGTGTTCCTTTAGAAGAGACTTGAACCCGAAGTCGAGCGAGGTGTCAATTTTTTTTAAGCTAGGAGGCTCAGTGACCAAAGACCTTGGATTGCTTCGCAGAAGCGGGCGCCCGCAACTAGAGAATAGTTCCTGCTGTTCGAAAGGGCGGCCGCCGTTCATGCAGGCCTTGCGGCATGTTGCGCATGTGTTTGCTCAAGCCTGATGTCAAGCCTCGCCTCAAGCCGCAGCGTCTGAGTTGCGAAAAGGCAGGTAGGGGCTGCATTTTGCATTCTCTTCTACATTTCTTTCACAGCTGTTTCTGCCCACTCCTAGTCATTTGGGTCATTCTTGAAAAAGGTTATCGACGGAGGGCAACCGCCATCCTGGTCCCCTGGTGAGCATGTTTGTGCAGATTGCAAGCAGTTTTGGCTACAATCCCATTCTGCAGGTGTGCAGCCTGCCGCTTCTACACAGAGGAAGAGCAGGTGGTAGCAGCAATGGCGGAAAGCTCGCGCTGCGCTGTTGTAGAGGCGGGTGCGCTCAATTTGAAACCAGTGGAGCGCCAGTGGATTTGACTTTCCTAGAGCATGGCCGTGTGAAAGCAGACAGCAGGCACTTTAGGTACGTATCCGGAAGCGAACCCGAGCTGATTTCCCGAGAAGCTGCTCGCCTAACATCTAAGTTTGCTGTTCAATCTGGTATACACTTAAAAGGCGCAGATCTCTCAGATTTTCAAACATTCTATAGTCAAGCCATCTGGTATTACATATGTCTATGTAGCTTCCTGCAACATTGTTTCTGTATGTTTCTGTGAATCTAGACACAAAAAAGGAGGTACTTGCCAACATCAATCAGGGTTCCGAGCCTTCTTGGCAGCAAAAGTCAGGAAGATCTGCAGCAGGCAGTTTCATGGACGAATGAAGCCATACACCGACCAGCAAGTGTAGCTGGTGCCTTGCTTCGATCATGCAAGTATTAGGTGTTGAGATGTCTAAAGAAACTACTCGACCCCCTTTTTGATTGTTGAAGGTATGTTTGCTCGCATAACCTGAAGAAGCTGCCCGCGCTGAGACGAACTAGTCTGGGCCCTTACCCTCTCATCGTCGCCTCGCTGCTAGTTGGAGGCTGACTTTGATTATGTAGCTCAGGGACAGTATACCCCAAAGATCAATCGCAACTGCATCCTCCTGCAGCCATGATTGGCCCAAGAACAGAGATTTCGAGCAAGGGCTATTCAATGCCCAGCTGCCGTGGAAGTGACGAGGCATGGCCATGTGCTTGATTTTGTTGCTTGTTGTCATGGGTGTACCATGTGCAACCAGTCATCAGCTTTTGGCTTTTGTCCTAACAGTTGCTACACGGCGCGCAGTGGTGAGAACCAAGTCGGGCAAAGCATGGCAACTCCGTCTACAAAAAGAGTGATCATACAGAATCAGGTGCATGGTGTTCAGCGATTTTGGGGCTACAAGTGATGCTTTCTGCACCTGGGGGCCTTTCAGCCAAACGTCTTATTTGCAATGTGTGTTCGGAATTGCGGGGCTATGGTATGCTACTATGTGCACAAGTCGTGGTTCAACTTTGCGGCACACGGTGCTGTGACACAATCCATTTTCATTGACAGATGCTTTTTGCAATGCTATGTTGTGCTGTGTCTGGTTTCATTTGCGGTGTTTTGTCGTCTTTTGTTCTGTTATTTTTGTTTGGTTGTGTCACTCCACAGGCTTCAATTGATACTTCGCATTTCTGTACAGGCAAATGAACATCATTGGCTTGGGCATAGGTGCATGCATGTATGCATGTACATGGGTTTGTTTGTCTGTATATGTGTTTGTTTGTGTTTGTCTGCCTGCCTCTACGTATGTCTCTCTGTTTGTTTGCCTGCCTGCCGGCCAGCACATGCCGATGTATGCAAACCTCAACTTGTTGATGTAGCTTTGCTGCAGGTGATGAAGACGAGAACAGTTTCTGGGTCCCTTGAACTCACAAGGCAGGGATTAGTGCCGCCTGGTTTCTTGTTTGTGGGGCCCACCTTAGGTCGAGGGTCCTCGCTCAGGGAAGCTTTGGGAGTTCCAGTGGTCCTTCTTTCTTAAATTGGTGGGCTTGCTTGAGCCCTTGGGATTTGTGATTTGGCATTGTTCTTGCTGAAGCCTTCAAAGTGTCTTTTGTCAAGCTGTGCTGTGTTCAAGTGACTGTTGAGAACGTATTGGCATTCACCAATACTTGTGCGCGTACTGGCACACGCCAAAACTCGCACAGCTTTCAATGAAGGGCTAACAGCCGGACACTTGTCGGCTAAGAGTGCCTCCTCACGGCGTTCGCGTCTCAACTTTGCTGATGCGCACTTTTTGGACGTTATACCAAGAAGGCCTTGCTAGGTCGGCATGCAACACATTCCAGAAACGGACGTGTAGACAGGGGGTCTGCTGCAAGCTTTAACGTGGCTGAAAGATCGCATAGTGCATGGGGCACCGAAGGAAGTGTCCATTCAAGAAAGAAAGGCATGGTTGCTTTTCTTCAATGGTGCTTGTGAAGAGGATGACTCACCTGTGTGTTCTGTTGGTGCTGTGCAGGTCGACAAGTAGAAAGGCCTCGCAGCTTAGGCTCCAAGATGCAACTCAACCAATCTTCGAAGCCGAGTTGATGCCTTATCTTGTAGATTTGAAGAATTGGGCCGATTTTTTAAAAAGGATCGCAGGTCCTGGTCTTCGTTGACAATGAGCTGCTAGACGCACTTGGGTTGCTGGAAGCGCGGGCTCTGTTTGTGCCTCTTCGATGGTCCATGCTGCGCTGAAGCTAGAAGCCGATTTGGATGTGATCCCGTATTTTGATCGCGATCCCAGTCCTTCTAACATTTGCAGACGGCCCATGGCGTCTTTTTGCTGAATGTGTAGTCATGGGAGCAGAAAGGTTGAGAACCGACTCATCGACTCTGTTGGGAAGCGATGGGAAAGATGGATGATGTAGATGGGGTTGTTTGTGTCCTTAGTCCTTAGCCCCGATGTTCTGTCCATAGCATCTTTTTATAGTGGATGCTTGATGGTGTCGACGTTCTTGCCCTATGAAATCAGATGAAGATGGAAAAAGAAAAACATTCCCCCGCGCCTGATTGGGATCAGGGTGTTGGGCTGGAAGCAGGAGTCCTTTTGTTTTTCGCCATGAACCTAGATGGTATCAGGTGTTTTGGTTTGTGGGCGTGGCTCTGTTTCAATCAATCCCTTGATTCTTTTTCAGGGGCTCACCTCAAAGAGTAGCAAAAAGTTTCAATCATGTATCCGTTTATCTGTGGACCTATGTACCTACGTGGGTGTTTGACTGCGTGTGCCCTTGTACTTGTGCACCCATGTTTGCATGCAGCTGTGTATGTACCAATCTGTGTGTCTACCTTCCGCTATCCACCTACCCACCTATGTATCGATATATTTACGAATGCGCGCGCCTGCGTTTGCGTAATGTGATGCAGTCTCATGCAGTGCTATGTCATGCCATGATGTGATGGGCTCCTGTGAAGTCGGTCTGCGAAGCGTGCCAGGAGCAACTGTTTCTTTCACAGGTTGTCCACCTTGAAGGGTTCATGCCTTGCGTATTGAAAGGTTTATCATTGCTTGTTGTGCGGAGGGTTGCATGGAAGGAGGAAGTCACTGTTGGGTTTGCGCGGTGTGGGCTTCATTCGTTTGATGCTTTTGTGCTACGAAGGCTTCGTCACTTTGACGGCTCTGCGCAGCGAAGAGTCCATGCGTTGGCATGTATTGACGTTTGGCTGGGCGCTCTGCCACTTGAAGGTGCCATCGAAAGGTTCCCTGCATTCAAATCATGTTGTCAACAATGCCGTGTTCCCATCCGAAGTTGCTTATGCTTAGGTAGTAGCAGGTGAAGGGCATCACCTCTGGCATATATTATTGGAGATTCCGTCCACTTCACATTCGACAAGCTCCAAATGGCGGGGCTGCGCCCGAATGCTCAGGTGCATGCAGACCCCAGGACGCTCATGATTTCTACTAGCAGCATGAGCACCCTGTGTTGCTGATTTGGTGACGTGCTCAGGTGCAGCCTCCAGAGTGTTGTCACCCCTCGCCTCTTCGCCGGCTGGCAGGGCTGAAGGCCGAGATCATTGATGTAGGGTCTGTTCATTTCCGGGCTGTCGTTCCATAGTCCCAACAAGTTTTGGTGTGTGCCCAGGTCGTGGTTTCAAATTTTATATCTTTCTCCAGGGCATTGGGTAAATTAGGCAGAAGCTGCCGTTACCAGGTGGCTAGTTACTTGTCCAAACTCGCAACTTTGGCACTATCGGTCAACAGCTTCTGGCAGCGCTGCACCGTCTAGCTGTAGGGCAAGACTTGCAATTGTGAGGTTGCCATGACATAAGTAATTAGCAAGGCGGAGGGTGTCCTTCAAAAACAATTGAAGCACCGCGCAGGTGCCCGCAGGGAGCCTGGATTCCTCTAGTTAGTGCAACATCATTTTTGCAATGCAGCTAGACGCCAAGTAGGGATTCAAACCTGGTCAAACCAGCATGACAGTGACTTCCACCAAAAGCGTGTGGAATGCTTCCCATAGCAGGCGCGCCAATCACGTCCATGTTGCGGGTTTCACTCTCCTGGGAGGATGGTGAGGATCAGTGGACGTTCTTGCGTGCTGCGCTGCCACCGTGCTCTGCCAACAGTGTGCGCAACCATTCGTCATTGACATCTTTTGCTGTTCGTTGCTCTAAGCCGATTTTCGGTGCATCGTGAGGTGACACTTTTCAGCACTTGGCAAGACCCTCTCAGCCTTGATGCTTTTCCGTCTCCGCTGCTTCAGGAAGCGTGCAGTGTTCGCTCTTCTTGTCCCTTGCAGTCATGCCCTTGCAAGTGAAAGTGCGAGACTTCCTCCACCTGCTGTTGCTGTTTCCGCGAGAGTCACTCGCGCTGCTGTTGTCGTCATTGTGGTGCTTGCGCTAGCGGCGGTGGTGACGTTGGGCGTCGTTGTAGTGGTGGTCGCTGCTGCTCTGTCTCTTGCCTTTCTCAGTCACCCAAAGCCGGCCTCCTGAGGACTGCTCCTGACTCACCCAAAAGGCGACTGGTGCTCAGACCGGCCTCCACAGGCCACAAGGGGCTCCAAAACTTTGAGCGAGTTTGAAAGCGCAACGACGCCTTTCTTGGTGACGTTGACGGTGTCATGTTTCACCTCCGATTACCTGCACGGCCGCTATGCCGTGTAGCTGCGCTTGTCTCCAGAGAAAAAGTTTTTTTAGATGCATATGGGTGTGGGGATTTGATCAGTCCCGAGCGGGCGAAAACTGGACAATATGTGTGTGAAGCTTGTCTTTTTTAACGGCAAGCACGTGTCGTTTTTGTAAACCGGTTTATCTTTCATGGCGCAGGGGTCATGGAGACATGTTTTTACGGTTTTTTACTGCGCCAGTTGCGGTGGAGCTGCGTGAAAAAAATTGCATGGCTCTTGCGTTGCAACGGTGACATTGTCCATGCTGAATTAGTGGCCAGCTTGCCAGTGTCGGGCCACCAGCCAAAATGCCAGCTGTGAAATTGCCAGCTTTGTGCCAACCAAAACAACACCCCCCCAAAATTTGGCTGGCAGGTTGGCAGCGCTGCGTCGTGGTTGAGCAGATTCGTGCGCCAAGTGCGTCAACTTGCTGATGCCGAACATGGAAAAACAGCTTTGGTTGTCGTGCATGAGGACAACCGAATGTGCATAGTGGCGCAATGTTTTTTGTTTCGTCGAAATTGTGCATGTGTATTTGAGCGACAACCACCGGTTCGTATGATGAATCAGTGTTTTTGTCGTCGTATGACATTGTAGCCTTGTGTTTTTGGCAAACCATCATTGGTTGACACGGGTGTGTTGGCCCGCTAATATATTTAGCAACAGGTGCGTTGCTGTCGTTTTTAACTCACAATTTCTTGACCTTGGCATGTACACATGATTGTTGTTTTCATCCAAAATCAACAATTCAAACATGCATTTTTGATGTTTTGAAAGGAATAGTGTGCTCCAACAAATGGTGGCAAGCATGCGTGCCCAAATGATTCACGCAAATTGCACTTTAAGGTCTTTTACAAATCGATCCAACAGTCAGTTCCGAACGCTGAAAGCAGGATGGCGTCCCAGTGATCCCCTTTGGCGTCAACACGCCCTTCTTCCAGCATGACATGCCGGAGATCCGCCATGTGGTGGTCGTGTTGGCCGGATCTGATGCCGCCACCAGAGATCTGGAGAGATTGCAATCGGCTTGCATGGTTGAGGACGACTTGATAAACCGGGCGAATATGGGCGGAATGATTCTCTTGTGAATCATATTTCAGGGAGTCAAACAATTGGTCTAGATCAGCCGGTTTAGTTCTAGGGAGGTTTGTTGTTACAAATATGATCAAACAGAACATGTATAAAATTGTACAACTTGCCGCCTAGGTGAAAACATATGTATTGTAGAGAGTGTTTGACCCAATTCCACCAAAATCAGAAAACGACATATTCAAAAAATGAAACACGGCGAAAACATGAGAACTGGGATAGGTAACTGATCAAGCAATGAAGTGCCAAGTGCGGGAATATGTTCCAGTGATCAAACGGCGCAAGTGCTTGCGAGATGGAGCCCACTGAGCCAAGCATTGGCATTGACAGGTGATACAAATCAGTCATCTGTGGGTGAAAACACAACCCGAAAAGATACTCACCACCTGTCCAGTGTGTCTTCGACACCATGAATATGCAAGAATCCCTAAAGATGAATGCCTATTGTTTTGATTCATTTTGCAACATTGTGTGGAGTGTCTCAAGATGTGATATTTCTGTTTACATGGGATTTGCATGGGATTTGCATGGGATTTGGAGGCATTTTTCAAAATCTGGTAGATTTTGCAAGATTTTCGTGATGCTGTGGGCAACTCCATCCACAATCCATGTTGGAATCACTTGACCTGGGACCCGTTGGTCATGGCTGTTTCGACGTACGTTCAAGACAGCACAGCCTGTGGATCCATGGTATTTTCATGTGTTCTCTATTCATATCCCCAGCGATGTAAAATATGTTCACAAGTTGCTTAGGTTATACCAGCTCGTACTTAACGGCTGTTCAGGTCAAGACCGCCCACCACAAAAACATTGACCATCACTAGAACCAATTTGGGAGGTTATCTAAAATGGAGATACCCTTAAGTCATCGAGTTTGATCGGATTTTCCCCCATAAACCATCCATTATGGGGTATCTCCATTTCAGAAACCACCACATGTGTTCCACAACAGAAGTGGATCGATCCTTGGTCATCGGTGAGGACGGCTGTGAATGCGGCCCCTTCCGTTTGTCGCTGCCGTCCAACCGGCATCCACACGCTTCATGGCGACGTCACCGGAATGATGGGATATGGATTCGGGGTATCCCAAGGTCCCAAAAGGCTTCATTTCAGTTTGGTGAATCATTACGATTAATGTGGGTAAAACAATAATAAACCATCCCCCAAATCACCATAAATGGTTGGTATAAACCCTTCCCAAATGGGTGGTTTATTATTGTTTTACCCACATTATTCAGATTATTGGTTGTGATTGTTCAAGATTAGGTGCATCATCGGTACACCCATTGTTAAACATTGTACTATAGGTTTTCACTCAGTACCAATTTGGGCAGCAATTCGATGTGCACTCCGCATGGTAAACGAAAGCTACAGTTGATGAGACATACTATATATTATATATATATACCTATACATATATATTCAATTATATCTATATGTTTATGGGTTTGTCCTAAAAGGCCATCCCCAATTCCAATGGATTATCATCACTTCCTCATTAAAATGACTATTTTTCGGTATCCCCTATTTTTCAAGACAAACCCATATAGATACATATTATTACATATAATACATAGTATCTTGGGGATGATTGTCCCATATGACTGGGTTGTAGCCATGCTTGCATGTGTTCTGTCGTTTGTCGTGAATTACCGATGTCAACAACCGCTGGGTATGGTTTATGTTGACACCGCCACCAGACAATTCGGGTGGTGAACATATGGGTATGGATATCCAACACCTTCGGTCTACAATCAACAAACCAATTGGGAATGTCTCAAAACGGCCTCTCAATACACAAAGTGTTTCCCACTGTCATCGATATGTTGGCAAAGGATTGGTATGGGGGTCATGAGTCATGACCGAGATGCCCTTTTTTCGTATGGTTTTTTTTGTCAAGCGATTGGGTTTTTGTCAGTCATCCGGCAATGAAACATAGCAATGGCTTAGCTGCTGCTCCTAGCTGTCCCTTGGATTCTGCAAGGCATGAAATTGACATAAATTGACCCATTCCCCAAATGTTGATTTGAGCAAATGGCGAGTATGGAACACATGTCTCGGAGTAAAACACCCACAAGCTTTGTGCTGAGCACAAACATTCGTGGGTCTTTTGAGTACTTCCGCTTGATCTTGTCCCTGTGAGCCCTTGATGAAACAGATTCTGAGTGGGGTACATTCGGCAGCACACAGGCTGCCATCGGTTTTCTGCTGATGCACCACGATCGAATGGAACTGATGCCGCTCCTGGAGGTTGGGGATCCGGAACTGGGGGGGAAAGCACGAAAATCTGTAGCTGTGGGTCAAAGCAATAAACCCGTTGAACAAAATGCATGATATACATCTATATAATTCTATATATACATGGGTGTGGTCTAAGAACAAGGTACTCATAGCCCCAAAATGTGTTTTTCATAATTTTTTTGCCCGTGAAAGTGGCAGTCTTCGGGTATCCCTGATCTTGTGGTAGCCTGAGTTCACCAGATAGTTTGGCGACTGCCAGACTGCACCCAAATAACCCCTGGGATGGTTGAGGTTTCATTTCAATCCATTTTCACAACTGGGTTCCAGGACACCACTGGGTTCCAGGAGGGTTAATAAATGTAAATAATACCAATATCAATATATATATATATATATACATATAATAATGAACGTATAGCCCACTTAAGACAGCCCGAGTACTTGCCACTCAACCGTTGTTTCAGGCTTGTTGGTACAAATTTTGTAGGTAGACTCCCCATGATTGATGCTTCCATCCCCAGCATTTTGGCTGGTTGAAATTCCAATTGTTAGTTGGTTACTGCGACTTAAGTCCCCATTTTTACCTGGTTAAGCTGGTAAATTTCCCATTTCTGGCCGGTGAACTCGCAATTTTAATTGGACTCCTTGAGGATCTACGGGCCTGTGGCGAGCAGAGCTATCGGACCTTCCAGGCGAAGGGAGGAGTTGGAACATGTCATGTATACACAGCCATTATATGCAATTATGTGAATAGAACCCCAACGGCACACCATGTGCATGATGAGCATATACACCATGTCGGTGTATTGGCTCAAGAACATTTACTGCACAGCGGTCCGTAGTGAAAAGTGCGTTCGTTGCTCACCCGATCAGTCGTCACTCGTTGTTGATTCTTTACCGTTTCAGGGTCGTAGCCGACGATAACCTGATTCACAAATTATGTATCCATCATTATAGCCCAGCCCATAATATATATATATATCGATTACAATGCTATGATATTGTTCACACGTATAAGTTTGTATGATATCATATAGTATCCACAACTGTGAGCATCAGTTGGGTAGTCGGGTAGTCTTTGGCTTGGATAAACGGTGGGACATGACACCAGGATACGGCTCGCAGATCCACGGAACATTGCGCTGGAAAAAAGGGGCCTGTATGAAAATAATTTGTGTGCCCTCAAAATAGCAAGTTTAACTGGAAAAGCAACGTTTTTAACACTTCACTTGGATTTTTTTTTAGAGGTATCCGTTTATTGCTTATATGGATTTATATTGACATACTTCTCGACATTTTAGTTGCTTAAATCCCTTTGCTTGTTGCTTGCAATACCAATGAACTATTCAGTGTTTTGCAGAACAATCAGCTGTTGCCCCACACCAAGCTCTTAGTTATGGGTGATCTTTTTTATGGCCAGGATGATTGGTTAAATCCCCAATTACCCATTATACCAATCACATCCTGTTTAAATCCTCAGAATATTCTTGATAAAGCCCTATCAATCCCCAGAAATTGCCAACAATCCCTACAAACCACCAGAAATCCACAAGAATCCTTACGAGTCCCCAGAACTCCCTACAAACCCACCAGAAATCACCAGAAATCCCTACAACCCCCCCAGAAAATTTCGGAAATCCCTAGGCTGGTTCTCTAAAATCCCTGGATTTTTGGCACATCAGCGGAAGAATTCGCTGCAAGGCCACCTTGCAAGAGGCTTTGATGTGTGTGGCAATGGCTTCGCAGCACCTGTCTGGTAATTTAACATAGCTATTGAAAATGGCCATTTATAGTGGATTTTCCCATTAAACATGGTGATTTTCCATAGTTATGTTAGTTTACCAGAGGGTAACTATAGATCATGACTGTCCATGGATTCACATACTTCAGAGATCCATCGAAGAAGCCGAACAGCATCTGTTTCTTTTTCCTTCAAACCACCAGCCCAGATGACCATTTCAGATGATTTGGCCCCGGCATTTCGTTTACCAACGTGGCGTGCTGGACAATTTACCATACATGGAGGTTTCTGGCTGGGAAAATCATCTATAATTTGAATATTTTCCATTGCCAAACATCACCCAAGAACACTTTCTTCTTAATCCGCATCCCATATGAACAAGGCAAGCAACTTGTGAACAAGGCAAGCAACTTGGTTTTCGACCTCCTTTGATTGGGGTATTTTAAGGCGAAAAGAGCTGGTATATAAACCCAATGATCTTCCGAAAAAATCAAACATGTTAGGAATTATTGGGAATGCTGGTGAGGTTTACTCTCTTGCAATGGCAATCCAACAGTTTGCTATGGAACATGGTGCATTTGTAGATGATTTACCGATTATTTGAGTGGTGGGTTTCCGTATCAAACTGTTCAAGGATAAGGGAGTACCACATGACTCCCATTACCTCCAATCTTTCCTGACTGAAGGGATCTCACACTAGCTCAGCTCCTTCCAGGAAGGAAAAGGGAAAGACGGTGCAGCAGTTCAGGGAAGCTGTGAAGTTCATGAAGGGTAGTGATGAAAAGGAGCAGATGGAGGACAGGCTTCAAACATGTTTGACGAAGAAACAACCGTGTTTTACAAGCAAAGATGGGGATCTAAGTATCAAACAATCTGATTTATGCATCAAGATATGCAGTTTACACCAGCAAAAATGCAGGGGCTACGGTTTGGCTATCAAACATGGCATTTGGTAATCAAACATGGCAATGGGAATACTTACATCTTGGTACTCTATAAGTAGGGGGTTCCATTGAAAGAGTAGGGATCTTGACAAGCTAAGACAAGGATGTCTAGCAGCACCTGGGAAGTGTGCTGAAGATTTGAAGTCATTGAAGAGGGACGGAAGGCAAAGAATGGCGGGGTGTTGAAACGGTGAACCATCCATGCTGTGGAAAGTACACAGCCAATGCATGGTCCTTTCAACTACAACATTCTCTGCTTCTTGGATATTCTTGGTTTGTTTTAAAGGCCATGTCGAAACAATGGAGGAGGTTGAGGAGAAACCTGACGCCACAGTGAAAGTGAATGGAAAGGCCACTCCAGCTCCACCAGTTCGACCGTCTCCACCATGGAGAACCAGTCCACCTAGTGCGCTCAGTGCGCCTAGTGCGCCCAGTGCACCTAGTGCGCCCAGTAGGCCCAGTGCGCCCAGTGCGCCCACGGCCAGTGCACCTTCGCCCACTGCGCCTACTGCGCCCAGTGTAGCCAGTGTACCCGCACCCAACGCACCTAGTGCAAAATGCATGCCCAGTAGAGCCAAGGGCTTCCCCAGTCGCCCTTCCAGCACCTTGCAGAGTGAACCTTCCACTGCCTCGCAGAAGCCAAAGTCCGAAGCTTCACCAAAGGCAGCACCTGTACTCGTACCACCTCCCACCGAAGTGAAAGCCGATCAAGAACCTTGCCCGGCCAAAGTGCCACCTCCCAAGACGCGGCCCAAGGCGTCACTGCCACGGCCCCTGAAGACTGCAGTGAAAACCGCGCCGCCGCCGCTGAAGGCGCAGCCCAAGGGCTCTCTGCCAGCACCACCGCTGCTGCGCCCGGCCGCGCGACCACCGCTAGCGCCGATGTCGAAGGACGGGTCGACACTGCTGCCGCGGCCGCCACGACCACTGCCTGCGCCGCTGATTCGACCTGCAGTGCCGGGGGGGAAGCCCTTGATGTTGGACCTGACCAAGGCACGGTTGGTGAAACATGAGGCGTGGAGCCCCTAAAAAGCAGTAAAAAGCTAGATTGTGCAAGTTGTCAACAATTGGGGGCGAGCTTGGTGCTTTCAACACTTTTTGTTTTTGTGTGTTTTTCCTCCAAGCTAGGGATGTTTTTTTGCCCCAAGATGAAACACAACAATTGCTTATGCACCCTGACCGGTCCGGTTCACCAGATCCAGGCTGAGTTGGGAGCGCCCGGCAAAGTGAACGGACTCATTCGCCCTGCGATCGGGGCTGCGGAGCGAGCTGTGAATGGAAGTCATGCCAAGGCAGGCCACGTTGACGCTGAGGTCAAAACGGGATCTCGGAGTGCGCCCAATGGATGACGGACAAAATGGACGGCCTGAAGCTGCAACCTGATGATTGGTCCCCTGAGATTGGAGGAAACTGAGCTCGAAGAGCTTTAATGTTTGATTCATTCATCATAAATCATATATGTCTCCCCAGATATCGAATTAGGGGAAGCTCCGGAATCGAATCCCAGGGTCTTTGAGAATGCAGTCGTCAACTTTTCCCAGAATGCGTTTCTGACGCGTAGGGATGTATTCGTACAATCCCATCCCCCTAATGTTAAGCACCCCGCCTTTGATGGTCCGAAATAATATGTCAGTCAAACCCCTATTAAACCATATTAAACCATGGTCTCTAAGGGGTGCTCAAGATTAGGAGGAAGGGATTAGATTGCGTTTCTTTATTCTCTGATTTGTCGTTTACTTCTTCATTTGGAATTGGGTATTGGCCATTGTTCAGGACAGCTCCCAACAGTCCAATCCGCAGATTGACGTACTCCAAATTTGGAGTGGTTGATATACAACGATGTGGAACTCGCAAGGCAGTTAGACAACCATCCTGAATTTGTTGGGTGTTTTGACCAGCCGCACATGTAAATGTTTGGTGACTGGATATACCTGCATTGGTTCCTGAGGATTGCCCCGTTCCTGATGATAAATGCAGCGAATCTACTGAAATCCATGGTTTTACACTATCGTCAACGGTGGGGTATTTCTATCGTCCATCATGGTTTAATTCACGCAAAGTATTACAGGTCCCCGATGGGCCATGTGCTGGTATCGGTATGGGCTATGATACAGGTATTGATGATGCATATATTGATGATCAAATCCTATTTATTGGCTATATCCCCATGTTAGTTTCAACACCAGTTTTTCCATGCCACACTTGGATGTGCAACCCAGAAATCGTAAGGGGGTTCGAATCCATACACCCTCTGGTTGTTTAACATAGCTATGGAGAATCAAGATTGTGCAAATGATAGGTAAATCATCATGTTTGATCATCTATGTCCAAGGGCCGTGAGCGAACTGTTGAATCATCAGAGGGCACAACCCATCAATCGACCCGGGGATATTACCCTCTCGCCCTCTCGCAATGCTTCTGTCCTGCAACCTGCGATCAGATCTGTCTCCTTGAAACTCCCGCAGATCACGCCACATTCGTCACTTTTGACGTGAGAAACAAGGGGTGGCTGGTGGGAGAGAAAAAACGTGTGGAAGTAGTGGAGTCTTTGACCGCATCACCAATATATTAGTTATCTTATGTTATTTTGATTCTAAACGAATCTAAACGACGAATAGTCAATGATTAATTTATTTTCAGCCCGATTTCACCACGGTTCGACTTCGCGCAAACTCGGACATCTCTTCCGTTCGGGGAAACCCACGAAAAAAGGGCAGGTAGTTGAAATTTAGTTGCTGCAGAGGTGTGCTGGTCAACATCCATTCTTGTTTGTACCAGCAATCAAGAGCACGAAATGGGTGTGCCTGGCAAATGCAAGACTTCCCAATCCACCTACTGGTTTTTGATCATTTTATGATTGGATGATCCATTTTGCTGGTACTTAGCTTGACACATCAATAGATTAATCCATCCTGCTAAAGAGATACCGATAGATTTGGTGTATGCCGTGTACGCAGCACGATCACCCCAGCACGATCGGTGCGCATTCATTCCTGGTGGCATCCCCTTTTTGCTGGCTCCTGGCCCAACATTTCTTGGTGACCTTCCGGTCATTTGAATAGCTTCAACTTTGTGCACCAGGTTGAAATTTTCGAAAATTGCAACGTTCGAAACTTAACCAGCACCTTCCGTGTTACGGTTTACTAGAGTCCATTTTGATGGGTTTTTCCGAGGCGATTTCCACATATTTCCACCATTAAACTGGCAATAAATTGGAGATTCATTGTTCAAATCCCAAAGTTTTTGCAACCCCGGTAGATCCCAGAAGATCATATTGAATAGGTGATATATGGTGACATATAGATATATGATATATAATATATATTTATATTTGAATATAAGTAAAAGTATAAGATAGTATAACATGGATACGAATACAAATTTAGATACACATATAAATATGAACATGAATATACTAGCAAGAGACATATATACATTGACATATAGATGTTATATTAAGTTATATAAGTGTTATATATCCCCATTCTGTCCGTATGATATCCCCATTGAATGACTGCGGCCACCATCCTGCAGCCGATCGAATTCAGGTTGGGCCGATGCCTGGGTTCTGATCATAGCAGCCTGACGATTGGAGCGTTGTTGGAATGATCATTCAGTATATTTGGGATTTTTGGGATGATGTTTCTTTCAATGGCATGGGATGTTCCCCTGAAATGCGTTGGTTATGAATACCCTCTGGTAAACTGACATAACTACGGAAAATCACAATTTTTCATGGAAAAATCCACCATAAATGGCAATTTTCAATAGCAAACTGTTAGTTTACCAGAGGGTACCCACAACAGAGCCATTAACGACGCGCATATTCTTCAAGGGGTTGAAACCACCAAGCAGTCAATCTTACTTTCTCAAGCCACGACAGATATAACCCCCCCGAGTTTGGGATGGTGGGCGTACCAACTAGTTTCGAGGTCACCTCTGGTAATTCAACATAGCTATTGAAAATGGCCATTTATAGTTTACTTTCCCATTAAAAATGGCGGCAATCCAACGAATCTAAGGCAACCAGCTGAAGTCTGATTTGTTCGCTGCCAATATGACTTTCCAAGACGTGGCCATTTGATGTTTTCGATAGCCCCATCCATATTCCCATTTGATCCCATGTGCACCCATTGACCAAAAATAACTACACTTGGACTCTCATTTTTCCGGCCAATCACTTCTGAAATAACGTCAAAGGTGAGTGATTCCACAATCAAACGTGGTGGATTTGTTCGCCAACCTTGTTATTGTTGGTGATGTAAACAATATTTAAAATACATTATATAAAATATATCTAAATAATTCCAAGTATATACCACATTCTGTCCCAAGTTATAGATGATTTTCCCACTTCCCATGAAAAATGGTAGACTTTTCTTCCAAACTCAGGGGATGGAGCCAAGACACCCAAGAGACCCAAGGCTCACGGCATTTGCCGCCCGATGCCATCAAATACTTCCTGGCTGCCATCCCCAGCGCCCTCGAGGATGATCCACTGCAGCGGCGCCAATGGGTCTGAAAATCGGGGAGATTGATGGCATTTTTTGCCATCAAAACGGAAGGGAAAATGATGAGAATCCATTGGTATTGGGGGTATCCTATTTTCAGACTCACCCAAATATAAGCTTGGTTGCAGGAGTTGTAATCCCGACTATGACTGTTGAGGGCCAAAACTGTATGGGGGATGTATCGCAGAAGAGATAGACATTTTGTCATTTCAGGGGTGAGAGAATGGGTTGTATCTTCCAAAAACAGTGGACCTCCGGATCCCAAATCCACCAATTCATGGTGCAAGCCATCTGCTTTACGAGCAAATTAAATTGTTCAGGCCCTCACTTTTTTCTCACACATATTGACTGTGATAAATGACCCCCATTTTCACCACTTGCAGGCTTCACTTCCATCTAGGTACCTCTCAGAAAACGACTTTGCTGATTCTGAAGCTCGATTGTGTCATCCTTCAATCGTACAGACATGCACCCGAGCAGGAGTTGCAGTCCTTGCTACGGAAACACGAAGGCCGACACCAGAGAACACTGACCCGTTATGCCTGGGCTTCTCACTGAAACGATTCCTGGGATGAGCCACCAAGTAAAGACAATCGCCAAAAGGGTTTGTCCAAAAATGGGGGATAGCACGCAAAAAATGACAATGTTTATTATACATAGAAGATGATCACCAATCACCACCCATGGATTTTTCAAGTCAAACCCAAGTCTCCTTCTAGAAGGCTAAGTAAGTACCTGCAGTTGTTGTAGGGTCACAAAGGTGTCCTGAGATTTTTAGGCACAGGATGAACTAATTTGGTGATGTTAATAGAGGAGATATGGGGAGAACCCTTGTAGCCCATAGACCTACAACAGTTGGACTTCGCACCAGCTGCTTGGGATGTTGTGAAAAAGCCTGGAGTTTGATGGCTGGAAGCCCACGTCCCTACCAATGGGTAACAAAATGTCATTAATTAAACCACCCACATTTGATGGTTTATACCAGCCATCTGTGGTAAATTTATGGTAAATCGGTGGATCTGCTTTGCGAACATTTTTTTGGGACTAAAACTGACTGGATAGTTGGGAATTATGAATGATTATGAACTAATATGATCTAACAAATACTAGGGAAAACTATCAACAATGGATTGGTTAATGGGAAAATTTACAGGAAACCCCTATATTTAATGGGAAAATCCATGGTTTCCTGTAGATTTTCCCTTAAACCAATCCAATGATATCAACCAGTATCAATATCTAATCACTCTTCATTTCAGTTGGATCAACTAGGTGAGGAGATGCCCAGTGTGAGCTGGCTGGACGGCTATGCGGCATCCAAGAACAAGCAGGTGCCCACAGGGAGAATTTTTTACTGAAAAGACCCTGCGATGAAAAAGGTAGATAGGTAGAACATCTGGGAATTCTGGCTTTGACCCCTGCTCAGTTTCTGCAAGATCCCTTGAAAAAGTCTCAACCAACATAGCAAAATCGCAATTTTGTTGCATTTTGCCTCCTCCCGACCCCTTGCTAGACAAGTCAATACGAAGAAGCCTGCTTGGATACTCATCCTTGTGGGTAGAGATCTGCATATGTTTTTCTGGCTGTATACCAACCAAAAAAATAGAAGAGGAAAATCCTACCAAAACAGTGGGAACTTTTTCATACTTGTTCCATTTTTCCAGGTGTGACTATACTGCAATACCTCCGGTAAATTAACATAGAGATATGGATATGTAGATATGGAAAATCCACCATAGTCCATCATTTTCCAAACGGGCAACAACAATGGATTTCTATATGTTCCGTCTGTTTAGCAGAGGGCAAGGGGTTTGTTCTGTGCTCTCAATCTTATCAGCTGGAGCCAGGACTTTGATGAAACCTGCTGGGTGGTTTCGTTTTAAATAATCCCTTTAATAATCCATACAAAGACACTACACTATGTTCCATGTTTTGTTCACGATGGTGGAATCCTCTTCTCAGGTTTCTTTGAAACATGTTTAAAACTATATTTCCATTAAGACAGCACCATGGGACCATTCTTGGGGTCGTCATTTTGCTAGGATTTTGGCTCGCCCAAGTGACGAGCCGCCACTCTTGGGATGAGTGACTAGCTTGCGCAGCGGAAGCGCCAGGACCATTTGAAGCCACGCTTGCCCAACTTCCTAGCTCAGCTTGTTTCGGTGCGGGGGATGGCCATGGGAAAGATGTGCCCAAGTGGGAAGCTGTCACGAAGCTTGAAATACCGCCATCATCGTGGTTGTGAATTTGAATCAGGCAATGTATAATATACTAGTATATATAATATATATATAATATAATATATATATTATATATATACATAATATAATATATATATAATATATATAATATATATGATATATATAATATATAATGATATATATATATATACACCTTATGGATCCACACACTTCCTTGGAAGTACTATTGGAATCATATTTGTGTATGTACGCATATACCATTCTTTGGCACTGGGAACATGTTGAAGAGCCGGGATGATCGGGATGTAACCGGCAGCCATGGTGAAATCAGCAGGAAGAACAGGGTGAAGTTCTCTTGATCCGTCTTGTTAAGAAGACATGGTCCAGTTTGGAAAGGTCTCACTCTGCAACATGTGCAACACAGCCCTGAGGCTTCGGCTGAATTTATTTCCTAACTTTTCAGTGTTTTATTTGGAGGTTTCCTAAAATGCGGGTACCCCAAATCATCCAAGTCATTGGATCATATTTTAGTATTGAACCAACTATGCTTTTGGGAATCCCCCCATTTTTCAGAAACCTCCGGGAGGATCATCCCAATTTTCTCATGGTTTTGATTCAGCAGAGACGGGTTGAAACTCCGAAGCAGGATATGGGCATTGCCCACATTGTATTGAGGTTGTTTCAGAAGTAGCCCCCCAAAAATGGATAGACAGAGTTACAACACGAAGTTAACCACTTCCTATAAACCCCATTCATTCTGAATATTGACAGGATCCACATAGAATCAATCGAATTGGATAATTATCCAACTATATCCACTTTAGTATATTAAAAAAAACACAATTTTACCATTTATCCTTTTGGTTTTCATAATTCCATATAATTCCTATAGAATCCACCTGTAATGGGCCCACTTTAGGACCTTGTCAAAACGGCAGGTGGGCGCCGAGCCGCGCCCCAAGGGGCCGCATCTCGAGATGGGCGCCACGTGTTGGATTCCTCAGAAGGTTGATCTGGTCCTTGGAAGGATTGGTTATTACAATATATCAATAGATCTACTTTATATAGACATATATATATATATATTTGTTTATATATATTATATAGTTATATATATAGGCAATACAAAATAATCATTGCATCATATTTTTGTGATGTGTAGTTTATATATAGTTGTGATTCGATACACCAGTGACCACTATGAGATTGGTGGAGCCTTGCTGGATGTGGGTATGACCATGCAACCTCCATGGGTTGGGATACACACCCTGCAAGGTGAGGCCCCCGTTTGATAGCTAAGTTGACGCACATAACTTGATTAACCAGGGTTATGGGTGATATAACTAGTAGTTGATGGGCTTATTAACTCATAAGTGGGAGGCCTCATCTTGGATGACTATGGTTATATATCCATTTATAAACCCACCTGCACCCCCCAAGAATGGCTCCTCATTTAGGTTTTGCGAGACATATTCCGTCTCAATCTACAGTAGTTTTAGGACAAGAAACATGCTGATGTATTCCTGATTCATGATGAACCAGTTGCAATCTTACGAAAACATAGACTGCAAACATGAACATTGCAATGACATCATCACATTCCCAACGTGAAATGAAGGAAATATCATGGAACATATAGGCTTATGAATCGCAGGTGTGGATGCCCAACATTTTACAGAATCCTTGGTGACGGTTTCTGGAGTTGGTGTTTGAATATATTCTGCTTCTTGGTTCAAATATTCTGTTATTTTCAATTCTTAGTAACGGAATGATACTGATTCATGATGATGATGATGATGATGATGATGATGACGATGACGATGATGACGATGATGACGACGACGACGACGACGATGATGATGCCTCAGTCAATTCGATATGATTTTAAAAGGTGTGGCTCAACCACCAAGCAGTTTTCCATGTTCGTTTCCAGATTTTCGCATTGGCTGTTCTTCTTGTTCTATGGTGAAATTTATCAGCCACTTTGCCACATTTCAGCAGTTCCTTCTTTGCTTCTCAACCGTTTTTTGTTTGCATCTTTTTTTGGTTGCCGTTCGTTTTCCACTTTCCTATACCCTCTGGAAACCAAACGTGGCTAGCTGGAAAATCCTAGTTTTCATGGGGTTTATAGCTGGGAAACTCAATGTCTTAATTTGAAACTCCATGTCTTAATGGGCTTTTATAGTGATTCTTTAGTCATCTATAACTGGCGGATCTTCCAGCCATGTTTTGACGTCTGGGAGTCGGTTGTATCAAGGTCAGGTGCATGGCCTGCGCGAAGCGCGCAGCCGCTGCCACTGCGGCTGTTTGAACTCCATCTGGGACGCCATTGGCTCGTCAATCCTCGGTGAGACCCGGAGACCGGGGGTCCCCGTGGGGAAAGCCAAGAACGAAGCATTTTAGAGGGAAAACCATGATAAATCATGATCAACTTATGATACAACTTTAGTTGGTCAAAGCAAGTTGAAGTGACATTTTAGAGGATGGTGGGATTGATGGAATGATTTTGAAGGTGATTTTTTTTCTTAGGTTTAGCTGATTCAAGGACTTTTTTTGGGAAGTTTTTGTTTATGCACTTCTTTATCAGTATGGGTTGAAAGGGAACATGGCGGGACACCTGACACTCAGTGAGTTGTTGGATAGGCCATGCTTTGTCGTGCAGGTGAACAGGTTGGTTTTGAGCAATCAATGAGAGGATATTTCATGTGCCCAAGAATTATATACAATGAATATCCATGAATATCCAAGAATTATGGATATAATGAGCAAATGACTATCCAATAATTGAATTGTCATTCATATATATATATATATATACATATTCATATATGTATATACATATTGTATATATAGATATAATTATGAATACATAAGAATGAGAAACCATGATCATCTAAGAATCGCCATTGTCCGCAGCTGTTTTCTTTTTCCAAGCCTCTGCGGCAGGTAACACCCGGAACGAGCAGGGACACTCGTGCATCCAATGTTCCTCGGCTCTCAGCTACGGTAACAAGGGCAAGGGGTTGCAGTTGTGGGTTTCCAGCCCGGGGGATTACTCTGGATGATTGTGCTGAAACTATCTGAAACTCTTGAAAGAGAAACATGTCAAAATCAACCATTCCAAGTCTGTACTTCGATTGTAGACCCCCCAAACAATATATGTATATATAAATAATGGTACATGGTTCCTTCTCCGTCTTATTTGAGGCGTACTATCTGTTCCTTAAAATCCACATACAAGGGTTGGTTCTATTTCCATTCACCATGTAGTCAAATACCAAAATTTGTCTCTATACTATACCTTAATTTTACTTGCATTACATGCCCGTACCTTTATTTTGCTTCCATTCAATGCCTGAATTACTCCATCTGGAAAATTTGAACATATATGTATATATACATATTCAGATGGAGATTCTGAACCAGTCAGTAGCCATATTTCACCTCATAATTATGGAGATTATGGAGATTATGGAGATTATGGAGATTATGGAGATGATGAAGATCTGAACTGAATATGGTTCATCAATATTTATCAGAATCATATCAGATGGATTTCAGATGGTTCATATCTTCCATGTCTGCCCAACTGCCGAGGTGCCAAGTGCCAATCGGTCCTGGAACCCACCTTGACCCTCTGCAAGCGGCTTCCCAGGGTGCCGCGTCATCTCGTTCGGCGTTGAGTTCAGATGGGTTCCCATGGCTTTCTGTCAGGAAATCTATGGAAAGTCTATTGAATATAATTAGATGAAATCTATGAAATATCAATGGATTTATAGGGACTTATGGAGATCTATAGGGAATCATCGGGATATAATTGGGATAGAAGGAAAATCATTGGAATATACCCTCCGGCAAATCAAACGTGGGGTGCTGGAAAATTCCCCCACTAAATGGAGGTTTGATGGGCAAATCATCTACAAAAGATGGATTTTCGATTGCCATGTTTGATTGCCAGCGGGTATACATGCACATATGTATGTATATATATATATATACATATCTAGATGTATAATGATATATATATATACATATCTATAGATACATGTATTCTTTGGATTGTTGGGATACCACTTAAGAAATGATCCTAAAGTAAAACCACCCAAGATACAAAAATCACGGTTTCTTTGATGGCTTTGATGGCTTCACTGAATCATAGCTTTGCAAATCCAGGTGGATTGCTGAAGGTGCTTTTTGATTTTGTTTCTTGCTTGGTTCATCCAGCATTTGTGGAATTTCGTTCGCAATGCTTTTTGCTTTTCGTGCCTTCTTTTAAAGCGAATCCCACAGTTCAACAACGCGTTCGAAACAACCAAGCGTCCTCTTCCCAACCAGGAGTTTTGATGCCAGCACAGCTGATTCCTGGCACTATTGAAGCTATATGGGGCATGCCCCAAAATTGGGTACCCCAAAAATGGGGTGTTCGAAACAACCCTGATGATTTCAATAAACACTATCATCGCTATTGTTTGCTGGTGAAATCCTCCTATGTTAATTATGTAGATGCTGCTTAGATACCATTGAATCTCATTGATTTTTCATGAAAAATGGTATCTAAGCAGCATCTACATGCTAAACCCTCCATTGATTAATCATTGGTACCCAATCTTTTTCAATGAATGCTTAAATCAGTGATTAATTTCGACATTTCGGCATTTCCATGGTAGAAACCCATCGATCTTTCTGTTTTTCTTTGCCGAGGCGCCCATCGATCGCAGTCACAGCGAGTTGAGCATTTCCACCACGGGGGACTCCTCAATGCAGATCCACCTGTTGAACCTCAAGGCGCGCAGCGGCGCAGCAGGGCTGAAAAGGCCATGGCAATCTGGGCTGCAGGGTTACATCCAGTGACAGAGATGCACAGTATATATGTAAGTATCATACATAATGAATATAGATATATAAATGTATGTATGCAGAATATGATATACATATATACTTGGATGGACAATTTCATTCTGTATATGGTGTATATGTATATATATTTATAATATGTATGCATACTTTCATGTATATACACATCCATGATTTATATGATGGTGCATGTTAGGGGTAACTATCCCAAACTGGCTGAACTTTTCAGGTCGGTGAATCATTTCAAAATCATCCAGATTTCTGTATACATAATATACATATACATTCTATAGATATTGCAATCTATGTAATGCAGTAATTGTATGTGGATAATTGTGGATATGTCATATCTGCATACGCTTCTGAATTTGTTCTATGTCTGGTATTGGGATGACCCCAACTGCGACAGGATGGAATAGCCCGGATCATCCCACAACAACTCGCTATAGAATCACTGGCTTTTACTATATATATATATATACACCAACTTATGCAAATTCGTGTGTATACTATAAAATTCTATGTGTATAACCCACAGATAAATGAGTCTGACCATAATATGATATACATAGATGTATGCATCTGCATCACCATAACATGACGTGCTAAAAAAAGGCTATATATATATATATAGCATGTCATGTGTATCACCCTCCCCTCAGCAACAGTTCGACCCAGTTTGACTCACGACAGAAATTCCCCTTTAGGTCTGCGTTGAGCGCATCCGCAGCAGATCCTTGGAGGAGTTGACGGAACAGCAACTCTTGGAGGAAGACCCGGAGGTCAGGGCAGGTTTCGGTTTTCCGAGTTAGAAAATGCTCAGTTGGGGATATAGCTTCCATGGTGATTCATGGAATTTAAGCAACCAAAAAGCGCTGGATATCATATTTATAGGGAGGGCTAATTTTTTTGGGATTTTTTTCCCGTTCTGTTTTGGGAATTTTTTCCCGTTTTCCAAGGTTTCAGTAAAGGAAGGAAGGAAGGAAGGAAGNTCTGTTTTGGGAATTTTTTCCCGTTTTCCAAGGTTTCAGTAAAGGAAGGAAGGAAGGAAGGAAGGAAGGAAGGAAGGAAGGAAGGAAGGAAGGAAGGAACGAAAGAACGAGGGAAGGAAGGAAGGAAGGAAGGAACGACAACAACCAGAGCCAGAGCCATGTTGTTCTCGTTCTGTTTTCAAGTATGACAAA
>BGPT01000566.1:28908-124969 GCA_003297045.1 Symbiodinium sp. clade C Y103 | reverse complement strand
CAGAGCCATGTTGTTCTCGTTCTGTTTTCAAGTATGACAAAGATAAGGATAAGGATAAGGATCAGGATCAGGATAAGGACAACAACAACAACAACAACAGCAAGAGCCAAAACCATGTCGTTCTCATTCTGTTGCCTGCTACATATATATATAGACAAAACAAAAATACCATCTATCCATCTATCGAATACCATCTTCCTATCTACCTTCTTATCATCATCTATCTGCCTAACGGCCCATCNAAAACCTTGCAAATAACAGGTAAAACCACCTCACCCAGAAAACGGGAAAAAATTCCCAAAACTGAACGGGAAAAAATTCCCAAAAAAAATTGCAGCCCTATTTATAGTATCATGGAGAGTTTCAGCAACAAAAATAGGACGCCTGTTGAACCGTAGATTTTATCTATATGCTTGTGGACATGTTGAAGCCTTGAATTTGATGTTTTGAGATCATTGGGTCAAATTTTTGGTGCATTGGTAGCCATTTTCAGCCAGCACTCGAGTTCTTGAGGTGTCAAGGTAAGAAAAAACTGCGTTCCCTGATACTTGGGCGGGATTGGGAGCTTACCTCCTTCATATTCATCCGGATAGTTCATTCTGTATAACTGGACCTGACTCGTCCTTGGACATGATGGCCCTAAATCAGGATTCCAAATTGGCACAGAACTGACTGACAAAATGAGCACAAAGTTTGAGACCAGGACCAGCATGGACCCGCGTGCCATCCCTGTTTGTATTATTAATTAGATACATGATACATGCATAAGATCATGTAAGTACTGTGTGTACATTGTGTACACATACAATACGTGTAATATAAATGTGCGTACACACAGATGTATATTATGATATAATATATATATACACATGTATACAACAAGTATGATCAATTAAGGTTCTAAGGTCAAGAACTAAAGAAGGCATGCTTCAAAGAAACGTCGTCGTCGAGTATTTTTGAGATGAACTTCTGTGCTCAAGACACGCCGAGAATCCATGTCACAGGAAAGATTTACCCTCTGATAATTTATAGTGGATATTCCCATTAAAAATTGTGATTTCCCATAGCTATGTTAGTTTACCAGAGGGTATAGGATGCCTCCATATTTATCTATTTTTAATGGCAAAAGACACCGCTCACCGCTTTTCCTCGAATTTTCCCCTTATAATAGGTAAGTAACCCCCTAGAAAGATGCAAAAAAAACACATGACCACTATTTCTGACATGATTTTACCAAATTCCAACTTTTTGCTGTTGATGTTCCAGGATTTTCCATGGCTTTTCCCTTAAACCACCCCGTTTTACAGGTCTACTGGTGTCTTCACATCTTCTACGGCCTCCGGGCCGAGATCTTTTGGCGCATGCCTGGGAGCCGAGGCAGTGTATATAGGTGACCTTGGTGCCTTGAAAGGGGAGGGCTTTAAGCATGTGAAACCTACATTTTTTGTTGGTAAAATCCGTAGTTTTCATATGTTTTCATGGTAAAATCCATATTTTTTGCTACTCAAATCTGCTCTGGTTGAGACTATCAATCTGCCCCCCTTTTGCCCAGGAACGCCAATGCGCCATTTGTCTTGGCGTCCACAGGCTTCAACTCCCTCTGCAGGCCGCGGTGATGCGGATATAACTGGGGTTATACCTGGCGATGGAACCAGGCAAGTTTGGGATTTATATGGATTTTCATGGTTTCATGGATTTACAATATATACATATATTTTAGTCGGTTTCTATGTTTTTTTTTTTATTGGATTGTAGACAATTTTAATGGAACTCATATCTGGGAAACATCTATTTAAGAGGAAAGTAGTCTCCCAACCCTTTGTTTAGCAGGGTCTATGTTAATTGGAGGGATGGTAACACCAAATTTTGGCGTAATATAAGATACACAAGAGGAACGATCACTACATGTGTCGCTCAGCTGGTGCATTGGCATTCCATTTTTATGCCAGTGCCTGGGGTAGCTTTAGGTAGAGATCTCTTGGGCAGATCTCGCGGGATCATGCGACAATGGTCACGGCTCAAGCTCCAATGGTGACGAATAGTCACGCTGTACAGGGCATCAATTGGAGATAATGATCAAATGGAAATCACTATGAAAGTGTGGTTGGTTTTCTTTCAATGCATTCATCTATATTACTGTGGCTAAGTTGCAGCGACCCCGTTTTCGGTCTCACCATGGATGATGCATACTATGGAAAATCACAGGTATAAGGTGAGGATATCATGTCACATCATGTCATATCTCCCATAAACCCAACAGTATCCGCCCTGATGGTGACTAGTGTCCGAGACAATCCGAGTGTCTAGTATCGGCCTTTTTTCCATCCTTTTTCCTAGTGAATACCTTCCGGTAACTAGACATGGCAATGGGAAACCCCCATTTCCAAAGAGGATTTTCCAGTCAAAACCTCCATTTACAGAGGATTTTCCTTTTTTTCTCCTTCTTAGCACCTTGCAAAGCTGATGGAATCCTTATCCAGCAGCTTGTGAATCGGAGGAGTTATGCAGCAGCCAAGAAGCAGGAGCGGGCAGTGGGTTGGCTGGTTGTGGACTTATTGGACTTCTCATGGAATGCATGGGCCATGGCCATGGCCAAATGGGTGTTCGGAAATGACATCTCCTGGAAAATGCATGGGAATTCGATATGGAATTCGGCAAAATTCTCGAAACATTGCATGTGTCGCGACCTTGAAACTCACGAAAATCAGTCCCAGAGACTACAAGAAAGGGGCCGTGCTGCTCCATAGCTCCACAGTATTCTTTTCGCACAGAGAACACACAAAGTGAAAGAAAAGGAGGCGATAAAGCCAAAGCCAATGAGGAGCAAAATTTGCCGGTGGCTTCACAATGTTCTATTCTGTTCTGTACTGTACATATTTGCACTGATGAATTCCGACCACTACCTAGTTTAACTGTACGTAGGAACATGATGCCTTGAGTTTGATACTTCCAGGAAGGGTCAACCAACATGCAGGTTTACATTTGCATTAATTGACATTGATTGGTATTCGTTGACTTTCAGTGACATTAATTGACATGACTCCTGGTTCATACTCACATACACGCAATCCAAGGTATTAGGGATTTCATCAGCATTTTTTCCTTCAATTCTGCGATTCAATACGCGCGCGGCGTTGCCCCAATGGTGTCCAAACGTCCTGCGGACCGGCGTGTGGCGATGAAAACGATGAAGGCTGCGACAAAGAGCGCTAGCACGAAGCTTGGGCATGCTTTTCTGGTTGATTTGTTTGGGATGATAACCCAAAGCGAGCGAGACCTTTCAAGGGGTTCAAGCGGTTAAAGACCGCCAACTAGAAGATCTTCTATTTGTTTCAAGCTTCTGATGTGCATCTGCATTTAGTATCATTTAGTTAATTTAGTTGACTGATCTGAACCATGGGTGAGTCACTCTGGATCTCATTGGGATTTTACTAAAACGATCTGGCGATACCAAAATCAAGATTTCATCACCGCTTTGGAATTTTAAACACGGATTTGAGATCGTAGGCTCCTTCAAAAATTGGGGATGACTCCGGGAGAACCAGGTGAAATCTTGCCAGACTGCCACCTGTCAAGGGTGAAGGGGGTATGGTCCATTTCACTGCTTGAAAAACCCAGGAAAAAGGGGAAGAAGGATGCAGGGGCCTACAACAAACCTGTCAGCGCCAAAGCATGGGCTGCAGATAAGTTGGCACGACAAAAGGGACGAGTGCAGATCTTCAACTCCACTCGGCCGCATGGCATGGACGGCTGGACCATGGATGCTTGGCAGGATGATACATTTAGCATCATTCAACTTTGTAGGGTTGATGACCATGGTGGTCTGATTTTCTTCCCCCCGGGGGCCCCGGGATGGATGATGATCCGCATTGACTTTGGCTAATCTTTTTCAGGGGGGGTTGAAAGCACGAATCAGACTGGTGAGTTGGATGATCCACAGTATGCAAGGGCCTCTTCTTCAGTCTATTTGGTGAATGTCACATACCTGTCCAATCTGCAGTTTGCCCATGGAGACTTTGGGGATTTCTTGATGGTTTTTGCACACCTTTATTGAGGGATTTTCAGTGGAACTCGGACCTATTCACCTATTCTTCTACACTTACTACTCTGTTGAGGTGGCTACCTACTCTGTTTTTGTGGCCACAACTTCACTCCCAAACCCGCAAAGTTTTTTGTGGTTTCGCCCATTTGTGATTCTCCATGCCTACTACTGGGGAACCACCGTTCAACACATGTATTTCATCCCAATGCTGGCATCCGGGGAACATTCGCCCGTTGGTGCTCTGGAGTTCAGGACCTGAAGCAGTACAATTGCATGAGGGCCCACATTCTTCAATGCATCAAAAAGAAGGCTGATCAGGACGGATCCGTCGCATTGCAATATGTGGTGAACTCAGCCAATGAACGCTACAAATCGCATCCTCTCTTTCCCAAGGGTGCCTTTTCTGACTTGGAATATTTTTTGTGTGTGTGTTCAGGGTTGTGTTTGTGTCTCACCAGGTCTTTCTTCGGCCATTCAGCTAAAATTTTCTCGCTGTACACATTGGACATAGACGGTCTTGGATGCTTTGCGCAGGTGCATATCCTATTGTTGCATACCGTGCTATCCATTGATTCTAACCTCACTGTTCCCGTATCCCAACTACGGTCTCTGTCAATCTCCAGACTCTGAATCTAAATCCATCAGTCTCCCGCTCCTATGATGGAATCAGACCCTGAACTGCTTTGATATTGAACTCAGACTCTGAAATGGTTTGCTGTTTTCTGGGACCCCTTTTTGTAGCCCAGCTTTGTTAGTTCACGCGTTGGTTTGGGAGTAGTTGTATACCTTCATTTTTACTCACATGTCCATTGGCCTTTTCGCCGCCTCCCAGGTCGTCTCACGAATTATGTGAGATACACCAAAGCGGCTGGATCTGATTGGTGCTTTCAAGGGAGGACGATTCCCCATGACTTTCGCATATTTTTCTGGGGTTGAAACCACCAACCACCAAGCAGTGTTACTCTTTAGTCCCCAAGAATGGGATGACAATCCCTGCTAGACCAACAAACACTATCGATGTTTTCCGCTTTCCGGTTTTCCAACTTTGAAGATGGCACTAAGAACTTTTCCCACCCAAACAGACACAAGGAGAGAGATGGGTTAAGAGGGTGAAAAAAAAACGTCTATAAAGTCTATAATCATTTGAATTGAAACTATCCAACATGCTCTTGGGGTACATCACAGCAGTACATCCTTGAAGCCTGAGAGACGGCAACCAATTTTCTGGGTCCATCGATTTCTGCATGTGTAACGGTTAAACCCCCTACCTTCGAATCTTGTTTCAGTAAGCCTTCAAAAAGATGCAGAAAAGTAAACTGTAAACTCCATTCCTAACATTTTGCTAGCCTTTCCGAATTGTTGCTCTTACAATATTTGAATCCTCCCCATATTCTAGTTTTGTTACCCCATCTGCACAGCATTATCAGTTATTTCTTCGCTGGTTCAATCCCAATCTTGTTGATCAAATCCCAAGTCCAAACCACTAACCCATCCACCACTTGGGATGACATTGAAACCAGGTGGATTTGGAAGCCCGGGGCGAACTCCAACGCAGCTCCGGGAGTGGCTCGCAACGGATCTCGCTGATGCGACACTGATGCGGCGCCGCAAAAATCGAGTGCTGATGGGATGTAAGTTGCTTGTTTTCTTCTGTAAAATTATGGATTACTTGGAGGATCAGTCTTTGTGGGCTTCGTTCACACAGTTATTTGACACAGTTGATCTGGTAAAGTTGTGTGGCTTACCCTCTAGTCAAACATGCCTGGCTCAAGAATCCCAGTATTGGGAGACTGATTTTCCCATTTCAACGCACATTTATAGGGGGTTCCATGTTAGACTGTTAGACGTTGGTTTCCTGCGGAGATCCGAGGGTGGTTAGAGGTGGTCTTCGAATTCTATCCATTTGCTTCAGGATGGATATATGTGCAATGTTTTCTCAACAAAGAGTGGCAGGGTTCTTGGTGTATTTTGATATCTTCCAAATAATCAAATAGAAATATTGGTGGTAAAATGCGGTATCGCATTAATACTCGTTGATCCAGATGAACCCCTACTTGTACAAATATCTATGGCCATTGCTCGCCGTCACCCCCAATACTTAGTCTGGCAGATCAATGGGTGATCAAGGGTCATCATTTTCATTATTATGTTTTAGCATCAGTATTTGCGGCGGTTCTTACTGTCGGCACAATGTGGTAAGCCCAGTTTAAAATCTATATTGAACCTTAGCAGAATACGATATTCACTGTAACTAGGGTATGGCTTTGTTAACCCCATTAAAACATAGCTACGGCCTTTATCACCATTGCAACAATTTTTAATATTATGACCATTACAACCATTATAACCATTGCAAGCATTATATGCGTTACCATTGTAACCATTATAACCATTGCAACCATTATAAGCCTTATAACCATTGCAACCATTATCACCGTTACAACCATTATATAGCTAGTATAATAGAACATTGAACCATTGAACCATAGCCATTTAAACATAATAGTCATATCCTTTTCATTATTCAGGCACCCAAAACTGTGGAGGGAACTGGGAGGATAGAACCTATGGCAGGTTGGAGCAAACCTGATGACATTCCCCCCAGTTGCACTTTGGTTTGTAAACCCATGAACTATTACCCTTTGGTTATGACTAACATAGCCATGGAAAATGGCTAATTTTAGATGTGTTTCCCATTAAACCTCCATTTACAGGAGATTTTCCATGGCTATGTTAAATAACCAGAGGGTAGATATATTGACCATACACCCAAGTTGTATTGGTTAGAAACCAGCTGCTATATAAACCAACCCATGATATCTCATTATATCCACACAACCCCTTCACCCCTGATAATAAACATCCCCCATATTTGGGACCGTACCATGAGGCTGTTTAGTATTAGAGGAATGGGGTTATTTGGTTTCTGAAATTCCATTGAAAGTCAACATTGCATCCCGAATGTATTTCATTCATTGTATATATACGTTTTCCCATATTTTACTGTTACCCGCTGGTAATTTATCATAAGGATGGACAATGGCCCATCTATGGATGTTTTATGATGTTTTATGAATATTTACCGCCAACAAGTGGTGATTTTCCAGTTTGCTACGCTAAATAGCAAGAGGGTAAATCACCATAGTTGTCATTCAAATCCCTTTTTTGTACTCGTAGCATTAAATCGTACCCTGTGGTTGTTTAAAATAACATAGGGAAATCAGCATGGACCATTTTCCATGGCTATGCTAAAAAATGGACCATTTTCCATGGCTATGCTAAATAACCAGAGGGTATGAAATCAGCGTTTTTGTTGGTGAATCCACCATCCGCGAATCGCAGGAGGCCCGCGGAGCCGCAGGCACCTGGAGACTTATGGGGGTAGCCCTATTAATGGATCGTTTAGAATGGAAAATCCTAACATCAAATGGATGAAACTTGGGGGGACACCTCCATATCATTGCATCATTATATGGGTCAAGTCATTGGGTATCCCAATAATTAGATGGTTAAATACGAAACATGAATCCTCAAATCTGTGATTCCATAGGGCTGAAATTTAGACCCATACCCATATGATTGCATCATTGTAGGGGGTTTGTCAATGGGAAAACCCCATTCCATCCAATGGAGGAGGATATCACGTTCTCACATTCCCCATTTTTTGACTACCATCTTCAGACACACCCATATTGATTCATATTCTACAGTGTATGATTGTATACTATGATATACCATGATATACCATATTGGATCACTATGTATATATAGTTATATATATATAATATACAAAGAATGGTTGTATATGATTACAATATGATGAGATATGTATATGCTTATCCCCCTGATTATTGCATGTGCATTCCTGTTTGAATCATCAAGTAGATCCAATGCTTCCACATGTCGTGAAGATAATGAAGAACTGAGGCGCCGTAACCATATGATACCCAGAGAAAATCAACCCTGGATGGGTCAGTGGATATCATTGCCCATCAAAAAAAAGGTAATTCCAATTGGGGGCTGGTACGGTTTGATTAGTAAATCTTGGATTGATGTGAACCCGGCAAGAGACCATAAGTAGATAGAATTATATGCTCGTTATTTTTTAAACAAAATAGGGGGTCGATATTTCTGGGATATTGGTTCTATCCGAATTTACACAGGAGGCTCAACGTATTTTCCATCGCTTGGTGCTATCACATGTTTGATGCTTAATGTGGCAAATTCATAACAATAAACCTATCAAACTTGGTGATAGCTGAAATCCCACCCATAAAGATGGTGATGACTTGGGGATGGTTTATGAAACTGGGCTTACCACATTAGATCCATAGATTTGTTGACCGACCCTGACCGGCAGCCAGGCCATTCAGCAAATGCTACAGCACCGGAGGAGCGAAGCAAGGTGCCAGCAGAACTGCCATGTGGAAGAACGAGAAAGGGCGATGAATGCTGCTTTCCAATAAATTTTGGATTTCGATACAGTACCAGGGTTACCATATGCATACTACATATATATATATATATAATACTATACATACGAAATCAACCTGGGATGATTTTTACGAACAACTCGGATGGGAAAAACTGGGAGAAGTTTCAATCCAATCCAACTCTTTCCCCAGCATATAGGGAATCATTGGGGAGTGGCCAACATCCACCGCGTTTTTCACCATGACCATGCTGCATTTATAGGAAATCAGCCAGACAGACCAAGGAGTAACACATCTTTAGCGTATGAAGACGACCATTTTCGATTTTGGATTTGGTGTCCTTGTTTGTTTAGTCTGATCCCCAAAATTTGGTGCCTCAACCACGATTTCAGTTGGCCAAATCCTTGTTTCATATAGATTCGATCCACATCGTAGTTGGAGTTTAGTTAGTTCCATCCCCATTTTGCTTCAAATGTCCACCACCTTTAGTCGTCAAGTCCAGGCGAGATTGCCAACCGCAGCCGGGGCGCAGGCGTTGCACAGACCATCCGAAGATGGGTCAAGTTGCGATCATCCGATGATTCGATATTCCAATTTCCATGAAGAAGAACGGAAATAATATGGAATAGTTGTAATGGCAAATATCCGTTACATTCAATGAAAGTTGTATTCATCCATATTCATATCTTTCGGCAATATTTTCATCATCCAATACATATTAGAAAGAAGAACATGTTAGTTGTATTTGCCGGAGATATGAGGTCCAGGAACTTAGCTTCTACTTTAGAATTAGGAAGTGGCTCGAAATGATTGTTCATTTGGAAATTGGATGGTTTGCTCCTTTGATTGATCAGCAATTTGGTTTTGTTGGGTCGTTTTGCCACGTTCGTCTAGATGATGATCCCTGAAGTCCGCGATATCTATTGGGACATATCCCACCAACCTCAAGATCCAGGTATTGTTGATCCAAAGTCTATGCATTCATGTCTATCCCCATGTTCACGAGTTTTCCACAGCAGACATTTCAACTGCTGTCCAATCCATAGACTAGACATCATTCGGCCAACCATTTGTATCACTTGTGTCCTTTTAAAACGAAGACTTTGGATCCACTTTGGCCAAGCTTTTTGGGGATGGAACATGAATTGGTTGGCCAGATCTTCATTTTTGCAAACGACCGTATATTTCCAGAATTGGTTGAACCTGAAAATCTGCAGGAACCTGAGAAATGATGGCGAATGACCGGTGGTTTCCTGTTGATACCTCGAGGGGCCCGCTTTGGTATATGACACATAGCATGGTGACTAAGGGATCCCTCTTAAAGCACCATAGATGTAGTACATGCATGATCTATGACTATCTGCCTATCTGCCAATAAAGATAGGTTTTAATGGCGGCAACATGCGGGAACCTTCTATTCATCAACCAATTCATGACCAAAAGGCGGAGGAGTTCAGCGACCTGGCCCTGAAGAACTCCACGAGACGCAACGCCAGTGGGGGTTGCCCGTTCGGCCCAAGCGGCCCAGGTTTTTGGGAAGAGAGCTGGAACTTCAGAAAAAATGGGGGACTTCATCAAGAAACATATGGTTTTTACATGTTTTTACTGTAATGATTAAAATCAACCGTATGGTTTTCATCGTTAAAAGTATGGTTTTGATCGTTAATTAACCGCATGTGATTACGCATCACAGTTGTGGATTTTAGCATGTATGATTTAGCCAGCAAACCTAGGGAGTTGACGAACCGAAGACGGAGATTTCAAGCATGAAATTCGAGATATATCATATCCTACATATATATATAATATTCATGTATTGGTCATATTGGTCATTGGTGATACTACTAATCATATCTTGAGCATTTGACTAACAAGCTTCGGGAAAACTTCTGGGTAAATTCAATCTGTGACCGAGCTTGGTAGGTTGGTGAATTAGTCCCTTCCCTTAGAAACACCTCCTAGAAACCATGGTGTAGTAGGAGATGTGTATACAGGACCATTTAGGAGGTGTTTAATGTTAGGGGGGGATGGGAGTATTGAAGTTCAGCCAGATTGATGTGGGGTTGGTCTCAAAAATACGGGATCAGAGCAACCATCAGGGGGATATACTGGGAATAAGAGATATTAATATGATCTACTGTAATTTGAGAGATAGACCAGCAACTTGATGTTTGGCTCTGTCTGAAAATGGGGGATATCAAGATATCTCAATCCATGGCAATCTTGAGGGGGCCCACAGTTGTGATAGCTGAACATAGCTTCACTTACTACCATGTTGATGTAATATGTATGACATCTCGCTCTAAAAACAAGGCGCGTTGGTCAAAACTGTGTCTAAGGTCTTTTGTCACTATGAAATCCTCACTTTTTGGTGTTGAATATAGATTAAATCCTCTTCTTTGCTCTATTTCTCCAAGCCTTTGGAGTCCGAAGAATTGGAACCCCGTCGCACAAGCACCGCGAGTTCGCGAGTCGCGAGGTGTGGAGCGCTCCGTGCACTTCTTTGAAGAGGAAGGTGCTGAACTGTGGACCCGTTTGGCTCGACAGTATCAGGGAAACCTCTGAAACCACCAGTCAATGGACATTTCAGGAACCTAAATTGGAGCTAACTACCATGTATAAGTCAATTATAAGGCCTAAATTTCAGGGAATATTAATTTTTAGGGTCCTGAAATTCCCATTGAACAAGCAATTGGGACTTGACTATCAAAAGTGATGGGTTTAACACCATCAAAACTTAGTGACTGGTGGGCAACTGGGGTTGTCACCCAGAACCTAGCGATGGGATGTTGATGTCACCCCAGGAACCCTGCACTTACGATTCCCAGGAGGATCTTTCAATAGAATCACCCAGGAATATCCCCTAATTGAACTCTCAAAACTGTGTGGAAAAACCAACAAAGATACGGCTTGGCCAAAAGAATAGGGGGCTTTAGACCCTGAACTCTGGGATGCAACTGCTACTATTGGTGGTACTACGAATCTGATGGGACCCTTTCCCTGGCCGACCTCGTTGTAAATGATGGTTAGGATTGGAGGAATTATCCCCAACGGATCTTTTTTCACGTCAATGACCTCTCATCAAGTGGTAACAAGATACTTGGATATAAATGATACAAGAATTGATGAGACCCAACACCTTGGGATTTTACTATACTTTATTGATCCCTCAAACCGGTACATTTCACCACAACTCTCTGAATGCACCAGAAGAATTGCTTATTTCAGGCGAAACATTTTCCGATGTATTATGAAAACAATATATAATCATTGTATATATACGCGCAACGCCTGGGCTTTGCCCAGGCGTTGCAGCATAGAGGTTTACCATTCCCAAACAAATGTTGATGCAACTACACATTCAATGAAGAAGATCAACAAGGGTATTTAGGAATATAAATTCCCACCCCCGTTAAACTTTACATTCAATTGGGAAAGATCAACAAGGGTATTTAGGAATATAAATTCCCACCCCCGTTAAACTTTACATTCAATTGGGAAAGATCAACAAGGGTATTTAGGAATATAAATTCCCACCCCTGTTAAACTATACATTCAATTGGGAAGATCAACAAGGGTATTTAGGAATATAAATTCCCACCCCCATGAAACTTTACATTCAATTGGGAATATCAACACGGGTATTTAGGAATATAGGGCCTTTAGGAATATGAATTCCCACCCCCGTAAAACTTTACATTCAATTGGGAAAGATCGATGATGATGATGATGATGATGATGATGATGATGATGATGATGATGATGATTCAGAGGCCGGTTGTCGTTGCAGTTTCGGGCAAAGCCCAGGCATTTGCCGTATATATATATATAATTATGTATATAAATACACATGTTCCCTTAGATACATACATATGTCTGTAGATATTCATATATATATATATATCATCTATCCATGGCAAGAAACATCCTGGTCGACCTGGCTCCAGGTGCTCGAGCAGCTCGCGGTGCGACGCGTCGTCCGATCCGCACGGTGACGTTGAAAGACATCGGCGAAGCGCGCCTTTGGAGCACTTGGAGTTGGGGTTTTGGGTGGTTTTTGGGTGGTTTTTGGGTGGTTTTTGGGTGGTTTTGGATGATTTTGGCTGGTTTTTAAATGTGTTCCGATGATTTTTGATGATTCTTGCAAGCCAAATTAGATATTGGATGCCAAGCTCCACCCATGGATTCCTGGAAGTGATTTTTAAAGATATAGTTCCAGTTCAATGTCAAAGTGCCTTGTATCTCACGATTATCAGGGATAATACGTTCATTGAAGACATTATGGTTTTTAAATCTATGGAATGGCAAGCAATCGACGATTTTTGAATTGGATTTGAAGCACCATCAAATGGAGATTTGGCAAAGAAAGAGGTGGATCTTCTGGATTTAAACCACACATTGGAGGTTTGGGAGCTACATGTTGATGGGTCAAGACCTATGGGAGGTTTTCTTCTTCACAAGTTGGGTGAAGCCTCCAGCGTGATGTGTGGCATAGCCTCTGGGAATATGGGTTTGGGGATGTTTGGGGTGGACACATGTGGAAACGGTCGATTTTCTTCAGGCGATTCACTTTTACTTGTTTAAATCCTCTTTTAAGTTGGTTGCCTGATGTTTTTGTTGATACTTTTTCATCCCCGATTTTTGGTGGATGAAATCTCCATGGTGGTCATACTAGTAAGTGTCCACCCTTGACAGTAATCATTGGATTGGTTGGATTAGTTGTTGGTTAAGAATCAACAGGAACCCATTGTTTTGGTCTGTTGATATATGGCTTTGCCCAGAAATATGTGTTTTTTTCCCAACATGGCCAATCTTTCATTTGCGGAACATGAGGATAGATTAACCCCTGGATTTTGGTGAGCAAACCTATTTCCATGAACATTATACTTTGGATATATTTGGATGCTGTGCCAGTATGTGGACAATGTGCACATGAAGATAGTACATCCCTGCTTCTGCTTATATACTCAAACATGTTTTTTTTCCTATTTACACCTCTATTTAGTTCGGGATCTCCAAAGATCATATTCTCATTCTATCCCAACTAGTATCCCAAGGTCATCCAATTATTTTGCCAATGATAGCCTATGGTACTGATATAAATCCTTACAAATCCCTATGAATCCCCAATGATATCCCTATAAATCCCTACTCCCCTGCCAAGGTGTATCGTCCCCCATGATGACGAGGAGGGCGACTCCGACGAGGATAGTGAAGATGCCGTTGACGAAGAGGTGGCGGCAAAGCCGGCTCTTCTGCGTGTCTTGGCCCAGGGTGCAGTGAGTTGCAAGGGCAGTGGGGCACCAAGGCATGGGAAGCCAATGGCTGTATTTCATGGATTTAATGGATTTGAGTGAGATTTATGTGATTTAATGTGATTCAATGATTTCTTGATGGGATCTAATGCTGATTCCCCTTCAGTAAGCAAACATGGCATTGGAAAATCCCATGAACTCCCTTATAAAAGGAGGTTTAGTTCGCTGGGAAAATCATAGAACAAAATGGAGGATTTTCCAGCAAGCCACGTTTGATCACCGGTGGGTAAGCAGCAACAAGTGCTGATTTCACCAAAAACTTGCGAATTGCATAGAGAGAAAGCTGAATTCATGATTAACCAGGAAGAATTGGGATTTAACCAGCTGGGGATGCTACGATTTTAGCCAACAAACATGTTGACTTATGCAACTAACACGTGGATTTATCCAGTCTATGTGGATTTGCTGTTTTTTCTGGATGAGGGGGGTTGGAGACACGGTAATTGCCTCGTATATGGCCTGTATACATGTATGTGTATCTATCTATCTGTCTATCTGTCTATCGATCTATCGATCTATCGATCTATCGATCTATCTATCTATCTGTCTATCTATCTATCTATCTGTCTGTCTATCTATCTATCTATCTATCTATCTATCTATCTATAAAATACACATACATAAATCCACGCATTGTGGTTCAAGTCAACATCTGCAATGTACCTGGACTTGTTTCGTGCATCTGGTGTCACCATCCAGCTGTCAACCGGGTTGACCCAGTCAACGGGTACATCTTTCAGACCTCCCCCAGGTCGTAAGAGCACGGGTCTCGGGCCCGCTACGCCTGAGATGGCCTTTGTACATGTGAACATGGAGGTGGGTTCTTTGGACTCATGAAAAAACCGGGCCTGGCCGGTGGAACAGAACATGTGTTGGTAATACCTGAGTGTATGTGTGAGGATACATTCATATACTCGTATTTTTACTGTGTGTACTGTATCAAAAAAGCAGTCAGCCACAGCCAGGCCTTTGAATCAGGACGGGCCTAGCAGAAGCAGTGCCCCAGTTGTTTGAGTTTTTTTCATGGGGATTGAACCATCATTTGTAGGGGCTAGAACTTGTAGTCATCAAACATGTGGGGGATACTATGGTCAAAGGAAGGTAGGCTGATGATTAGGTGTTATAGGAACCAATATTGGCGATTATCATAATCTTTTGTTGGTCATCCCAGTGACAATCAAGCTTTTTTTGTGGATTTTCGGATCGGTTTTGACACTGCTCACCTGTTGTTGGTGCAGTTTCATCTTGCAGATCTTAACTGAAGATGTCACCAACCACCCGTACCCAAACTACAGTCCACTTGTTGGTTGAATGTTTGTTGAACCACCCCAATATATCCATGTATATATATATATATATATCCTGATTATGCATATTCATAGGTATGCATATTATGCAGCCGAAGATCACCATTATTTTGGTTTACATCAAGCAAGTATCACCAAATGATCCACTTTTGTGGGTGAATCTCACCATTTCGAGGCTCGGATTTTGATCCTTGGACCAGGTGAATCTGGATCCTTTGATCGTGGGCGATGAGCGACCCGCGTTGCAGTCAAGACCAGGTGGATCTGGTGGTTGGAACTGGTGGTGATACCCTCCAGTAAGCTAACATAGCTATGGAAAATAGCATATTTATTGATCTACCCCAAAATTACCTGTGAAAATAGTGATTTTTGATAGCTATGTTAAATTACCATGGAGGGTAATTATGGGACCATCATATGGATAGACTGGGATGTGGGAAGAACCACAATTGAAGGTTGCTGTACAAATCGATTTCATCACTAAGAAATGTCACCGTTTTTGCTTGTTGCAATCTCTGTCAACCAACCAACCAATCTCAGCCTATGAAATTACAGTCCGACCTCATGTCCGACCTCAGAAGTGATTCGATTTGTGATTTCTGTCAGCTTCTCCACCAGTGCTTGACAGACAACAAAGAAATCACCATCAAACATAACTGCAGTAGGGAATACCCAGCAGCAAAGAAACATGGCAATGGAACATCTATGATTGTCCTGTATTCACGAGGAAATCATCTACTCGCACCAATGTGGGATTTTCCATTGCCAGGTTTGATTTGGGAGTTAATTTCGTTCAATCCTAGGTTGGGATGATTTTGAAACACCTGACGCCCCAAACAGTTGATGTACTACTTGTAAATCCCGATGTTCAGGAGTTCTCCCAGTATTTGTTCATCACATGATGTTCAATACCATTTTTTTTGTTCATATTTGTTCCAACTATCATGAACTACCATCTTCGTTTTTAAAGTCTCTTTTACATAGAGGTGAAGTCACAAGTTGGAAAGGTATCCCAATATTTGGGATTTTCTGTTGCTTAATCAACATTTTTCATGATAAACTCCTCAGTCAGTCGTGTTGGGTAGCATCCCCCCAACAAGCACCCCAACTAGTATAGCCCCTGCTTCTCAGCCAGTTTTGGATGAAAGTAGCTCTTCCAATCTCTAGGATTGAAAAGGCAATTTTCCACATGTATATTAGTTTACAGGTAGTCCCCTGGTTGGGGGCTGGCAACTTGGCAGCTGCAGGCGCTCCCCCAGAGCTTCCGGCTCGCAAGGGTCGGCGATGGACCAGCACGGCGGCATCCAAGCGCCCGCGCGAAGGTCAGAGGTTTTTCTTCGAGAAATCTGGCGAGTTGATGTAGTTTGATGTTATGCTTCTCGTGATTTTGAGTTCATTTTCCCTGAATTTGATATGCAAAGAAAAAGGTTGTCATCATTTTGGTGGGACTTTACCTCCTAGAAGGCGATCCTGTTGGTGGACTCCTAAAGAGGGCACCACGTTAACATGGAAGCGATTTGATCCTGTTTGAGTTCAACATTGTTCAAACAAGAATGGGATTCTAGCTCATCAAAGCAAAACCTCATAAGTCATAGGTCATTTTGGATACATGTCGGTGATGCTTTTTTAACTTTACTATCATAATGGATAGAATGCTACGAATACGATAGGAACACATACATAGGAACCATCAAGCCTCTAGGTATCTCTCGGGTACAACTCGCTACAACTTTCAAATACAGGCTGGTTACAATCAAACGAAATCAGTTGGACAAATTTATCGGTGGCCAACAGAACTAATCCCTTCTCCCTAGTATTCAGCAACCCACAGAAACCATTCAGTAAGTCCAATTTGGTAGTATCTCAATTTGTAATCCAGCTATATACCCTCCAGTAATCAAACATACATGGCAATTGAACATCCTATATGAATGGGGAATCTTCAATGGGAAAATCACCCATTGGTGTTTCTCCAGTGCCACCTATGATGACCGGAGGGTATCCCAATAAACCGACGTCGTTTCCCTCTCTCGGCTGAGAGACGAGGTAAAAGCTCGAGCCCCAGAGCCTTGAAGGTGCCGCATGGTCGCTGCTGGGGAATTGGACATTTACTTATCAACCATAGGCTGGATGGAATTTAATGGGGATATATATGGGGTTATAATGTTATACATAACCAACTTCACATGATAGGAGTTTGTTTGCACATGGGGTACACCCATAACATAATATAGCCATCTTTAGCAGTAGGGGACACGATAATTAACCACTGGATGCATTGGCCCGAAATGAAGGATGGGTTGGAATTGTCAAACCAAATGACATGGAGATATTGCGCTGGCAGCGCATGACAGTCAGTGAGACTGTTCTGTACTGTATATTCATTGACAAATCTCAAATATTAAACAGCAAGTTTTATCATGTTTCATTTGCATGCAAATTGAGTACAATCAACAACCTTGGATCTTCAGCAGGGATCGATTCAAGAAACTATCGGTTAATTGAGGAATCTACCGTAAACACTTGTCTTTGGGTGTTCCCACAGAAGCTTGACACATACAAACACTTTGGAGTTGTTGGTGCAAATGCAGAACATGTATTCCATAGATGAAGCGTTAGACTAAGCGTTTCGTATTTGGATGACCTTGCCTGTACAAAGTGTAATCACCAGACCCCTGGGATTCTCCTAGAAGCAACTGATAACTGGGTCACGGTCATTGTTGCCAACACCTTCTCCCAACTATTGAGATTGATGAGATCACCATGTTTCTATGGCATTTGTTTCACCACATCCAAGAGATTTTTCTAGAGGTGTAGCAAGTTTCTCCCCGTCTGCGAATTGATAAATTATCACAATTTTGGTTGGTTATATGCCAGTTTTGGTTGGTTAAATTCGGTTAAATCTCACTGTGATGTTAGCAGCAACATTTTAGTTGCTTAACTCACATCTGTTCTTGGTAAATCCCAATGTTTGTTTTCATAGACCACCGTTCTGGATGGTTAAGCCGCAGCCTTTTGTTGGGTCAACCCTTATCGTTGCTGCTGAAATCCGCGTCGCACTTGCAGGAGACGTCCACCAGTGCCATCCCGGAAGCGTCGGCCAGTGGCGTGGCTGTTCAATAAATTGCTCATGGTTTATTTGCACATGTTTGGGATCATAACAGACTGGGCGTGTTTGACAGGGGCATGGGATGGCATGTTGTTGTGGTCTTGTTTCTTTCTAAATGAACCCCCCAAATAGTTTTATTCAATTTGTTGATGCGGTTTGGTTTAGGCAGCAAAGGGGCCAAGCAGTATGGGGATCCAACTTAAGCAAAACTTGGATTTCCCACCACCCACAAGCCCAGCGCAGAAGAGTGCTGGTGGGTTAGGGGGATAAGCTGATTTGACATGGGGGTCAGCCAGCGATAATATGGATTCGATTGATTTGAGCCACAACACCGGACAGCGCAGAAGACCATGTGGAAGTTTCAGTTGTGTGACGTTCTAGCGCACTTTTCTTCAAATAAAGATGGGATTGAATGCAAAGGCTACAGCACTGGATACTATTCAGTGAGAAAACATCTAGTGAGCGGTGCGTCGGGGTTTGCAGAAACTTGGAATCCAGACTTCCAGGAGGGTCGGAACATGTCTGAACTTTGTGTCCCCATTGATCATCGTTTTCCTTTATTTCACCTCAATTTATTCTTATTCTTTCATATGTTTCCGATATTTTCCCCAGATTTTTCCATAGTTTTCTATATTTGTTCCATATTTTTTTGCATATGTTCACCATCTTTCCCTTTCAATGTTGGGGGTCTCTCCACAATCTTCCTCCATTTTTTTCGGACCGAGGTCCCGATCGTCCCGTCCCTATGTCTCGGTCGCCAAAGAAGCCACCGACCGTGTCGGTCAAAGAACCTGTTCGTGTTCAAAAACAGTTAGTTCCTTGGACCTTGACATACCTTGACCATTTCTGGCCTGTGATGGGGATTTGTTTCAAGCCCCATATAGATATCAATGGAGGATTTGAGTTTCTTGAAACATCAAACAAAGTGGTATAAACCAACCACAATGGGGATATCATGAGATTTTCAAGGGGACAAGCCGCCCCAACGGTGACTTCCCAATGATGCTTGGGTTTTATGAACCAGCCATCATTGGGCGTCACCTTTGGGGGAGTTGGTTTTCATGAGAATGGGATGCCTTGGGGCTTGAGGTTGATCTATGGGGGGATGGTCAATGGATTTAATCCGCTTGATGCATGGTAGTTTAGATTCAGCTTGCCCGACAAGGCTTTGGGGAACGGATTGTATTATATGATATTATACTTGAGGGGTGCATCTTATTTCGATCAGTGGTTTCTAATTTATAGCCCACCATATGTACAAGATACACCCCATATGAAATAAGGATGATACTCCAGTTTTAACATGTTTTGAGTGGGTATATATGAAAGCAGCGGGAAGGAGGATTTGCCTTGCCAGCATTTTAAGGTGATCCCAAGTCCGTATGATATGTGATGATACATTTACGCTAGTATTTGTAGTCCATAAGTTGATACACCAGTTGGTAGATGGTAAACATCCCATTATAATCCCATGATAATCCCATTCTTCAGAGTGTTTCATAGGTTTTATCCTATGTTTTTTCCCGTTCATATGATCATATGAATAGATATATTTTCAGTTGGTAGGTGGACAACCTCCCATGATCATATGATCATTGGAATGGTTTAAGGGAAATTTTACAGGAAACCATGGATTTTCCCATGAAATATAGGGGTTTCCTGGAAATCTTCCCTTAACCCAATCTAATGATATGATCATCCCAGGTCCTTTCCGATTCCCAGATCCGATCCCACCAGGTCGTCGCATCGTCGCGGCCAAAGTGCCGCTTGTTGCCTGGAGAAGGCTACGCCCTGGCAGCGCAGTTCCCGCGCAAGACGCGCAAGGCGCGGTGAAGAATCCAGGGGTTCACTCGGAAAAAAACGCCATGGAAAACCATGAAAAACAAAACGAAAATCAAGGACAAAATCACGGAAAAACGGGTACTCAGGTACTGTAAGATTTCAATCATCATTTCATTTCTAAAGAAATAGAACTATATTCATGGGCGTGACACACGTTTAAAGCAGTGATTTACGGATTTAGTGATTTATTGGATCCCATACTTAGTCATTGCCCGGTGTTTTTTTGTGGGTTGACCTAAGGGTAAGTTCATCGTGGCTGGATTTGGCCATAGCTCACATATCTTGGTGCGAGCGTTTCGGACGGAACCATCCTGTCGCATGAATGGAGGAGATCAACTGAAATCATGGAAACTTTGGGTACTCTCTGGTAATTTAACAAGCTATTGAACATGGCCCTTTATAGTTGACTTTCCCATTAAAACGATTTAGAAAGGATGATTTTCCATGGCTATGTTACTATGTGAGTTTACCAGAGGGTATGGGTCAGAAGATTCAATCACCAACAACCGCCTGCCGATTCTGCGACCTGTGTGCAGGTGGCGCCACCCAGAGGACACGGGGAGGGGTCGGTGTACAGAGCAAGGCACAGGTCCACCAGGCTTTCCACTCACCGTCGCAAACACGTAAATTTTCGGATTTGTCGGAAAATATGGTACCTCCGTAGCTCCAAATTTGATTGATGGTTTATCATGGTTTATCATGGCTTGATTTTTCATCATTTTCCTGATTAATTATTTGAACTGCGGGAGCATGCCATGGTATGCCCCATTTTCAGATGGACCCGGATGGACAACCGCGTAGATTGGTCCCTAGACCCAGGACTGGTGCTTGGAACTTCCATAGAAGAACAGTGGGACTCCAAGTGCTAAACCCGTTGGGTTTACTGATGGTTGAGTATCTGAAATATGTTTGGAGAGTACAAAAAATAGACCGATTTAAATCCTAGGTTTGGGTTTGGACATGGACCAAGTGGCAGTTTTTTCGGGTTTTTTGTTGGGTTTGGAAATTCTAGGATTCCAGGAAAGGACGGACCGGGAGATACTTGGCGTGAAGTGATGGCTCGTCCGGGTGATCACAAACTGCTTAACTTGGGGTGTTCAAAAGTGATGAACTCAAAATGATGACCACTCTTTGAACACCTGGTTGGCTGATTGGTTTTCAAAGCTTTTCAAACTGCATAGCTGGATGTGCATCTCCCCCCAACAGATGGTGGAATGTGGTGAACCATATTTTCATAAACTATCCTCAATATCACCAGATTTGTGCTGTATAAACCCTCCAAACATGGTAGCTTTATTATTGGATTGCCAACATCAGTAGGTCAGGTTTTGAATGGTTTTGATCCACCTACAATCTGTCTGGAAACCGGTGTGACATCCAAAGCTGAACGTCCTGTTTAAACACAGTGGCATCGCCACCTTTTGAACGGTTTAGGGATCCCTCTAACTTTGATCCAACAACTGTTGAAATTCGAACCCTATGTAGATGATACGTAGAATGGAACATGCCCAACATCCCACGCAACACCCTCGGAATCTGCAGGTTAGTGTCCGAAATCGCCCAGCTTTCGCTCAAGATCGATGAGATGAGGGGTAAATCGTGAGGAATTACTGACGGCCATAGGATATACCCGCAATATCCCGCAATGATGTGAGATTATTTTGTTGCAGATCCATGTAAAGTTATCGATTGATAGCTTTCCATACCATTCCATTCCCAGCTGTGTCATCCATGGAAAGTGGATGCTCTCTCCTTATGCACCGCCTGAAAGATTTACTATGATTTACTCGCAATTTACCCCGGGCGAAATTCGTGCAAGTCGTGACTCGAAGCTCAAGAAATCAGGCAGTTAATGACACGGCTTCAAAAAGGCTCAGTCGTGAGGGCAGGTGAGCTGCGAAATTGACTGGTTGGGGGTTATCGATTTAGATACGATTAGTACAGTAGTTAGGAAGATTTAGTGAATTGGTAATTTGATGTTATTTGCCCCAGTACTGGGATAGAATCGGATACCCCTCCATTGAGATACTTCAAGATACTATATCCCAGCAGATTTGGCCGGTTACCAAGTGCGGCTGGGGAAGGTCTGTTTTTTTTTTTTGCGGCAACTTGTTAAGGCATGCTGCAGTATGCAAACAAGATCGCTTGCAAAGACAACCCACATTTTGAGGACACTTGGCAATACCATTGGATTTGTAGACAACACCCAGAATTTTGCAACACATTGGTTTGAATTCACAAAGCCTAATCTGACAATCTACGCCGTTTTCCTGCCAAAACCACGCTACTTTCTTGACCTCAAAAAGGATTCCTGGCACGTGGTGGGATTATTTTCTACTGCTGTGACATTCGAAGCCATACAAATCAACATTCGAAGCAAACGCACTTCGAGGCTTTCTCCCTGTGCCCATTTTGGCTTAACGTTTCCGCAGCACAGAAGCCCATGGAGGACCAGATTTGGGTGGTTCGGCTCCGAGGCTTCAGGTTCTGGTTGGTGATATGGGATGATATGGATGTGTCTGAAACTGACTTACTGGTGCTTAGTAGGGAATGGGGGAATGACCTATAATAACCATTAATAATCATCCCATTCCCCCATTCCCTACTAAGCACCAGTAAGCTGGGGTAGAGTAATTAAGCAAAGAGAACCATTATGCTTGACCAGCGGATTTACATAGAGGTACTCAATGTTTCAGAAAGGCAATGTGATCGGGGACACATTTTGATTTAAAGCAAGAGAAAAGGGAATAAAAGTAAGTATCTTGTCAATGAACGTAGTTGGCAAGTGTTTTGGGTAGTGCATACCCAACAAGGTACGATATTATCATTTAATGGCGGGAATTCGTTCAAACCAACAAGTTCCCTGATTGGTGGTAGATGTTTGTTGATTTTCCATCTCTACGAGATGGGGACAATGATCCCCAAGTGAGTCATGTTTCTCATGTTTCGCAAACCCTTTCCCCAGTTGCAGGTGGGTAGCCCGCTCAATCATCCTAACTTCACGGAACATCCCATGAAGAGTAGATTACACAGGTCCTGGTTGGCTGCAATTTCGAATGTTGCTTGGTATAAAGATGTATAAAGTATACCCTCTGGTTACTTAACATAGCCATGGAAAACCCCCGAACTAAATGGAGGTTTCGTTCGCTGGGAAAATCATCCAAAAGTAGCCAGCTATTCCATTGCTATGTTAGTCATAACCAGTTTTAATGGGAAAATCATCCAAAAGTAGCCATTTTCCATGGCTATGTTAGTCATAACCAGAGGGTAAATCAACATTTTGCTTCGAAAAGTCTACCTGTTGAGAGGTCCCATCGAGTAGCTCCCAAAGATTAACATGGAGCAGTTTCCCAGACTTCAGCGGGTTGTTTGTGGGGGTTACACTATGTGACCGATTATCATAGTCCGGGAGTTGGGAATCACCATTGGCTAGCCATTATTTTGGTATATGTATAGATATATACACTGTATATATGTTTCTCATTCTTTTCCATACTATAGTTGGTCATACTACCATACAACTATTTGAAACCAAATAAAACCATAGAAAGTTATCTTAAAACCACCGTAGCCTTAAACATTTAAAACCACATCAAAAAGACATAAAAAGACCATATAAGAATTTGAAACCATTTAAAACCAGTTCTTCTGGGGAGTTTCTGCTTTTCTTTTGAAGATTCCGCGGCTGCAACGCAGGAGGTGCCGAAATCTCCCGCGCAGCCCTTGCGTCTGCGGGCTCAGACAGAGCCATCTCAGCTTCGAGGCGAGGTTTCCTAAGTCATGGGGTTGCCCCCAGTTGTCATCATTTTTTTAGAAATTTGCCACTCTAAACCATTATAAACCATCCAGCTATTGGGGATTCCCCACTTGAAGAAACCCCCATATAGATATAGATTTAACATGATTTAATTACATAGATATTAGTAGAGAGATCAGTGTTGGATATAGTGACCATCGTTGGTAGTTCCGAACATTGTTTGATATGAAAAGTGTCCATCCCTGGTGGTTTCATTATTTGCCATGATGATCAATTGACTCGCACATTTTTGGCATGACTGAGCCACCAACCAGATCTTGATTTGGCATGATCAATTGAACATTGCCCTAAAACCGCCACATCACCAGTTAGTATCATATCATTTTCCTTCTTATAACCATCAAGCGCCAGGGATTTGGAGCCTTCATTGATGAATAAGGGTGGCATCAACCCTACCATTGCTGGATGATTTGAGATCCTGAAGCTGACCAGCTTCAAGTGGCAAACTGAGGCTGTAATCATTGAAATTGGGTGTTTCCCCGTTCAAGTGCGGCAAAGCCATTGTTATCACTAGCCTCTGTTAGTGACTACCATTGTTCTATGGCAAATCAATATGTTAAGTAGGTAAACCATCGAACTGCATGGGCCAATTTTATCCATTTTCCATCACCATGTAAGAAACTATCCGTACAATTCATAGGGACCACCCCCATTCCCATAATCTTCCTATACTATTGGATTTTCTTGTGGGTGAAGCATGGGAATGGTAGTCCCATCACTGGGGGTCCTACGAAATTCCATTACCAGAGCTTAAATCCGATCACATCCCAATTATATCCATCAAATTCCCTATAGATTCCAATTGTGGTAAGAAATCAGTAGAGAACACCAATTGTTTTTGGATCAGTGCCCTGCCGGTGGAAATTGCCGCAGGTCGACCTCGAGTGATATTGGAAGCATCTTGGCTGTAATGATACGCAGATAGGAAGTGGCTCATTGGTTGATTACTTGGGATAAAATGGGGATGTAATGGGTATATGATGGGAATATATAATGCATATATTATATACATAAATACAATATTACATATATATACACAACCAACGCAATATCCTGGTCGTATGGAATCTAAGATTGTATGTTACTGAGTATAGTGGGACATCATGGGATATATAACCATCATTAACTAACAATGACATGACATGTCATCGGGAAGGATTCTACTGTATTGGATATAATATGATACAATGGGATACATATAACCAGCTCAATGACTCAATATGACATATTGAATATATATATATATGAATATATGAGGTGTGTCTGAAAATGTGGTTTTCCGGTATACCCCAAGTTACAGCCATTTTAAGAGGTAAAATCGTCATTCTATGGATTTAGGTGTAGGCCTCTTTTTGAGACACACCCCCAATCGGGGTGCGTCCCATGAATCTAACTTGGGATACCCTTGGCACTGGGAAATCTAATGCGAAAAAACCATAGATTTTATAGATTTTCCCATTTAATGAATGGATATGTTGAAGGGTAATTCATCTATGAATCGGCCAGTTTCCAGCTACATTTGATGACATCGGAGGCTATTCCATGGTGCTTAGTGCGGAGTAATCAACGATGTGAAAATATGTGAAATAGATGGGTTTGTTTGAACATGGAGGAATATATGGGGTGTATACAGTGTATATGCACCGTAAATCTCGTGTATTTTTGGTTAATTTTCCCATCAAAATATGGGGTATTCCGGATCTTTTGGACAAACCCAGGGGTGCCTGGATTTGCTGAAGATGGTCCGATTTCCTCTTGATTTTTTAGCACCTATGGAAACTATTTGAAACACTCATTTTCGATAGGCACTTCAGGCAAATCGAAGCAATTAAGCAAATGAAGTGGGGAGAATATGGTTTTGTAAGTTATGCTTACATGCTTGTACGATGACTAGATATATAGTTGGGTCATATTCCTGTATACCACCAGTATTGGCTGGCCCACAAGCATGAGTTGGGGGGCACCTGCACTACTTTGCATGCCTCTCTGAAGTGGAGTCTCAAAATGGGGGATAGCCCAACTTGTGGATATGGAAATGGCATGAAATGGCAAGTTTGATGTGGAAAACCGAACAATGATAAAACAGGGTCACTTTTGGGTGATCCTACCTTGAGACAATCTCATTTACAGGGCTATAAATACATACTTTTGGTTGTAAGTTGGGGTGGTACTTCAAGTGGAAGTCCCCCAAAACCTGGAATACCTTTGAGCCGTTGATCACGTTGGATGTTCCATACGTTCCTGGTAGAAAAAAAAAAACAGATTCCTCGACTGCATGACCATTATTCGGAAAGTAACATGGCAATGTCGTTCGGTGATTTTCACCTTCAAACCCTCCATGGCTCGGGGATTTCCCAGCCTACTGCGGCCAGGAGATCGGTGAACCGCGAGCAGGGGAACTAAGTCAGCCGTTCGTAGATAGCAGGACCGAGGGTTTCGACAAAATGCTATGGTGTGATCCATTTTTTTTCTAGAGTGAATGTAGAAATCATCTCCAAGTCTGTAGGAAACATCTCTAAGTCTCTAAAGTTCTCAAGTCAACAGTTGAGTAGTTTTGACATAGTTACAAATAAAGAGCTCAAAATGCTCCTTTTCTTCCTTAAACACCTGGTCAACGTCAGAAGTAGTAGGCAAAGGTTGGTCTAAGCTAAGTTGCAATAGGTTTCTGTTTTTCGATCTTTCGAACTTTAAGATTCAGATGGGATTAATGTTGGGCGGAGAGCCAGGGTTCTCTATTGGTACTTGAAGGGGACTCCGCTTGAGAGTTCTCGGGTATAGGGAACAATTGCAGTGTTCATCCATGGATGCAAACCCAAGCAGGCAAGGTTTCCTGAAAAGGTAAACATATGTAAACATGGGTTTTCCCCCTCACTTGGTCTGGTGGGTCCTGTTTATAGAGTAGCAGACACAACAAGCAGCTGATTTGTCAAGAAAGTGCATTGGATGTAGAGGTATCCGGACCTTCTAGCCCACAGGCCTTGGCGATGTAAACTCAAACCATCATTATCCCAACTGTTTGGTTCAACAACGACCACAATGTTTTGACGAATCATTAATTTTACTGAATAATTTTGTAGGAAACACACCTGATTCTATCCCATGTATCACCATTTTTATCCTTTTAGTGATCCAAACTACTACAGAGCTCTCTCAGCTGTTTCGTATGTTTGCAAGCACGCCACGGAAATTCTCCGAGTCGCCACTTCTGCTTGTTGGATCCCTTGGCCTACATCTCCATTCCTGTTCTCGAGTTTCCGAATTATGGAATTATGTTGTTGGTTACCCTCCAACTAACATGACGTCCCTGCCAAATGTGAGTGGAAGACCAATATTTTTGCTCTAGAAATAGATTCTCCAGGGTTGCTCCAACCTACTGTAGAATACTGTAGATCAATGATTGCCCCAAGCATGTTGAACGGGTGATGTTACCCTCCGAAACCTATCTGGGGTGTTGAGAGCAACCCTGTCTCAGGGTCTGTTAGTTGGGATGGTACATCCTCAGAGTTGCTAAAAACACCATCTTTGGCTGGTCAAATCATTTCAGTCAAATCGTGGGTTTTTGTGGCTTCACCGCCAGATCGACGGCGTGAGGTAGCGAAGTATGGCGTGCGTGTCCTGAGACGGCGCTTTGCACCGGAGGCACTGTTGTCTCTGGGCTTTTCTGCTAGGTCAGTGGGTTTTATAACAGATGTAGCAAGCCCCAAATTTATAGTGATGGAACCAGGGAAATTGGGGATTTATATGGATTTATATGTTTTTTATTTGAATTTAAGAGGTTTTTAATGGGTCTACAGCAGATACGGTAAATGACTTTCTATCGTTTGGGTGGCTATGTAAATATAGTATGGGAAGCGTCAAAATTATAGAACGGAATGTATACGGTATGTTACTATATGGGTAAACTAATAACTACCTCACTGCGAAGTCACCGTAAAAGATAGCTAGTATAGAGAAGGGGGGCAGTTTGCGAAGATTGTGGGCCTTCTTTCGGGGTTGGTGATTTCTTTCATGTATAATTTTGCCAGCTGAGATGGAGTATGATGCTATATAATGCGTAACATACTAGATATCCCTAGCTTTCAATGGGGATGGGGATGGTCAACTCCCACGGACTTCTCTATATTTTTAGGGTGAAGAATTTACAACTATGGCGCCAGGGTGCTTGGAATCTGATCCATCACCAAGGGGAGAAATTATGAGGATCGGTGGCTTTGACAAGTTCTTTGCAGTTTCGTGATGCGTAGTGCAGCAATTTCACCTGGGCTGACACGGAATGAACCACCAAACAACGAAGCTTTGGATTGGCCACGTGAATACATTCAAAGGACAAGTGAATCCTGCTCATAGACAACTTTCCCACAAATGCTCAGATTTTGCTTTGAGAATATCTGTTTGATTTACAGAGAAATGAAGATTTCTACCTCCTGTTTGCTCAGCAGCAGCTGGTGATAGCCGCTTGCCCAACTTGAATGCGGGTCCCAATGACAATGCCACACAAGTATAAACGCAATCCGCGAAAATGGCAGGCAAGTGAAGAACTGTCAATCTTCAACAGAAAACCAAACCTTGGGGGAAGACTCGGCCATTTCTCTACTTCAAAAAGGGTCGAACTGGGACATCCTGGAACGCAGTGAGTTGAACATCCCAATTCTTTTTAGATGTGGGTTTCATGGATCTTTTCACATCTGTCATTTACCAGCTTGAGTTTGACCTTCACCAGGGTATCATTAGCCTCCAGTAAACTAACAGAGCTATGGAAAATGGACCCTTTAGTTCGAAGACCTACCTATTGAAGACGGAGATTTTCTATGGCTATGTGAGCTTACCAGAGGGTAGTTCTTTTAAAATCTTCAGGGTACCAGAGTTGACCCACAGTCTCCGATGCCGTCGCCTGCATGGTGCTATGGCTTACTGCTGCTGGTGCCAGTGGCTCTCCAAGGCTGTGGTGACTGCAGGCAACTGGTCTGGGGGATATATTTACAGGGATATCATGGGATTTAGTAGGGATGTCCGGCTCAAAATCATTGACCCTGAATTTGTGATGGTTAGATACAACAAATGAAGACCTTCATCTATAATCAATTCATGGGCCCGTACTGGGCCCATACGCTAATGAATTGATTCATACCGAAAGTGAGAGCGAACGAGCGAAATCAGTAGGGCCAATATATTGTTCACCCGAAAGCGCCTACGTTATTCTTTTGGTTTTGCAATGTTTGGGTAGTTCTTTGATGTTTGCTGAACGATCCCAGTGGTCTTGTGCATGGCGTTTGGGCTGCCACCAGGATCTACGGGGCAGTTCAGGTGGTTCTACCCAATTTTTTAGCCGTTACACCATTTTTTTTGGGGGGTGTATTGTAGTTCAACCCTAGATTTGGGTGGGTTTGACCCCGATTTTTTGAGGATAAGAATGTGCTTTTGGCACTTAAATCATCTTAAATCCATGATTTTTGGTAGCCAAACACCAAAATTCTGATGGTTTCTTCCCACCAAAATTCGTTGTTTCTGACGACTTTCGCGATCGAAACCACCAGCGCCAGCGCCCAGTTTCGGCGAGCCGCGGCTGTGTTATCTGGATGGGATGAAGGAAGCCAAGGCGCATAGTCAGACCATGTCACTATGAAAATGTTAGTGCATATGACTTACATTGACTGACCATGACCATAAACTGCCTCCTCAAACAATCGGTGAATAGAACTGGATATACTATCAATATATAGGGAGTTTTTGTTAAATATTGTGTAAAATGGAATTGTGCATCAAGAATTGGGATTGAACTAGGATATAGAGGGGATTTTCATGGAGAGCCCGGGAAAAAAAAACATCCATTGACAAGATGCAAAATGGTGATGTTACAGATTTAACCATGAAAAAAAACTGTGATCAAAGCATCAAAGATTGGAATTTGCACGCTCCAACCGAACCCATAGTAGGTCAATTTTAACGACGTTTGAAGAGAAAATCTGGCCAGGTTTTTACAGCGATTTCGCTGTCCAGTGGTTACCTTTGAAATGGGGAGCCAACGAGCTACTTAAGGCTTCCCAACCACATGGTACATGTATGAAGATCAACCAACAGCAGGGATATGATTGAAAAACAGGGTGGAGGGAGGATAGGAACTTGCGATTGGTTGAGGATTATGAGTGCTTCATTGGTTGATTGCGAGACTAATTCGTGCTCAGTTGGGATTCAAATTTGAGATTCTCAGCCAACTATTTTATTGGCATATTGGCATTTTATTGGCATATTGGCAGTATACTGGGGGATAAGATGAGATGGGATGACCAATTGCATATTTGCTGCAATCAACAATATGAGATGTGTTTGTCCAAACTTATGAACGTTGTGAAACCAGCCATATGGCCATAGGGATTTTTGGGGTATAACACCCATTTCTGGACAAAGCGGTATTTCGGTCGGGTATACTGCAAAACATAGCTACCTACAATTTTATCATGCTTTCGTTTCAATGCAAAGACAATAATGATGAACAGCCAATGGGTTCTACGGCACCATAGTTTCAGACAAACCAAGATGATGACCATTAGTATGTTTGGCCAACTGCCATATTCTGTTCGGCCAATCTTGATGGGACAATTAAAAATGACTATGCAGTAATCATTTCACTAAACTTTCTCAAATTGGGGACATACCGATATACCCCATCTTAAGAACAGACACCCTTACGATCTTTCAACCATGTCGAAGAAATCATAGACCATAGAACTTGAGATTTTATAGGCAATGACATGGGCAGAAGATCCATGGTGTCATATGCGTTGAAAATTCCTGCTGTGCTCCTGGGCACATTGAACTTGGTTGGGTAGTGCAATACCATTTTGTTTGCATTACATGATATTATATACATTTTTAATCATTGTTACATCTATAGGATGTATAGGTATGTATGTATAGGTGTATACAAATAAATGACTATAATTTGCATGTTTAATCATACATACATATATATGTATGTATACGCACATGTATACATATACATATATATATGTACAACATTGTACAACCAAATTGAGACCCAGCTAGAAAAAAAGAATCGAGAACAGTGTTGCTTGCCCGACATTGGCAGGTATACATATATACATATATACATATTATATTATATATTATATTGGTTTGTCTGAGAATCCGAGAATAGGGGATACCCCCAAATGGCAATTTTAATGGGATTTTCAATTATAACCCAACCATTTTGGGGTACCTCCATTGTAGGAAACCTCCATATATTTATACGCTGTATATTTGAAATCCAGCTCGAGATATGTATATATATAATATTTGGGCAGGAGGAGTGCAAACATCTTGAGGAGTGACCCGCGGGTCAGTGCAGGTGAAGGATGGTTTTCTGATTTGGATACGTCCAAGGGATGGACACATACGATTTGGATACATATTTATATACAGTTATGCATAACATGTATGCATATTAGGGAGACCTGAAACAGGATCGAGTTGGACCAGGATGTTTCCTACCCATTGGGCTTTTTGAAGTGACACATCCGAAAGCGATTGTGAACACATCCGACAGCTGCCGGGTGGGTGACTTGCGGCATGACTTGCGGCCTCACATGGCACTGCGACTTCCATTCATAGGGGATATCCCTTTACGTTTGATTACTGAAGGGTACTAGACTAGCTTGAATCCAGCAATTCGAAATCCTTCTAACATCATTTTAAGCAGACCACTGACCACGTGTTTCTACCGTGCCAGATTTCAGGGACGTGAAGTGAAGCTCTTCTTGTTACTGCAATGGTTTCATATTCATGTCCTTTGTTGTTGGAATCATTGTTTTTTTTCCAGTTGAGCAATGTTTTGTACATGCTTGGGTGGAAACCACCAACCAGACTTTACCCGGGATGATCGTACAAAGTAGTGGTCATATGGTACCTTCCTTTCTTCTTGTTTGAAGTGCTATGTTTTGTTGGTTAGGATATCTTTTGGCAATTTCTCCAGGGTGGAATAGTCCCTGCCAAATAAAGTTGGACGACTATTTTTCTCTAAAAACGGAGACATTCTCAGGCACAAACTGTTAGTTTCATGGGTCGAATTTGTACCACACGATGGTACCTTGGCAGGTTGTGGATTTGCTCTTGGAAAGACGTCCACCAGAATACCCTATTTTCAGACAAACCCGCATGTTTTCTTCTTGACACATCGTTCTTTGGGGAAGTCTCGCACTTAGGGATGACTGGGAACCGGCATGACTTAGGCATGACTTTGTCCCTGCAAGGTGGGTGCCCGCAGCTATAATTTGGTTGATCACCTTAGAACCTTCACCAACATATGGAGGTTTCCTAGAATCGGGGTACCCCTAAATCCATTTTGATAGTATTTTCCATCATAAACCATCCATGTTTGGGTATCCCCATTTATGGAAAGACCCATATCTACCATGAACCAAATTTAGTCTAGTTGACAAACACCCTAGCTACCGTTTGGAGGGCCCACTTGTATGTGGCAAAATGAAATTATTGGTTGAAATATGACAGACCACATGTCATATATATATATATTTATATATATATATACATATTAATTCAAGAGTTAACCTCTTTGTTTTGGTTTCTGTGGTTTCCATACGGAATATTTAAGAACCATGTTAGGAACTATGTTGGGAACTACGTTGTGAACAACGTGTGGGGCAGTTCTTTTTTGTTTTGTTGGCAACAGCCTCCCAGATCAAATGGCTGGAGACGTGGGCCCAAGCATGTCCCCGCCAACTTCGAGGAAGAACTGACAAGAGAAGGTGAGCCGAGGACAACCGTCTCCTGGCTTGCGTGCCACATTGTCATGTATTTTGATATTATATAATTATCATTACATGCATCATTGCCCACACACACACACATTCGATCGCTCGATATCTCGAAGTGCTCCAAAAAAAATCGGAATGGGCCATATTGATCTTGATGAATGTTTTTTCTATATTCACTCACAGGTCCCTAATTTTGAGCCATCACCCATCTAAGTTGTTTTGTTGGTGGTTTGATAGTGGGAGTCTGAGGTTAGACCGCTAGACTTCAATCTAAGTGAGACTTCAAACCACCATGGAAACAACTATACCTGTAATATCTTGTTTTACAGGTATTGTATTTCCCAGTATTTTAGTCATGAGATATATCATGATATACCCCATAGGGACCGACGGTGACCGGTCCCAAGGTAAACCGGATGATGTCCTCATGTGTGGGGCAACACAGTGGGCAGGCCTTTTGGTTGGGATTTTCGCTTGGGTTTTCATGTTGTTTTTGAGACTTCCAATGTGGTGCCACTTGGTCCACCAAAACAGTTTTCAAGCTGATGATAAATAAGCTACAAGCCAAAATAAATAAGTAAACTACAAGCTGATCGTATTATTGCTTTCGTACATCCACATATCACTTTATTACGTAGTTTTAGGTGATATCATGTGTGGGCATGAAGCCACGTGTTTGTGCCTTTTATCAGTTCAATGCAGCCTAGGCTGGGCGTCAGCATCAGTGACGGTGGCCTGCCAAGGGGCATGGGCTACCGTTGCCAGAAGGCCACAGCGAAGAAGGAGGGATTCTACATGATTCGATGCCCCATTGCCAAGGACCTTTTCACCAAGATGGCTTTGAGGGGCCCCGTGCAATTGAAATCGGATTGCCCCTTGGTTTTGTTTTCCATGCTTCAGCAACTTCATTTCTTCTGCCATCGGCTTCAGCCACAAAATTTGTTCTATGGGGAAGGATTTCAAAAGATTCTGTCGAGTAGGTGGTTCAAATGCCTTGCCTTTGTGTGTACGGGGTCCTTGATTGTGCTGTGCCCGCTGCGCATCATCTTCTTCAGGCTTTGTCATTGATGCGACGGACCTGATCCCCAATGCTCCTGAATCATCTTATCGCAAGCTAAGCTTTTCGATCACTATTCAGGATGAGCACAAGGAACCCGGGTTTAAGCACGTGTTTTGGTCCTTTTGCGACGCTGAACGCAACTTGGCAGATCCTGCCATGCCACGTTTTCAGTGACGCACAGACAGCACAAGATAAAAATACGTGAGTTTTGTTGTTGTACTGATATTGTATGATATTGGAATTCATTTTGTAATCTGTAATCAAACAAGGAATACAGCCCGCCAACCCCATGAGGATGGTATTCTGATTCCCTACATGCCTTAGAAATAGATTGTATGATGCCAATCACAAATTTCAGCGCACCAAGCCACTGGATGATTTTTTTCTGGAGATGAACATCTGCCAGCCAACCATCTGGCTGATCCCAATTGCACATCAGAATTGCCGACCCAAAACATCATCTGCCTTGGCGTCTCAGGTGACGCTACCCTCACTCTCATAGAGAAAAGTGCCGTTCAGCAGCAGAAGCTGAAGACAGAGGCCAAGGTTCTTTTGAGCAACATGAAAGTTGCAGCAATGATGGTGTGGTTGGTGGGTAAGGGCGAGAAGACTCAGCGGCTTGGTCGTGAAGCTTGATCTTGGTGTTGGGCCCATGTTTTCTTTCCTAAACATTTTAATCAGCAAAACATCACAGCCAAATATCCTTCAACGTTGATTTTTTTTTCATTCAAGGTTCCAATTTGTTTAAAAATTCTTCCTAGCAATGTTTAGGTTCCAGGTGCAGAAGATCTCTTTGGATGACACCACGTTCATGGGGCTGCAGGATGTTCGTGTACAGGATAGTCCTTCGACCGTTTCTGGATTGAGAAAGCAAAGTTTAATTCTCTTTTGAAAGGTGAGATTGCTCGGGTCCTCCTGACGGAAGTGAGGGTAAGATTTAATGGGGGAAATCCCGCCCCGCGTTGAGCAATTGAGCACATGGGGGGACACAGGAATGGGGGATGATGCCAGCAAAGGACTTCTACTTGATGCTGCAGGATGGCTTCGCAGGCACCAGCAACGTTGACCTTCACGTCCGGCTCATTGGTGGCAACTACCGCATCTCGATTGCCAAACGTGGGTTGCCGAGCAGAAGGACGAGTTGGCCAACAAAGCGGAGTGCTAATTGGAAGGATTAATCCATGAGCAAAAGGCCAGGGGTTGATTGATCAAAACACTTTCTATGGTTTGCAAAGGTGCGGAAATGATTCGCAATAGTGCGGAGATTTTGACCAACATTTCCCCTTATCCTTGTCCCTGATAGGCCCACCTGTCTGACCTGGAGGCTCAGCTGGCTGCATTGACGGAGACCTTCCCCAAGAAGCAGAAGACTGACTCTCCTCCGAGGCAGAAGACCGACCCTCTTCCCAAGAAGCTGATGGAGAAGAAGACGGAGTGCGAATCACCTCCTCCAAGTGACATGCCCTCTTCCCAATTGGGTTGATATGCGCGGCCAAGATCCAGAAGGGCTGGTGCTCTCACAAGTCCAGCAAGGACAGCGTGGGGGATGGGTCAGCGTCTATGGAGTATCGTGGTACTACTTGTTGGATTCGAACACATGGTTGGCCCTGGTGTTCGACATCCTGGCTCAGTGCTGTGAGATGCACGTTTTTTATATTGCCCCAGGGTTCCGTACAGAACCTGCACCCCACGCATCTCCACATGAACGGCAAAAAAAATGCTTCAGCGTTTCATCTGCTAGGTGCTTGTCATGAATCATGACAAAACCCAAAGACAGAAGAATCACTACAAATCCAAGTGCGTGATAAGTGGTGACTTGACCCATTTGTAGTGATCTGCAGCGCTCTCCTCCTGTGATTTTGCATGAACCGTCCCTGAGGCCAACGTGGCTCCACACATGGCTTTTCCCAGGGCATCACATCAATGGATGCTTCCCAACGTGATTTCCGACATAGTTGCCCGCATAGTTCCCAACATAGTTCCGCACATACCAGTTAAAATCACAGAGAAAGATAAAGAGGCTGAATTCTGAAATATGCACATTTACACAACTTATATTCCGTATTCCCATGTTGTAGATAATTTTCACCAGAATAACAAACCAACACCGCCCAGTTTGGGTGAAGCATCAGGAGCACCCCAACGATAGCCTTGCGGGCCCTGAAGCCTATCGCAGAGGGGTCAAGGACACCTGTTTTCAGCGACCGACAAAAAGCGATGCGTGAACCTAGCGGGATAACTTTCCCAATTCGAATATGTGTTCCAATTTATGGTTAATTTTTTTCGGTGAACTGTTATCAAATTGTGAGAATCCAGATATATATGGTCATTGAATAGTGGATGTATTTGCTGTCTGGTGATTAGGAGAAAGCGGTTCCGAGCTATGGGTATCCATGATAGGTGACTGTAGTCATACTATCTGACTTAGAGTCCTAGATGCTTTGACTAACTATATCCACAGTTGGAAATTTGAAGAACTGGACATCTCATATGAAAGGTCCCAATGTTTCGATGATTGCAACTGCAATGATGTGCAGCGTTGGATTTGCCAAACTACTTGGGTTGGGGCATCATGATGAGGTCGAACTACAGCCCCAAATTGGGGGCCCCAAGCTGGCCATGGTTACTTCAAAAACCCATGGGTTATCCAAAAATTTCCCCAATGGCTTGAGAATGGCAGCCATCTGAGTTTCGCCTTGCGAAATGCTAGTGGCACCTTGTTGGAAATGGATCTGTCTGAAATTAGGGCACCCCCAGAATCCATCGGTCTATCATGGTCCATCACCATTTTCCCAATGAACATGGCCATATGATGCCATATGCAAATCCCCCATTTTCATCCACCTGGCAATGTCAGGATGGTTACAAGAGTGGCTTCAAACGGGCAAGTCACAAGTACACTTGGCTCCTTTGGCTCCGGGACTTGTTGCTTAGCTGATCTTTGCTGCCTGTTGTGCTCCAAAGAAGATGGAACAGTCATTGTACATAGGTCCTACTATAGGCCAGTATTAGTCATGATATATTGTTCCGGCTAAGACATACTAATTTGATCGTGATTAGTTTTTCTGTCTATTTCAAGACCAGTGAAATTGGAGATATATATATATATATATTATATGATTATACACACTTATATCTATATCTATATATATATATATATGTATTCTTTCCCTGTGCCAGTTTGAGCTCAGCAGTAGACCCTAAAGTTAAGCGGCTGAGCGGCTGACATCGTGCATTTTCATGCATTTTCCAAATAGGGTAGGATGCAGATGCAAGTCCGTCCAAACAAGAGGGACGACCCAATGGTCCCAATGGTCCTTACCGGACCAGGGGCCGCTGAGGATCGTCGAGTTCTTCCTGATCATCGCTGCAGTCTTGATGTCAGGAAACCCAAACGTTACTGTCTCAGTCGTCTCACACGTCCGGAGCAGATGCAGTCCAGGTGAAACATCCCACGAATCCAGCGGCAATTCAATATTCAGTTTGCAATTCGTTAATTTAGCACCTGGAATTGTACATGATTTCGCTGAGTAGTGTGTGTCATTTGCACCAAAATCTTCTGTATCTGGCATTCTATCTGACGGGATGATGGAAAACCATGTGATAACCACAGTCTGCTACCACAGTCTGCCAGGGGAATCCATGGCCTAGTTCGATGATTTACCGATTGAAATGGTGATTGTCTATATATGGCTATGATTATATTGAATTATGTTAATTTACCAGAGGGATCCAGACGTTTTGTTTGGAATAGGGAAGTTATTTGTGGAGTACAGCTTGTTGTCAATGAAACATTCCCGTTTTTTCACAGCAAGGCACGTTGAAAATCCGTCCGCCTAATGGTTCCATTGGATTGGGGACCCCTTTGCTTGTGGATGCAAATAGCCAACATGGGCAGATTGGGACTTCCAAGCCCTTTGGTTTCCCTACTTCATTCAACTCAGAGACAGATGGGGTTTCAAGTGATGCATCACAAAATATTCAAAGTGCTTCGCGGTGTCATCAAATTCCACTTAACATTTCCCAGCACTTAACATATTCCAGCGTTGTCCATCCCAACCATGAAATGGGGATGTGAAATGCCAAGGATTGGCCTGGTGATTGGTCATTGGAAAGCCGATCGCTCCGAGACCGGGGCGCGTAGCGGATTTTTTGTTTGTTTTCCGTGGTGAGCCAAATTGTGTGGTTGATGGGTTTCAGCACAAAGTGTCGAAAAATGAGGAATGCCAATAAAGATGGGGCTTGAAAACTTGAAAACCAACAAACTTGGCGGTTATAAAACTCACCATTTTGTGGAGGTATAATGGGCATAGAATGGGATATGTAATCAACAATATGTGATGATATGGTGATATTCAAAAATAGGGGATGCCCCAAAATGATGCTCAACGATGAGATTCTCAGGGTTTTTCCCAACATTTGCAGACAAAACCTAATGCCAACAACACTCTTGAATCCTCATGGGTTGGAGAATGGATCCCTCCTGTGGCTATAATTCGAAATTATGAGCTCCTCTTCAAAAATGGATGATTTCAATGATTTACAACAACCGAAAAAAATATGTCAATGTAGAACCCAATTCAAATTCAATTATATTGATACATAATTATATGTATATGTACTGTATATATATATATATATATGTGTATATGTACATATACATAATGGTGTAACTTACAATTCTATTCTTTCTGGGGAGTTTCTGTAGTACCCAACCTTGTGAACGTCAGCCTATTTCGGGGCCTCCACAGGACCTTCGCAGCAACCAGCAACAAAGCAAAGTTGGTGCGGCGCAGGAGACAACGAGTAAAGTTGGGAAGGGTTGACCATGGCTGAAATATGGTATTTTTTGTTGCCATGAATTGTGGACAATGTGTATAATTAAAGTGACATATAAATTTAATGCACAGCTATTCCCTTTTCTTGCAGGGTACTTGAGATAAACCATGCTATAGCCATCAATTCGTCATAGTTTTCACTGATTTGCTGCGTGTCAATGCACCAGTAATTGCGGTGGAACCATCCAAAGTGTTCTGTGAGTTTTTGGTACTTCCTTACCAGGTGGGAGCCACCATCAACATGTGCATAGCAACCATGTCTCCAAAGAACAATAAAAATATATAATATATAATATATAATATATATATATATAATATATAATATATATATATATATAATATATATATAATATACATATATATATATAATATAATATACATATATATATATAATGTATATATATATAATATATATATAATATGTATAATATATATAATTATATATAGCTCCCATCGATTTGCCTACTGGCCCCCTCTCCGGTATCCACGTAATCAAGTTATGATCAGTTTGAGTCTTCCAATGTTCCAACTTCCAATTTCCTGCGTAGCCGCGATGATATAGCTCAGTAATATCACAATATCAAACTGCCGGAACATAGGGATATATAAACTGCTGTATCTCTGAAACCACAAAATACCCGAGGAAACAAACAACACGGTGCCGTTGTTTCAGCTGGACGTTTTGCACTTCGGGCACTGGAAAAACATGTAAGAAGCAGCGGTTCAGAACCCAGCTACATCCACCTGCATCCAGCTACATCTAGCTACATGTAGTTTTTTTTTTTCAAATGTTTTTTGGACGTGAGAAACGTCTTTCTCAAGTCATTGGAGCCCCTAGTCCCAATTGGTTTCCCCAGGAAAAAAGGACCACTTTTGGCCATTTTTGGATGATCCCTTGGAGTTCGGAGGACCATGATGGGATTGGAGCACATTGGCATCTTGAAGGGTGAAGAGTACCACGCACGACACACGGACGGCACCAGGGGCATCAGGGAAAGGCCTGAATGAAATTCCCAAATCTGCTGGTAAATCATCAAGTTCATAGTTTCATTATGTTTCATTGAAATGACGATTGTTGTTTGTTTCTCATTTTCAGACCAATAGCCTAGGGGGTTTGAGGTTTGAGGAGTTTCCGGGCAGAATGTCTTCCAAGCGACGAAAAGTTCAGTGATTTTTTGTTGTCTATAGAATCAGATGGAAGATTCGCCATTCATAGACTCTTCCCAGCCTGTCAGGTTTCATTGAGGGTAAACCTCCCAAGTTTTCCCGATCAAATCTCCATACAACATGTATCTGATTGTATCTGTATTTGTTCACGTACAAGTCCAATAGATGTACACAGGTGAATGTTTCTACATGTTGCATGTCTACAGATGGAGGACCGCAAAAAAGCGAGGACAGCTTCAAAGGGGAAATCCAAACCCCTACTTGTATTCATAGCTCCATACACAGTGAGTAGCATGTGATGTTCCCTGAGGTTGGGGCTAAATAGTAGCTCCACCCCGTCGCAACTGGAAGAGGTTGGAATTTTGCCCCGGATGAACTATTGACGAATCTCGCCCCAATGATGGTTGGAAAGGGGAACCATCCTGAAAGTGGTGAACCAATAATCCTAATTCGGCCAGATTGGCGTTTGGTCTACAGATGTTTTTCGATTGTCTTCCTGTGGTGGTTTCTTGAACTTGAGCCTCAAAGGTGCAAGGTTTATGGATTTGTAGTGCCCAAACAGTAGCAAAAAACAGTAAATCTCTATTCGTTGCTTTGTTTTTATTGTTCACATCAGTTTAGGATGTTTACTCGTTTGGAGAAACCCAAATATTCGTATGGATGCAGTGCTACTTCCATGACGCTGGAATACTTTATGATCGTATCATTTTAGTCCATGCTATGTCTACATCCGATATCCTCATGGACATGATGGACATGCAATGATACCATGAAATCCCCGTGATCGTTTATGAAAGGATTCTGCATATATATATATATCTTATACATACACATATACACATCACGTGTATATATATATATATATATACATATATGTATGTATGTATAGATGAATACACTATACACATAGTGTATATTAAGAAAAAATAACAATTAACACAGACATATATTATGGCCTATGTATGTTTGCATATGTTTAGAAGCCCCCCAGGGCCCAGTCAGTGTGATTTGACCAACCGTCCGGAATTCGCAGCAGGAGCAGCACCAAGCTTTGATTTCTGAATTGGCTTCCTAGTGATGAGGAGCAGTTGTGTGTGTGTGTGTCTGAAAATGGATGACCATGGGCGTATCTATCCTCATGTAGAACTAACATATATAGATGCGGGAACAACAACAACAACATGAAAATCGATCATGTTCCGAAGGGATTTCCCCAGGGGTTTTCCACATTTTTTTTGTATGTTTACCCCAGGATGCATCCCATGATGCTAAACCACTGGATTTGGGGTCACCCTATTTTCAGACAATCACAGTTGCTGGATCTACAAGGATCTCCAGCTCTTCGCTGCGAAATCCGAAGAAAAGCTGACCAATATTGGTTGGAAAGCAACACCGTGGATGTGGGCCCCCCAAGATAAGTAAAGGTTTTGAAATCTGGGTTACTATGGTTTATGGTGCGTATATATATATATATATGATATGACAATTAATTTTCTTCTTCTTTTAAACTAACTTACTGTACATAGAATTGCAGAGAGACGCACACACACACAAATGGATTTGATGAGACAATAGGGGCCTCATCCTTTGCAATGCCAATGTAGTGTCACTGTCTCTGTCTTTGTCTCTGTCTCTCTTTCTCTCTCTCTCTCTCTCTCTCTCGTCCTGTGAGAGCCTTTACATCCATGTACATATGATGCACAAACAACATTTTATTGATATGGAAGATTTATAGCATTTCTGCACAATATATACATTTATATTACTTACAGGCAATATATATATATATACATATATATATATATATATCATATCTACATCTGGCGCACAAACATCTACATCCTTGCACATGTGCTCTTTTCATTATACCAGGATACCTGCCAGCTTCCGGCTATGCAGTTTTGAGGTACCTGGATTTGTTATTTTTTTCTATGGGCCAATTCAACGTTGAGATCCTTTTAGGTGAATGTAACTGCAACTAGGAATATCTGATATTCTATTGGTTCCTTACCCTCAGGATGGTTCGTTTCCACCCTTTGCCCAGGGCCGAGCTCATGCAGCTCAGAACGCAAAGTTAAGGGCCGACCTCACAACAGATATCTGTAGTTGAGTAAAACTCAGTTTTTGGTGAGGTCAATATATCATAGATCTACATATGATATAATATAAATAAATAAATGTATATACATATGCATATACATATACATATATATATATATGGATATGTAATCAATCATGGACATATATATATATATACATACACATATATATATATATATACATATATACATACATACATACATACATATATATATACACATACATATATATATATATACATATATATATATATGTATACATATATATATATATATATACAGTATATATATGTATATATATATATATTATATGGATATGTAATCAATCATGGATATATTGAAGAATGCCGTAAGTATTTGAGGCCCTCAATTTCCCCAAGATATCAGCCTTTGGGATTTCCTCCACGTTACCTTCAGGTGGGTGAGCTGCCGCCCTTGGCACAAAGGCTGACTGGAGTGATGTGGGAAGATCATGGGGAAAAGCATGGGAAAACCATTGGAAAATGGTGATTTAAAGAAGAAAAATGGAGATTTCATGGGAACCCTCTGATAAATTAACAGTTTGACCCTGAAGTCATCACCCATTTTCTAGTGGACACTCATCTTCCAACCCCGTTTCCAGCGGTGGAAGCACTGCGACCACCCAGGCCGAACGGGACGTCCAAGCTGTTGGCCAAGTCCTTCTTCCAACGCTTGCTGTCGCAGCAGGAAGCGCCGCAGCTGGAGGTTCTTTTGCTTAGGAAATTAACCAATACAGGTAGAAAACATGGAAGATTCATTTAATTTGGTTTATAGTAGGTTCATGTAGGTTCCATTTTTTTTCTGACAATCAATGTTCAAAGTCTGAAATTTGAGACGATGGAGTCAAAACCACGTCGTTCCAAGTGTCCTCAAGATGGGGGCGTCCCACATTTGGCTGTGAAAAGCCATCAATGGAGGATGGCCCACTTTAAACACAACTAGGTTGACTATGGTTTATGGATGTTGATGGTAGATATATCGAACCAGTTGATGGCGGCTAGAGACCAACAAACATAGCTGGCGGGCACCACCTTGTATCTCAGGTGGGCCAAACTCACCTAGCCACGGTCTCCAGCCTTTTATCCACAATATTACTGTGTCCTATCCAGCTCATACGATTGATAAACATGCTACGAATATAAGTGATATCAGACCATATCCTGCCGTATCATGTGATTGTTTGTGGTGTTTTTTTTGCCATGAATCACATCATATTGTATGTACCATTCCGTTGATCAACATTATTTCTGATATTTCGGACTAATCGATGGGCACCCAAATATACAGATTCATTCAGTATTAACCAGGGTTTCGTTTGGGGAGTTCTTTAACACTTGGGCGAAGGGATTATCCATATTTTGGTGCTTGATATTCCCACTTTTGGTACTTGAAACTGGTTGATGCCTCCGTTGCCAGATCAGGATTTTAGTGATTAGTGGAGTATTATATCATCAGCAAAATCGAATATCATGGTAGCCACCATGTATTGTTTTTGTTGTCACTTCCTGCTGTTTGAAAACGCCGCAGATCGAGCTCCAAACCTCGTTGTCTGCAGATGTGGCGGCGGCGCAGTGGGACATCAGGCAGGGATCTATCAAGTGGTTAGCTAGGAGTATCCATGTTCCCTATTCCATTTGGAGCACTGCGGCGCTTCGAATTTAGTTTCCCAACCATATCATACTTAATAATACTTAGACTTAATAATCTTTTTTATATAACATACGCATTCAAACATATATATACATATATATATACATATATACATTACATGTATAAGATATGTTTGAATTCTTGGTTGATTACTCTTAATCTATTTTTCTAAGATATGCTTGAAATGGCAGGCTTCGATGGGATGGGATGTTCCTTTCGATCATCCCAGAAAGGGGGGATTCCAGTGGGATGGAAGATGGCTTCGACTTAAAATGGGGCATAGTGATTCTCTAAGTTTTGGCATGTTTTTTCATTGGGGGAAATTGAAAAACCTGCGGATTGGTTGTTAGAGGTTTTGAACAAAAATCAGACAAAGTGATTTACTTCAGAGATGTTTTAAGCACTGGGAATCGGAGAGTTTTTTCGCGTGGATATACAATATGAAGCGGCAGAGATGAGGATGTATGTGTTGGAAATTATGGATGTTCAGTGGTTTTACCCTCTGGTAAACAGCCACATAACTATGGAACATCACCATGCTATTAATGGGTAAATCAACTATTTCAATGGCCATTTTCAATAGCTATGTGAGTTTACCAGAGGGTATCACATTCTGACAGAATTTGCTCTGTCAATGCTGTGCAGCTCTGGGAATTCCCATGGCTCCGCCGCACGGTTCCGTGTTTTATGTCAACCCCAAAAATGACAAGCTACGACCGGGCATCCAGCTAAGTAGCAAATGGTCACTTTTTGGGTGTAACAGCTGTAGTAGCGTTTTGGGTTTATGATATTTTATGATGGTTCATGAATTATTATGAAAAAAATTGGCGATGATAATGACAGTTTGGTGAGAAGAACACCCCCAAGGTCACCGAACACTTCGTTTTGATGAATCATGATGAATCACTCTGGGTCAGAAAGAGGTGGGCCCCGACTGCTTCTTAATAGGGTTCCATATTCCCAAGCAGCTCAGATCTTCAAGCCTCCAGCTACTGATATGACAATAAGTGCTTTCCGTCAGGGCTTGTTTTGCAAGCTCAGTGTGTGCCGCAGTTGCCCATGGCTGGGGCTAACAGGTTTGGCTGATCTCATTCGTAGCGATTGTATTGCCACCTTCTGTTGGATATGTCAGGCTAAATCCTCCATTTTGGCTGGTTGACATGCTGTTTTGTTGTTACTCAAATCACTTTGTTGGTTGTTTGAAATTCCCATGTCTTGTTGGGTTTCAAACCCTATTCTTCCTATTCTTGCTGCTGAAACATCTTCAAGATCATCCAGCAAATCCAGTTTTCAGTTGGTTGAGATTTGAGATTCCCCCCCTTTGTTTGATTCATACCCTCCGGTAATCAACATGGCAATGAAAAATCCACCATTTATAGGGGATTTTCCCAGCTACAAACCTCCATTTAGTTCGGGGATTTCCAACTGCCACGTTTGATTACCGGAGGGTATGAATCACCAACTGGTGGTTTCACATGTTCTATTTGTTTCCTCCCTATGTTTGTGATGATCGGGTTGCGAAGCCACCAGGCATTTGTGTCTGGAGCAACTGCTCGCGATCCGCGATGGCGCGCCAGTTGTGTCTGGAGCTACCAGAGATGTTGGTGTGGTAACATATATACATATATAATGGCAAACATATATGAGCAACCGTCAAAACTCGCGTTATGGAAGATATGTATTCGCTGGACATTGGTTTTCATAAAATGCAGAAAGCTGAGGTTAGCGATGGGACCTTTGTTGGGGGTCGTTCAAAAACACCGCCTTTCCCGTTTTAATTGGAACGACATATATAAATATAGCAAAATTATGCAAAATTAATCTTTGAATAGACATGTGAAAAAACCAGCACCGCGCAAGAGGGCGCAAGGGCGAGCGCAAGCTCTATACTACCTACCTACTACTACTACTACTTCTTCTTCTACTACTACTACTATTACTACTGCTACTATCACTGCTACTACTACTACTACTGCTGCTGCTACTACTACTACTGCTGCTACTACTACTACTACTTCTTCTACTACTACTACTACAACTATTACTACTGCTACTATCACTGCTACTACTACTGCTGCTGCTACTACTACTACTGCTGCTACTACTACTACTACTACTAGTAGTACTACTGCTACTACTACTATTACTACTACCACCATTGCAATGGAGAACTTGAGGAGCCCAAAGCGCAAAGGTTTGAAGCAGGTTTGAAAAAGATTTGAAAAAGGTTTGAAACTGGTCTGAAACAGGTCTGAAACCACCAAAGAACCACAAAAGCTGAACCGACAACCCTTTTAGTATTCCCTATACTACAACGACCACACGAACTAGATTTACTACTACTATTACTACTACTACTACTACTACTACTACTACTACTACTACTACTACTACTACTACTACTACTACTAGTACTACTACTACTACTACTACTACTACTACTACTACTACTACTACTACTACTACTACTACTACTAGTACTACTACTACTACTACTACTATTACTACTACTACTACTACTACTACTGCTACTACTGCTACTAGTACTAGTACTAGTACTACTACTACTACTACTACTACTACTTCTACTACTACTACTACTACCACTACTACTCCTGCTGCTGCTGCTACTACTACCACTACCACTACCACTACCACTACTACTACTACTACTACCACTACTACTCTGAAAGTGGTCTGAAGTAGGTCTGAAGCTGGTCTGAAACTGGTCTGAAACTAGCCTGAAAGGCTAACAGAAGGCCATCCATCCATCCATCCATCCATCCATCCAGCCACTTGGCCAGTCATCATTCATCCACAAATGAAATTCAATACATGGAGCTAGGTGACAATCCCCTTATCACCAAGTCAAGCTCATGATGGAGAAGTGCAACTGCTAGTGCTATGTTCTAACAATTTTTGGGATAATAATTTCCCTTTGTCTTGCAGTCTGCAAAGCTATTGCAACAATTTCCAGATAAGCTGGTATGCGGGAGCTTGCAGGTACTTCAGCTAGAAAGCAAGCAAGCAAAATTCAGCTTTGCAGGTTAGAAAGGATAGACTTGAAAAACGGGATTGCTTGGCTCTCTCCGCTGACCTACTCCGTATGGAGCAAAATCTTCAGCGAAACTATTCTTTCCCAAATAACTTGAACCTGCACAGCAACTTCATCCAGCTCGGAGAGGTGAAAGCACGGAGCAGCTGCCTTCTTCATGAATGTGATAGCTACTTTAATTGGGTTTAGTATTAGCGATACCCCCCTCCAAACTAATGAAAGCAATGATATGTAAATTGTTACGGGACTNATGAATGTGATAGCTACTTTAATTGGGTTTAGTATTAGCGATACCCCCCTCCAAACTAATGAAAGCAATGATATGTAAATTGTTACGGGACTGTGGTTAACGATGGGACCTTTCCAAATTATGTTGATGTCCTTTCCTCAGGCAAGGAGTTTCGACAGCCGCACATATATATATATATATATACATGTATGTATATATATATATACATACATAGGTAGTACTGTGGATGGAAGAAATCCTGTACCACCTTGGACACCTCTCGGTGCAGTATCTCTATCAGCCACTGTATGGATCACCCAGATAAATGATGGCCGATAAGGCTGAGGTAAATTGCAACTTTTGTGAGCTTTTACCCAACAAAAAATCTAATAATAACTAGCAGTTGCCCATTGTATCAGCTACTTTTTGATTCAGCTAGAGAGCTTTCAAGGTAGAGGGCCTGTTGTTGCGCCGCCTGTCCATGAATGCACATACCTAGTGACCTAGCGAGTCTTCTCGTGGCAAAGTGATGTTTTAAATTGTTTTCACACATTTTCAAGAAGTAAAGTGATATATATAGACCAGGACAACTCTGGTGAGTTTTCACATATTTTCCAGTTTCATGTTAGTTTCATGGGGATTTAACCGCCCTCCCGCAAATGTGGCTCCACAATGACAATAATAGATGGTTCAGATTCGCCCTCATAAACCTTGTTGGTGGTTCACAAGGCCTTATTATTGAGGGGGCTGGTTGAGTCCTCATGATAACGGGAGTACCAATCACTAAACATCAATACTCATGGGGGGGTTGGGATCCTTCATTGTTAGCAATCCTCATGAGATTTTTCGAAGTATTGCAATGATGATTACTTGAGATCCCCATTCTTATGAGATAATGATATTAGATACCCTCTGGTAAACAAACATGGCTGTTGAAAATGGCCATAGAAATAGTGGATTTTCCCATGATGGTGATTTTCCATAGTTATGTTAGTTTGCCAGAGGGTACCCCATTCTCTCACTCAATCATCCCATCACTTGTTGAGTCACTTGAACCGCCGCGCTCCGGCTTCAGACGCTGCTGACTTCAACCCGAACTCTCAGAGCCATGAGGCTTCGGAATGCGGTCATTGATGTCTTTTTTTCCACCCCAAATTGATGGCGATTTTACTGGGAAAAATGAAGATGATGATGGGATGATGATAAACTATCAAATTTTTGGGCAACCTGGTCACCTCACTTTTTAGAGACACCAACGTGGAGTATGGTGGTTTCAGCCTGCTTGAATTTTGGCCATGATGTCCTTAAAAAACACAACTCAAAAAGAAGGATTGGATTGTTGATGCCTCTTGGAGATCTCATTTCGGGTTTCGGTGGAGAGCTTGGTTCTCGCCTCATGATGAACGGGAATGAGGGGAATGAGAGGGAATCTTGGGTGAACCTATCCTGAGGTTCGGATTATCCTTGCACCCAAGACATGAGCAACTGGGAACAGTCTGGGTGACTAATTAATAACTAGCAGGGTGTGAAAAGCACGACTACAGCGGATGGAAATCCATAGGTTCCAATTGCAAGGGACGAAGGGGGTCCATGTCCATATGCCTCAGTGATGGTACAATTCAGAAACCTTGGCTTTAGGGGTCGGAAAAACAATGCGTAACGGGGTCTCAAAGCTTTGGTCGCAATCATGATCCAACTAATTACTAAGATTTGGGTATGGGTCAAAGCCAAAGAACCAAGTAAATTCTTGCATAGAGTCTTTTTCAGTATGAACAAATCCATCTTCTTTGGACCAAGAAGCCCAAAGGACAACTCCGTCATGCCTGAGCCGTGACATGCCGTGACAAAAAGAGGCGCACAACAGTTTTTTGACGACGTCTGGCTCTCAGGGGTGAGCAATGGCGACTGGCTCCTACTTGTACGTGGTTGTAAAGACAAAGATTTGGTTTTGTGACACCGATTGATACATCACGGAAACTCTCCTTGCAATTTTATTTGATAGGGCTATGATGTTTCTTCAAATCCCAACTGCGAGTGAGGGATACATAAATATATGATATTATAATATATATATATATATATGTATGTATCATTCTATGTATATGTCAATGTCTGGCCCCCATTTCATCACAATCGGCAATCCCTCAGGGACAGAGGCTCACTTTCTCGGAAAGGGCTCGTGCTAAAAACTATTGAGCTCCATATTTCATGATATCCAGTGCCCCAAAAAAAGTGATACAAGAGTTGTGGAAACGTGGCAATTTTGAGGTAAACATACCCTCCGGTAATCAAACGTGGCAATGGGAAATCCCCTATAAATGGAGGTTTTAATGGGAAAATTATCTATAAATAGTGGATTTCTCATTGCCATGTTTGATGACCAGAGGGTACAGATGATTGGTCAGCTTGAGGCCATTGTGGTGCATTGTGTATGAAGTGCATTGTTTTGGGAATCCCCAAAAAGGAAAGAGTGATTGCGTCTCCCTTTAGTTTGGTTATCATTCTAGTCTTGAGTCTTGAGAGTCTTTAGAGTTGTGGCTTCATGTTGGATCCTTAGTGCGGACCACTGGCAGAATCCCAGACCTTAAGATATCAAAGTGACATAAAGTAACAAAGTATAGGAATATCAATTTTCAGACACACCCACATCATGTTTAGTTCGGATATATTCACCTATATATATATATATCCCATGATACCACCATGGTATCTTACCAAGTCAAACGCATGATTCCTCGAAGACTACAGAATGATTTTACGGTTTTACTTGGCATTATATCCATGATGTCCACATGATACCCTATGGTCACTTAATAGAGATATGCAAAATATTGCAAAATCGTCATGTTCCATCCAGCTACGTTAAATTGCCGGATGGTATCCTCACCATTCCCTATAATAGTTGGTTTACTGTAATATTTCAGTTTTCAGTTCGTTGTATCCCATGATATCCCCAATTAGATTAGTTGTATCATAGTTATACCCCTATTAGATTCCCACACATTTGGATATACTCCAGCTATCTATGGATATGTATATATATATATATCTATAGGAGATCCCATGGAAATCCCCATGTATCACTCCATATCACCTCAAGATATCCCCATGATATCCCCAACATGTAGGTTACTCCCCATCAAGTTGGGCATATCCCATGATATCCCCACTTGAGTTGGCTATATTCTATATACTTGTACTCTACTTGTATCCATGACACCCTCTGGTAATTTAACATAGCTATTCAAATTCAAAATCACCAATTTAGATAGATGAATCATCGAACTGAATGGCACATTTTCCATAGCACACTATTGAATTACCAGAGGCTAAATCACCATAGTTGTCACTTAAATACTATTTTTCGCATATGAAATCACCATCAACCACCAATTTTGTTGGTTAAACCACCATGATATTTACCAGAGGCTATCCCCACTATATCCCATGAAATTCAATTAAATCACCCTTTTCCATGGTTAAACCATGGTTTTCATGGCTCTCTCTGTAAATATATATATATGTATATGTATGTATATATGTATGTATATACATACAGTAGTATTTATAATCTACTCATGTCCATGATATCCCCTCCCATGATCTTCATGGCATACCCAAGTCCTGCAGCCAAGGATCGATCAACGCCTACGGGAGCTGTGCTGCCAGAAATTTCTGGAGCCTCTGCAGCTGCCGGAGGTGTCTCCTGGGGCATCCAAGCAAGGATCCCAATAGGGAAACCATGGCAAACCCATCCGAAACCATGGAAAAATGATGCAAAATGCTGGGAAATGATTGGAATTTTCTGAGAAAATGGTCATTGAACTCAAGAAAAGTGAGGATCTATTATGATACATTATGATTTGATATGATTTGTAGCTGATTTATGATAAGTTGAGGCACAGAACTTGGTTTCCAGCTGTATGGGGAATATAACATGATATGACATGACATTGATGGATTGAAACCTCACCTTGTAGGAGAGTTGGGATGATGGGATATTCCAAGGAGACGGTACCATAGCTTAGTTTGTCTAGTTTGTAAACATAGCTTAACTATGGTTTGTGGCAAATATATATGCAATATATGACTAGTTCATGGGGTCTAGAAACCAACTTATGACTTGCAAGTATATACAGTACTTCCTACATACCCTGTGGCCCGAAATCTCCGCAGTAAATGAAGGTTTATTGCTGGGAAAATTGTCGAACTAAATGCTCTTTGGCAACTTACAACTCTCCATTGCATGCGAGTAGATGATTCACCATTCTTTTACATTGCCATACTCCATGGCTATTTTAGGCTACCAGAGGCAAGAATGATGTGAGATAAGCCAGATGAGCGGGTTACACCTCATGGGTTAGGTTATTATCATCACTGATTTTCGAGACACCAAGTAGATGTCCATTTGTCCATTGGTTGGTCTTTTCAGGCTTCCTGTTAAACAGTCCCCATTCTGCTACGAGGTCAAAATAGAGGAAATATCAGGACCTCCTTGGAACAAGCCTTCTGTGTCAAGGAAAACAATGGTTTGTGGTACTGGGTGGATCTGATTTTTGGTCAGCCCCCTCTATTTTTTCCAAGAGGACATCATTGGAGCCAACCATGATGAAGCGAAGGGTGGAGTGGAACCTGGAAAGGACATCTACCCATATATATATATATATCCAACAAACATGGGGTCAAAACGGTGTAAAACCATGGTAACCGTGAGGACACAACGAAGAATTGAATGACCATTCACCATTCTATTCCGAACCCTTGGCATCGGAACATGTTAGCTGATCTGAGCACGTTTCGTGCATACCAACACATTCATACTGTCATGCTGTATGATAATTACATATAAATACCGTACTACACAATACTATACAATTTAATGTGTATATATATAATATGCACACATGCACAGATTGAATATTGAATACTATTGCACATAGTAAAATGGAATTCAAAATACGTATATATATATATATGTATATATTGTCACATATTCATATGTTTATATATATATATATACACATAATATACATGTTCAGAATACATCTATTAATATGAATATGTATATTATATATCGATTATATTGAATATGCACCTGAGCAATTCCAACACTCACTGAATTTTGGATTTCTGCACTGAGCGAACCTCACCCTCTGAAGCTGCTTCGCATATCGTAGGTGTCCCAACAGATGTGCCAGGGCTTGGGCCACATCGCCCTGTTCGACACCCGGATGGGAAACAGATATGGCGAAAGTCACCATCTACATATGGGTCATGATGGGACATCTATATGCTTTTACCATCTTGAAATAAAAGAATATTGAGTTTATGTACCATCTATACCATCTACAGGAATTTCCTGCAACATCTCCTGTGCCTATTCGGCTATTCGGATAGTGCAACCACCAGCAAGACGGAATCTTATCAGAATATGCCCGTGAGTCAAGTTGTGGTATTTCCGGCTTCGCTGAGCAGCAAAGTAAAGCATGCTCGCCGGGGCATCTAACCTTTCGGCGATTGTCACTAATAATACAACCATATTGGAATTTCCATGCAAAGGGAGATTTTCATGGGAACATCATCAATATGTATATATATATATATATATCTATTTGTAAATGGGGGTGAGAGTGACTTCTAATGGTTTGTCTTTGCTGATCAAATCTTTCTAAATCCGAATGTTTGCTGGTCAAAACAAACATGTGATCGTCAAATCCCAGTGATTTTTGCACGTGTTCCTTTGCTTTTTCTCATCTTGCCTTAGGTTAGTTCAAGGTGCAGCCGCAGTGCTTACGGGCCAGGAGAAATTGAAAATTTCTAGGGACCACAGGTGAGCATGGAGTCATCCAGAAAAAGAGTTTAACCAACATAGCTCTGGGAGTCGAACCATCGATAAATGGACCATTTTGCATAGCTATGTTAAATAACCATATGGCAAATGATGGAAAATGGGTTTGTCTGAGAATGGGGTTTAACTCCAAATGGTTGTTTTAATGGAGAAATCGGAAAATGATGATAAACCATCAAATTGAGTTGCCCCATTTTCAGACAAACTTGAATGTCCTGCTTGTGGGATTTCAACGACACCGTGATATGTTTGGAGACGATATTCCCGTTGCAGTGGATGTTGAAACCGTTGTGTTCACCACCCATGGTGTCTTTGAACATTCTGGCAGGGTGATGTTTGAACATTTAAAATCATTGAAATGGTTCCTTATGTTCCTTCAACACTCATGGTAAAATCATTGGAAGTTGGAAGCATTGGTATTACAATCCCATTGGTAAAAACCACCATGGGATATTTGCTGGACAATTCCATCAACTACCGAAGCTGTGCAGCTCCAATGAGTTCGGCACTCTCTTCCCATCAAGTTTTGCCCAACTCTTCATGGATATATAGCATGAGAAATCCTTGGAGAGCATCGCCATACCCTCTGGTAATCAAACATGGCAATGGAAAATCCACCAAATTTATGTAGGGGATTTTCCCACCAAAAGCCTCCGTTTATAGGGATTTTCCAATTGCCACGTTTGATTACCGGAGGGTAATCCCACTTTATCATATGTTACTTCCAAGGAGGTGCTCCCCAGTTCCAACTTGCTAAGTTGGGCCCAATAGAACTGGCACAACTGTCCATGGGGTATGGTCTGGTAGAAATATCCCCAGTTCATGGGGTGAACATAAACCAACATAACAGGGGGCACCACCTTATATTTATTGTTGTTTAATAACCCCGTCCCAACCCATGACTGTAACTTCTATTATCTATATTTCCAACATGTTACAATCATCATACGCCCGATTGCTAAGCTAGTTATAATCATTATATATAAACCGCTTTTTTTAAACCGGTTCATGGATAATGCTCAATACTTGGAGATAATCCCCATACTATACCCTTACCTTGCCTATGATTTACCCTCGAGTAATTCAACACTTAGCTTTTGACAATTGCTATTGATGCATCTACAATATTGAGCACGGTGACTATTGAATAGCTTTTTCATTGGATTGGTTGAAGGGACAATTTACAGGAAACCCCTATATTATTTCATAGGAAAATCAACGGTTTCCTGTAGATTTTCCCTTCAACCAGTCCAGTGACTTTTTGTATGCTTAGCAGAGGCGTCCTGAAGCGAATGGGGGCATCATCCCTCTGGTTTGTTCCAGCTTGAGGAGCCAGAGGCGTCCAGCTTCGCAACATCTCAGACAGGCGTTTTTTTGGCGGATTCGGGGTGAATTTCATGTGGGATATCATGTGATCATATAACATGATGTAGCCATGTTACTTGGGATATAAACAATTTGTGGGGAATATAAAAATGGGAATACGCTTTGGTCTTTTCACATAGCCGTGGAAAAGTGTTGATTTGTAGAGGATCTACCTTTAAAAGAGCTGATATTCCATAGCTATGTTAAATGACCAGATTTCATGAGATTAAACAGAATGAAGCACGGACGTTCTTTTGGCACACAGAATCAACAGTTTGGGAATGAAACCCAACATGGTGATTGATCGACAGAGACGGACTCGTTGGAGAAAAGTTTTGCTGACTTGTCTGAGTCCGGTGATGTCCTGTGGCTCAAGCTAAAAGCACTCTTAGTAGTAAGCTCATCTTTTCGCATTTTTGGAGCTCAATTCATCATGGCCAAGAAGACCGCAATTGGTATCGATCTTGGAACCACTTACAGTGGCCTGGCGGAACTGGGACTGGGTCTGAAAAGAGGGTATCCCCAATTCCAATGGATTCTCGTCAATTTTCACTACAATTACTTCCTTCGAGTGATCCCCACCATGAGACTTTATTTGACATAGAGTCTCATATAGTAGTATAGTATGATACATATCTAGCGACCTTCGGTCTCTAGATTTCATCAGAGTTGTCCTCTCCTCCTCTTCCTCCTGGCATTCTATCTGACATTCTCTCTGACATTCTATCTGACATATTTTCTGACATTCTACCTGGCATTCTATCTGACATTCTTTGCTGACATTCTTTGCTGACATTTTATCTGACGTATATTCTGACATTCTATCTGACATTCTATCTGACATTCTATCTGGCATTCTATCTGGCATCCAGTCTGGCATTCTATTTGGCATTCTTTCTGACATTCTACCTGGCATTCTATCTGACATTCTTTGCTGACATTTTATCTGACGCATATAATTCATATAATCGAAGGAAGTTTAGAAGCTAAACCTTCCGACAATGTGGACAGATGGAAAAGCACAGCCAGGAAGAAAGGCAGAATATGAGAAAGTCAGAAGAGAAAAGATGCAGGTGCGCGAAAAGGTAGGAAAGTCGCGAAACACTGTGTTGTTCCCATGTTTTGTGGCTCCTGAGGGTCGAAAAGTAGGCTCGCTAAAGCGGCGGGTGCGGAGACATCTGGTGAGATGCGACATGAAAAATTGCACGCCGTTGTGGCGTGAAGCCCATTTAGAAGTAAACAGTGTTAAAACACCTCAGCGTCGGACCACTTTTGGAAGTTGAGATGTTGAAAAAGTGCACGGCGTTGTGGCGCGAAGCACATGTGGAAGTGAAAAGCGGCAAAGCACACCATTCTCGGAGCGTTTTTGGAAGTTGAGATGTGGAAAAAGTGCACGTTGTGGCGCGAAGCACATTTGGAAGTAAAAACAGTTAAAAACTGCCACGTTCGGAGCACTTTTGGAAGTTGAGATGTCGAAAAAGTGCACGGCGCTGTGGCGCGAAGCACATTTGGAAGTGAAAAGTGTAAAAAATTGAGGGGTTCGGACCACTTTTTGACGATTCGATGACGATTCGATGTCGAAAAAGTGCACGCTGTTGTGGTGCGAAGCACATTTCCAAGTCAAAAGTGTTAAAAATTGAGGGTTTCGGGTCGATTTTTGAAGTTTGGATGTGACTACACCACAACTACAAGTACAAGCGCAAGTACAATTACAACCACAACCACAACAACAACCACATTACCACTACAACTACTACAACAACAACTGCAACTACAACTACATTAACATTACAACTACAACAACCACAACAACCACAACAACTACAACTACAACTACAACCACAGCAACCAGTACAAGTACAACAGCTACAACTACAACTACAACAACTACAACTACAACTTCAACTACATGACCGCTACAACTACAACTACAACAGCTACAGCTACAACTACAACAACTACAACTACAACTACAACAGCTACAACCACAATAACCATTACAACTACACTACACAACACTGCACTGCATTACAACTACAACTACAACTAGCACTACGACTACAGCTACAACTACAACTACAACAACTACAAAACTACAACTACAACTTCAACTACATGACAGCTACAACTACAACTACAACACCTAAAACAAGTACAGCTACAACTACCAATACGACTACAGCTACAACTACAACAGCTACAACCACAACTACAACTGCAACTGCAACTACTACAACTACAACAACTACACCACAACAGCCACTACAACTACAACAACAACAACTACAACTACAACTACAACAACAACTTTAACTACATGACAACTACAACTACAACTACTACAGCTACAGCTACAACTACTACAACTACAACTTCAAATACATAACAACTACAACTACAACTACTACAGCTACAACTGCTACAACTACAACAACTACAACTACAACTTCAACTACAACTTCAACTACATGACAACTACAACTCAAACAACTACAGCAACAACAACAACTACAACAGTTACAACAACTACAACTACAACTACGACAACTACAACTACAACCACACTAACCACTACAACTACACTACACTACACTGCACTGCACTACCAATACAACTACAACTACATTACAACTACAACTACAACTACAGCTACAACTACATTACAACTACAGCTACAACTACAACTACAACAACCACAACTACACTGCGCTGCCTCTAACCACTTGTCGGTCCATCAGTGGGTTCGCCCTGCCATCCATCAGTCACAGCAACGAACCTCTCCTATAGGTTATCCTATTTTTGAAACTTCCGCCACCGCCTTGTGCGGTACTACTGGTATTCTGACATTCTATCTGACATGCTATCTGGCATCTAGTCTGGCATCTAGTCTGGCATTCTATCTGACATATATTCTGACATTTACCTGGCATTCTATCTGACAATTTTTTCTGACATTTTATCTGATGCATATTCTCCTCTGGCATTCAATCTGGCATGTATACGGGCTGAAGTCCGGCAGTGCCCACTGCCATCTGGCAGTCGCGGCAGAAGCCCGGCAGTGCCCACTGCGATCTGGCGGTCGCGGCTGAAGTCCTGCAGTGCCCACTGCGATCTGGCGGTCGAGGCTGAAGTCCGGCAGTGCCCGCTGCGATCTGTTGCTGGCAGATGAAGTCCGGCAGTGCCCACTGCGATCTGTTGCTGGCAGAGGAAGTCCGGCAGTGCCCACTGCGATCTGAAGTCCGGCGGTGCCCACTGCAATCTGTTCCTGGCTGATGAAGTGCGGCAGTGCCCACCGCGATCTGGAGCTGACGAGGAGGACGAGGAGGAGAAGGAGAAGAAGGAGAAGGACAGCTCTTATAATATCTAACAACCCTCACCTCGCAGGTGGGGAAAAACGCTATTTGGGGGGATCCTCCAGACACCGCCATTTTTCCGTTGATTGAGAGTTTGTTGAAGCAGAAACCAGGCTGCGTTGGTGTGTGGAAGAACGATGGAGTGGAGATCATTGCCAACGACCAGGGCAACCGAACCACTCCATCTTATGTTGCTTTCACGGACACTGAGCGACTTATTGGTGACGCCGCCAAGAATCAGGTGGCACGCAATCCTGAGAATACCGTCGCTTGTTTGAGAAAAATGGCAGGTTAGTTGGGACATTCAGTATAGATATAAATAGATATGTAGATATGAGAATGTGTATGAATGTGAATATGGGATGATATGACTACGATATTGTATGATTATGCAGAATGCAAATCAGTATGATGAAGATGCGTAAAATGATGATAATGAGTATGAATATTAATCTATATATGAATATGAGATGATGTGAGTATGAATATGAGTATGAACAAACACATGATGAACTTGATGATTGCGGGTATTGCAGGTCACGGTAAACGCTACACGTCTCTTTCTTGACAGCTTTCCTGTTGTCCATTTTTTTCGTCCAGGTCTTTGATGCAAAGCGCTTGATTGGCCGCAAGTTTGCGGACCCTATCGTGCAGGCCGACATCAAGCTGTGGCCTTTCAAGTGCGTGGCGGGGCAGGGTGACAAACCCATGATCATCGTCAATGCTCAGGGGGAGGCGGGACAAATAGACCCATATATACCCATGCAAAAAACATGTTATACAGGTATGCGGTATTCCTGATATATTTATGATTTATATTGATTTATGATCATATATGTACTGCGTAGACACTATACAGCATATGCAATTAAGATTGCTACTGTGCATATACAATATAGACGTATACCTTCAACACATCATTTTGTTGCGGTTGAAGCGCGGATCTGCTAAATCATTAGACACACGGCTCCATAGAAGTTCTATGTTTGAATATGAAACCTTGCACACTGCAGGAGAAAAAATTCCACCCTGAAGAAATCTCTTCCATGATTCTGTTGAAGATGAAGGAGACGGCCGAGGCGTACCTGGGTTCCAAGATCAATGACGCCGTGGTCACCGTGCCAGCCTACTTCAATGATTCTCAGCGTCAGGCCACCAAGGATGCAGGCACTATTTCAGGCATGAACGTGCTGCGTATCATCAACGAGCCTACTGCCGCTGCCATCGCTTATGGTCTTGACAAGAAGGGCACTGGGGAGCGAAATGTGTTGATCTACGACATGGGTGGAGGCACTTTCGATGTGTCTTTGTTGACCNTGGTCTTGACAAGAAGGGCACTGGGGAGCGAAATGTGTTGATCTACGACATGGGTGGAGGCACTTTCGATGTGTCTTTGTTGACCATTGAGGATGGAATTTTTGAGGTGAAGGCTACCGCTGGTGACACCCACTTGGGTGGTGAAGACTTCGACAACCGAGTGGTGGATTTCTGCATGCAGGACNGGATGGAATTTTTGAGGTGAAGGCTACCGCTGGTGACACCCACTTGGGTGGTGAAGACTTCGACAACCGAGTGGTGGATTTCTGCATGCAGGACTTCAAACGCAAGAATCGCGGCAAGGACATGACGGGCAACCAGCGTGCCATCCGACGCTTGCGTACTCAGTGCGAGCGTGCCAAGCGCACTTTGTCTTCTTCCACACAGGCAACTCATTGGTGGTTTCAGATACCCTTCTGTAAGTGTTTGCATAGATGTGGAAAACCCACGAGCTGTAGATCATGTTCCTATAGGGAAACCATGGATTTTTCACATCGTAGTTTACCCCAGGGTATCTGTTATCTAGATTCTTTTAAAATCCTATAAATAGCCAAATATATAGTTTTTTTTGACTTTGACCCCATCTGGGATCCCAAGTGACTAACCAGGCCACCATTGAAATCGATTCCTTGTTCGAGGGCATCGATTACTCCTGCAGCTTGTCGAGGGCACGATTTGAGGAGCTGTGCATGGACTACTTCCGCAACTCCATGGGACCTGTGGAGAAGTGCTTGAAGGACTCTGGCATCGACAAGAAGAGTGTCCATGATGTGGTTCTGGTGGGTGGTTCCACTCGCATTCCCAAGGTGCAGTCCATGATCCAGGAGTTCTTCAACGGCAAGGAGCCCAACAAGTCCATCAACCCAGATGAGGCCGTGGCTTATGGTGCTGCGGTGCAGGCTGCAATTCTCACTGGTGAGGGCTCCTCTGCAGTCCAGGATTTGTTGCTGTTGGATGTGACTCCGCTGTCTATGGGCCTGGAGACTGCTGGTGGCGTGATGACCAAGTTGATCGAGCGCAACACCACCATCCCAACCAAGAAGGCACAGACATTCACCACCTATGCAGACAACCAGCCTGGTGTCTTGATCCAGGTCTTTGAGGGAGAGCGTGCCATGACCAAGGACAACAACTTGCTCGGCAAGTTCCACTTGGATGGCATTCCCCCAGCCCCTCGTGGTGTGCCGCAGATTGAGGTCACCTATGACATTGATGCCAATGGCATTTTGAATGTCAGTGCCTCTGACAAGTCCACCGGAAAGTCGAACCAGATTACCATCACCAACGAAAAGGGCCGACTGTCGCAGTCAGAAATTGACCGCATGGTGCAGGAGGCTGAGAAGTTCCGCGCTGAGGATGAGCAGAACAAGCAGAAGATCGAGGCCAAGAACGGCTTGGAGAACTACTGCNGGCTGAGAAGTTCCGCGCTGAGGATGAGCAGAACAAGCAGAAGATCGAGGCCAAGAACGGCTTGGAGAACTACTGCTTCACCATGCGCAACACCCTCAATGAGGAGAAGCTGAAGGACAAGTTCGAGTCTGGTGACAAGGAGAAGATTGAATCCGCAGTGCAGGAGACGCTGGACTGGTTGGACAAGAATCAGCTTGCGGAGAAGGATGAGTTCGAGGCCAAGCAGAAGGAGCTTGAGGGCATCGTGAATCCCATCATGATGAAGGTCTACCAGGCCGCAGGGGGCGGTGGCATGCCAGAAGGCGGCATGCCCGGTGGTGGCATGGGTGGTGCTCCGGGCGGCGGCGCTGGCCCAACCGTCGAGGAGGTTGACTAAGAAGGCCTGCGTCCTTCACTGCGGCCCAGAATCTTTGTCACTCATGGAGCCATGTAAAGCTCAGGGCGTAACTGGCTCTTCGGAGTGAGGAATTCGAGCATTTTCGGGCTCAGCCCAGTACAAACCTATGCTTTGAGCAAAAAAGTGCTTTGCACATTCACCAGATTGTGACGGGAGTCCAGACGCTGGACATTGGAGCACTTGCAAGATGATCTCTGAAATTGGGACAGATGGTGCCTGAAATGGGGCCTGCATCCCCTTTTTTTCCCACCAAGATACATCATGATACATCAACATTTCACACAGTTCCTATCCACAAGAATTGGGATAAAACCCAGTTGTATCATGGATGAAAGGCAATTTATCAGTTTTTATCATGTCAACCCAAGATCAATAACCCTGGCTGATCAATCAGGGGTTAGCCATGTTATATTGTTCTAGTACTTCTAATTTTGAATCATTGGATTAAGGGACATTTTGCAGAATGGCCCCATGTTCTGTGCGAAAAACCATGGGTTCCTGTAAATTTTCCCTCCAACCAATCCATTGATCATCAAATTTTCTGATAAAATCAGATGGAATCCACTTTTTTTGGGTGGTTTTAATGTGTTTTACCCTCTGGTAATCCAACATAGCAATTGAAAATGGACCATTGATAGTTGATTTATGAAAAATGGTGATGTTCCAATTGCTATGTTAGTTTAGCAGAGGGTAATCCCAACGTTGATCCCCATCGTCCAACGGAGATCCTGTGCCGCCGCGCCAGTTCCGAAGCTCTGGGTGCTGCGCTCGCCTCACCCAGCCTACCGAGCGCTCTTGGTGCGCCTCGCGCCCGAGGCCAGGGAGAGGCTTCGAGCCCGGGGTCAACTTGCGAAAGGAATTCCCAACTGGTTCTGTTCATTATACTTCATATATAATCATATATATATATATACACACACATATATACACAGATTTATACAATAATAGATATAAATACATATTTATCTCCATTTGTTTTTGACACCCAGTGGTTTCTATTTGAAACCCAATGGTTTTTATAACTCACCCATTTTGTTTGCTATATGTTTTGGTACAAATAGTTATAAACCTAACCAGCTATTTGTTTGGAAGGGTATCTAAGGTTGGCAATGATGTCTGGCATGATAAAACAGAAACATGAATCTGTTCACATTTATCCACATATATTCAGCGACAAGTCACGTTTAGAAGGCGGGGGTGGTTTGAACAGATGATATGTTGTTGGAAGGTGAGAGGAGGGTGTTGATGTGTAAGTTTGAAGTGCCACGAAGTGGTAGATTCAATTCATGTCAGGGAACAAGGCAGACTGACTGTACCCTTTGGTACTCAAACGTAGCTGGCTAGAAGATCTTCATAGCTGGGAAAATCATCTACCCTCTGGTAAACTAACATAACTATGGCAAATCACCCATTTTTATCGGAAAATCCACTATAAATGGCCATTTTCAATAGCTATATTAGTTCACCAGAGGGTATCTAATATCATTGTCATAAGAATGGGGATCTCAAGTAATCATCATTGAAATACTTCGAAAAATCAATGGAGGTCTTATAGGGAACATTATCTATAAATGGTGGATTTTCCAGCTGTGTTTGATTCCCAGTATGGCGTTGATCTTCCGGGTTGATCTCCACGGATTCCACACAACGCAGCTCCGATCGAGGGGTTTCATTCCATACATGTTTCCTTACGGAACACGTAGGAACCTCTCAATAGATAGACATGATATGACATGATATAATGAAATGTCAAAACATGTCAAAACTATGAGTTGATGAGGATATCTTGCATTGGTTTGCCTCATCGACTCATAGTTGTTCATCCTTTCGAGAGCTGTCTGATTAGGACGGTCACTTGGAGGTGGGCGATGCGTTTCTTGGTTGCTGCGAGAAGGTTTGTTGGCTGCGGTTTAAAGTCCATGGGAAAGTTGAAAAATGATGAAAAATGGGGGATTGACCACCATAAAGACCAGAAAGCAAGAGTCGTAATGCGGTTTATTGTACATAAAACCATGAAAAGATGAAAAGTGTAGCTTAGTTTGAGACAGGGTTTTACAGGGAAACTTACCCTCAAAGCATCCAAGTACTCCAAGACCGTGAACCAAACTGAGGAATCTCTTGCCGTCCTTAAAAATATGAGAAAATTGGTCCACACTCATCTAGGGTGCTCAAGTGTTTTTGTGTTTCAACATGTTTCAACTAGTCTCATACTTTCTAAAGCTGGCCAAATGTAGTTAAAAACAGTACATGTACAATTCATAGTGACGAATGATATACGGTATATGCATACTGTCAACAACACAGAACAAACGTGAAAGAACCATGCTTTCCCACTGTTCCCTGAGATCTACCTACCCATGTTACTCGTTTCACTGGGTTAGACGGCTAAGCAAGTTTGGTGGCTTGTATACCACTATATATCCAATCTTTGTTGATTGCTGACCTGGTTGAAGGAACATTTTACATGCAGCCACCATATTTGGGTGGCACAAGCATGTTTTCCAGAAAACACATTTCCCAGCAGGTTAAGAATGCCTAAGAATGCCGCACAAAAATCAGGTTTCTTGAGTGTCTTTCACATTGATACATCAATCCATAGACACCCCGGGAACACAGTCATCCTTGGTGGTGTTCGGTCATCCTTGGACATTGAGGACTTTCCTCCCGGGATGGGCTGTTTTTCTTGGGGGTTGAGTGGCATAAACTGTCACTATTTGGGGAGATTCCCCACAAAATAATCAACCAGGGTGAGTAGAAATCCCGGCTTGACATTATAACTACTCCGAGTCCTTTGACCATATGGTATCTTGCACTCTCCGGTGTAGCAGAGTGCGCCAGACTGATCACAAAGGCGTGTCAAAAAACGTGATGTTTAGAAACAAAGGGCAACTATCCCAAAGTAGACTGGATTACAAGGAATACAGTTATAGCCGCAAATTGTAGTAATCCACTAATTACAAATATAATATATATATATATATGTACATGTTATATTCATATCTATGAATCATACGAAGCTACGGTAGTGAAATATATAATCTATTAGTTTAAATTAATACTATGAATTATACTATTATTATTTATATCTATATATTGATTATACCATATCATCTATATCCATATCTAATTACAGAATCATATCTGGGATATTATCTAGTAGTCTAGTAATTCACATATATCCATAAGTATTATCTAATGAATTATATCTGTGATATCTATCCATATCCATATCTAATTAGTATATTGATAGTGAACTATGATTCACTTTCTGGGAAAACTAAGAACTAATTCACCGGGAATACCCTCTGGTAATCAAACATGGCTAGCTGGAAAATCCTCTATCAATTTAATGGAGGTTTTATAGGGAACATTATCTATAAATGGTGGATTTTCCAGCACGCCACGTTTGAATTGCCGGAGGGTATATGAATTCTTAGTAAACATCCCAGATGTCCAAGGTCCGCAAGCACCACACCCTCGAGCAGTTCCTCGCCAAGGCGGGGCAGCACATGACAACGTGGGGGCCGTAACCCTTGGAACATGTGTCCAATGGTGGTCACACATGTTGCGAAAAATATGGATTTTAATGGATTTTAATGGATTTAATATTCACAACATTTCATAACTATGGATTTAATGTCAATAATTAGTATGGATTTTTCTGGATTTTGCATGGATTTAACATGATTGTACAGGTTTCGATGGATTTGAATGGACTTTGACGGAACGAATATCTGGATAACATCCCCCAATCAACAGTTTGATCCAGAGAATCGTTCATTTTTTGAGGAAAGACAATGGGCTTCAACATCACAGCTGATGGCAGGGTCTATGTTAATTGGAGAGATGGTAAGAACATGCATTCAACCCCACAAAAACCTGAGGGTTTGCTTAACAACAATTGTAAACACCTGGATTTAAGGGCAAAAAATGGGAATTATACTAACAAGTCCTGAGTAATGAATCTTCGGAATATCACCCTCACGGAAATGGAGAGAAGACAATTTGAAATAATGGGCCGGGTGCTCAAACAAAGGTGTAGCTCGATCTTGATACATTAAATCTTGAGGATTCAAGGGGACTTGTTTGTCATTGAGGATTCACTGAATTTTCATTCAGCACATTCTGCCAAGAATATGGGACTCATATTGTCAAAACCAGCACACCGGCCTAAGATATCCTGGATAGGAAGGGCAACGTGATCAGATCAAAAGTCATACCTTGATATAAATCACAGATCCTCTTGTCACTGTGGAAATGGGTTCATTGGGATTTCCATGGCAGGATTTCGACAATCACGGACCCCAAACGGTGCTATCCGGCCAGGATCCCATGCCATGTTTTCGAATACCACTACATATACTAGAACCCCAAGTGGGGGTTTCCTAAAATTGGGGTACCCAAAAATGGATGGTTTATAATGGAAAATCTGAAAATCCTATTAAAATGGATGATTTGGGGGTATCCCTATTTTAGGAAACCTCCAAGTAGGCCAAGGTATGTGTAATTGTCCAAGGACCATGGGAAAGTCCCATTGGGGATCAATCATCCAACAAACTTTAGAAGAACCCCCCCAATTTTTTCACGCTGTAAACCATCCATACATTGGAATTCATGTTGCCAAATATTTGGGCCGCCCCTGTTGAAACTCTGATCAGCAGGGAATTCCATTGACTCGGGAATACGGGAAGATGGCTTTGGGGCTGAGAATTTGGGCACAGCACAGAGTGATCCAGTGGTTATTCATCATTATCCCTATTGGAATTGCTAGGACTGAGGGGTCTACCTAATTTTCAGACACTCCCAAATATCATATTCAGTTGGATATGTATATATATATATATAAATACATAATATATGGTACCACCCCAAAACCCACCCTTTCATTAAATTTATATAATTATATCATACATATATCCCATATCCCAATACTAACCTATTGAAATCAGGTTATATCCCAAGGAATACCCACATTTGAAGGGATCGTACCTAACCCCAGATCGATCGTCGTAGGCAAAGTCGGCAAACGCCTGGAGGCATTCGACTGGGAAGTGGCGTTGAAGTATCATCAATGGCCCCCCAAGAAATGGCATCATATGGTACCGCAGCTCCATGTTAGGATCCTCAAATTGCCATTGATATCTGGGTTCAACAAAAATATGGTGACTTCACAAGGCGACAATCCAATGATCCGGAAAAGATTGGTGGGGAATCATCCAAATGAATACAGAAAATTACTTATTTCAGGTTTGTCATTGGATTGGTTGAAGGGAAAATCTACAGGAAACCATGGATGTTACTATGAAATATGGGGGGTTCCTGTAAATTTTCCCTTAGTCCAATCCAATCAGTTTGTGAATTATTCCTGTACAATTTGCTGCCCAAAGAGGCTGGAAGTGGCAACGGGCAAATGGATTGGGTCAGGAACCAGCAATTGCCAGTTGGGGTGAGCCAATGTTCCTAGAATTGGTCCCCTTTTGGTATGGAAATCATGGTCTTCCATAGACTTACTGCAGATTTTTACCTTCACCCAGTTGAGCAAATCCAGCGCCGACAAAATTTGGGGATCATTTGCATGGGATTGGCTGTAAGAGCTTCAATGGCAAAGACAGTCTGATCTTGGCTATACACTGCATTTGGGATCATCTGGTAAATTTCGGATATTTCACAAACACGGGGTGGCTCTCCGTATACCCTGTGTATATACAATTATAAAACAGATTCCAGACATAGACAGAGAAAATTGATGGTTTCTATTGAGGTCGGTCAATGATGCACTTCAGCTTGCTTGGTCCTTTCTCCGCAGGTCTTGAGCTGCGTTTCCTGCTCCCAGAAGACATGGAGGACCGATGTGTCAGGGTCGCTTTGAATAGCCGGCCTCGTGGTAAAACATGTAACCCTCAAAAGGCTAACATGGAACCCCTAAACAATGTGGCCCTCAAAGATCAGGTTCCTCTTGGAAGCAGCGGTCTTGGGCTTGAATGTTGGTTTTCACGGGTGAATTCGTGCTGTTCCATCCCTGAGCGTATGGAATGAGATGATCCCAAGCGAGAATATGTCATACAAGCCGTTGGTGAGTTTCCATGCCTCACAAAATGGAATGAGGATCGCACTTGAGAACTGCTCATTAGAAACTAGTGTGTAGGAATTATGTTCAGGGTAATAACCGCAATATCTAGATTAAACAAGTAGAACTGGGATGTCCCCAGTTAGATGAATGGGAGATTTTCACCCCAAGACACTTATTTTTTTGTCAGGGGCGAGGGGGCACAGCTGACCTTCCTTCAGGAGTTTGAGGAGCCTGTGGGAGTGGTGTGGGATCACTCCAAGTGCCCCTTGGCATGTGAGAGGAGTGAAATGACCCATATCCATTTGATGAATTTCTGGGTCAATCTTGGATGGGTAGTTTTATTCAAGTCTTCAATCTTTTGCGATAAGTAGAGCTATCATCAACTATCTGCCAAGCAGCTAACACATAGTTTTTTTTTGCAGTGCAGGGTATCTAAGATTGGCAATGATTATTCCCTTTTCTCTAACATTCAATTGAATAAGCGATATATGAAATCTTGTGTGGCCCACATGGGGGGTATTCAAGTTGTTCCATATAATATTCATTGAGTATCAGTGAGTCATATATTAAATTAAATAACCCCTAATATTGAAATATATATATATATCTGTTCATTTGGTGGACATATTTGATATTAGAGACATTTCCAAAGTGGACACAGGCTTTCGCAAATCAGTGGGGCTAGGTGGTCTGACAATGAAAGAGTTTGGGCCAACCTATGTTGCAACATACCCAAGGCCATGATGGCCATGATTTGTTTGTTCCTCAGTATATGGATCCCCATCGGTTTCCCCATTCAGTAGCCATTTTCAAGGTACATACCCCAATTTCAGTCACACTCAAACCTACGGACAGTTGACACCTGAAACAGTTTCGTTCATCTTCAGGCACCCTTGACAGATCCATGGCCATGGATTGTTGCGGGAGGAGTCAGGGATGAGAAAGATCCGTTTTGGAGAGGTGAGGAGCCCGACCGCCAAGGATCAAGTGCTAGTACTGCTAGTATCACGTGGTACCCAGCCACTGAGGCCTAGGTCGAGATCGGCGGATGCGTTGGGAGATCGCCACGGTCTCGCCCCCGTTGTCGGTCTTAGAAGAACTACAAGCGGTGGTGACTCGGATCAATCGGCTGGTCAGTTCTATTGTAAAATGATAGAGTGATAATATACCCTCTGGTTATTTAACATAGCTATAAATGGTGATTTTACTGGGAAAATCATCTATAAAGGGTTGATTTTCCATTGCCATGTTTGAATACCAGAGGGTAATGACAATTAATAATTATCATGATGATAATGTGATAAACCTAGTACCACAAACCATCCAGGTGACAGATTTTAAATCATCCCAGGGCATACCCAATACCAAATTCCATAAACTTTAAATTAAGCATAGTTTAGTCTTGGGTTTACCACATTAACCGCCTCACAAATACCTCATCCTCTAATATGGTTAGGATAGGCAAGTTCATGTCTCACACAACCGTTTGGAGCTTTGTACAGTAGACTCTGAGTGCTGCATTGTTGGCAAGCTGGTAAAGGGAACAACCCCTAAATGACCAAATTCCTAAAATGGGGATACCCCCAAATCACTTAATGGGATTTTCCATGATTTTCCACTTTATAAACCATCCATTTTTTGGGGATTCCCATTTTACGAACCCCCCACATAGTTCAGGTTGATGAATTATCTTCATATTCCCAGGCAGAATCTTGGATCATCTGCTGGTGATTCTTTGGAGGCCCAGCCATTGGGCGACCTTTCTAGCGTTTTTCTTTTTTTTGACCTCATTATGATCCGAACCTAAGAGATTGTTGACTAGGAAGAATACTATATACACTTTTTGATCAAATCTGGACGGGGATTGGTCATAAATAGTTAAAGTTGTACCAGTTTAGCCGGTGGGTTTCCCCTGTTTGTTGGTGAATGTGGAAAAGTCGAGATGTCTACGGGACATATTGCTTTTTAAAAGGTGGGCACCCCGAAAAATGTAGTGTATTTCTGGTTTATCCAGATTCCCATCACTGGGTCCATCCTGTCTCCATCCTGGTGTCAAAAACTAATGATCAACCCCCAGTTTGGATGATGTTTAGAGACGAAATCTAAGTAATCGATGCATGAGGAAGGAGAAAAAACAAACGAAAAAGTCATCTTCAAAAGGTTGCAACAAGTACTCAGCAACAAGTACTCATTTTATCAGCTGGTAGTGCAACCGTTTTACCCTCTGGTAATCAAACATGGCTAGCTGGCTCACCTCCCAGAAAACGGTGATGTTTGCAGACATCCAGTTGAGTTCAAAAAGCCCAAGTGCATTGTGGCAAATCCCGGTCTTAGCCAAAGAGATTTTCCCATAAATTCTTGACGCTGCTCAACTACATCCCCGTATTAACATGTATTAACCGCTATTGAGCATTCTGAACGATTCTTCACAGTTCAATGATTAAATATCAAACATTGATTATGCACCACTATGAACAACATGATATGGTTGTTGACAATTATGTTCTTGAAGACTCTTAACCACTATTAAGAATAATGAATATATGCCAACGAGTATTCACCACCATTAAGAATGATACGATTCTTATCAACAATTCACAATGCTTAACAGTTTTAAACCACATATGATATCATATGATTATCACCACTAATTACCAATTATGCCCACCATTGACCACTACAATTTAACGCTAATCTGAAACCTGTTCTTTGCCCAAGGAGAAGGGCTCTGCCGCCTCTCTGGTTGGCATTGGTGGCTCCGCAGGGATCAAAAGCCCTTTGGGGCAAGAACTAGTAGAGACTCGGCAAAAGCTTTGCCGACGATAGCGGGGTAGCAACCAGCAAAACGATGCAGAACAGTAATATCTTTCCCCCGGTTCATAGGGAATATGGAGTATCCATGGGATATAATTGGGACATGAATGGGATATATTTGGGATATGTTATAAGTTTCTGGATATCATCTGGTGATCGGGTTTGCAGTTTCTTTCTATCTTTTTCAGGGCTTCCATGGGTCAGGGCTTCCATGGGTTGTGATATGCTGTGAGCACTTGATTTGGCTTGGGAACTCCGATATTGGGTGTGTCTGGAGATGGGGCATGCCCGTAAAATTGCCATTTACAGTACATCCATTTACATAGCCAGAAACATGATGATGATCCATGAAGTTTCGAGGCACCATGAGGTAAAACATTTTCAGACACACCATGACACACCCATATTTGAGATTGGATATACACAATGATATGAGACTTCATATGTGTTGGACCAAACTCTGAGTCTGGTATCGTAGATAAGTGCATAATATATCATAATAAGGTTGGTAAAACAATGCCATAAACCATCCCCAATTTCACTATAAATGGTGAGTATAAACCATTCCCAGTCATGGGTGGTTTATAGCATTGTTTTGGCCACATTATTACATATCCATCCATACATATCTAGTCATCTTCGGTGGGTCCCAACATCGGCAAATGACTAACCATTTAAGCGTGACATACTAAGCATTGGTGAAAAATTCTTGACCCAAGAACTTGATGATTGCAGCGGTTCCTGTGGATGGTTTATGGTTTGAATCGAACTTTGCTATTGAGATCCACATGTTTGATGATGTTCGCTCTTTCCAACTCATTGGATGATAAAGTGGGTGCTTCAACCGCCGATGTTTGATGAACTTCGTGTTTCCACTCCTTAGTTCCATCAAAAAGATGCCCTCCAGAAGTTGATCTGCGTTCATCGAACTGCATATCTTGTCCATCACAAACCCAACCCGTTTTCCCGGATGTCAACCAACTTGGCGAACCTAGTTCCAATCCAACTGACCCATTGTTGGGTAAAAAAAAACCTTCTACGTAAGTCCCTATGTTCCATGATTATCCCATTTTTAGTCACTTAATTCCACCTAAGTTCCCATTCTCATTGGTTTAAAGTCACATTTTCATCGCCCAAAAATCAGCACACCGTTGCCTGAGGAATGCTTGGAGCGTCGCAAAACCGCGCCCGTCCTCCGGCCCACAGGGCTGGTGCCGCCGCTGCCCGCGAAGTGAGCGAAGCAGCGTTTCCGCACGGGAGAACGGCGGCAGATCCACAATGGAACGGAGAAGAACTGGTTTTCTTTCACCATAGGATTGAACCACAAAAAAGGGTGGTACAATGGGGAAATATGATATGATATGATAAGATATAACTGGATTTAATGGGATCATCTCGATGAAGTGTAATGACCTCAGATGGTGACTTCACTGGAAGGATGGTTAGGATTGAGGAAATCATCCCCAAATGGCTGCATGATGACAGCAATTTTCAGGGCAGTGAATTACTATAATTCAGCCAGACTAGTTTCTCCACCCATCAAACATGGAGGAAATCCCCATGGATTTCTATTTATGGCTTGCTTTTAAACCACGAAGTTGAAGGTATTTGTATGGTTGATTTGTTCTTGAAATCAATTGGCAATTCGCAGTAAACCAATCTACAGTAAATCATGCTTTGGTAGTTTACTAAGTCATTTCCCAACCATCAATGGGCGAAGGCAACTAATTATCCAACTAAATTTCATTTTTTTTGGGGGGATATCTAAGATTAGTCATGAATTTTGGGATAGGTATCTATTGGTTCCTGGGAATCAATGAGACTGAAACATTTCTATATATCTCGACATAATAGAGTGATTCTTGGGAATAGAACAGTGCAAACTGGATGCGATATACGCAACATAGACAACAGGGATATGAACCCAACAGATTAACAACAAACACGTTTCTCAACCTTTGACGGTGAAGACGGTGACAAGTACATGGAAACTACGGTGATTCTCTATGATGATAGAGCGATTCAAAACCCTTGGATCCACTTTTGTACACATGACTCCACGTGACTCAACCGGAGCTGGTTGGTGGTTTAATTTATCTCTACTGCTGGGATGTTTTCTCGATAGGGAGTGGTTCAACACCAGTTTTTCGTGAACTAACAACATCGCAGCTATTCGCAGCTCCTTTTCCGTGCAGAAGAACACCACAGCTTGGTGTCGCCGGGACGCCTAGGCCGGTGGTACAGTTGAAGTCTTTGTTGCATTGGGATGTGCAGACAGCACGGGGTGGCGCTATTGGAGTCGCAGTTGAACCGTTGATTGGACTTCACCCATCGAGATGGATGGCTATTGGTTAAGAGAGATTACAAATTTCAAGCAATTGAATGAAGATAGGGTCGCCATATGAGTCATACCCAAGGTTGTTTTGGAGGCGGCAGGAGCCGGCTTTCCACGGGTTTTGATATTTGTTGTGGGCGGGTTCCGAATCGCTGGATTGATGGAGTAGACGGATACACGAAGCCGTGCTTTTGGAGTCCAAATATAGTGTTTACGTGTACATGTTCCCTCAAATCGCTTCTGCCCATGAAACCATGTAAAATCTATACTAGTTTTTTTTTTGTGAATCAGTTGCCAGAGTCCAGAACAGAAACAATCGTTTGCCCTTGCTTTTGGGTCATCAAATCGTCAAAGCTCTGCAAATCCTGAAAGCCTTATTACAACCACATCAACATCAACATCAACATCAGCAGAATGATTTGTCTTCATATACAAGGTGGTGCCCCTCAGTTATGTTTGTTGGTTTGCAACCTCATCTAACTATAGTTAGAATATGTTAGAATCACCTCAAGCCTAGTTGACCTATGTCTTCAAGATTCTAATCTTGTGATCAATTTTCTTGTCATTCTACACTAATCTGCATATGGACCTGGATCAAACTTCATAACAATTGCGAGGCACAGCAAATTTGGCCAATCTGATTGCTGACTGTACCGTGATTCCGTGGTCCATCTGACATCTCTTGCTGCCTGCATTGTCGATCGTCCTGATGCAAACCTGCTGCCGTCCCCAAAAGCGGGAGAGCTTGGCCGGTCGTTGGTTTCAAACAGCAAAAATCCGGTCAAATTAAATGATGAGTCAATGATGAGTATGGGTCACTTTATATATCCCAAAAGGACCACATTTTAGGTGGATCGGTGAATCATCGTAATTTACCAAGAATGGATAGGAATGGATGCTTCAATGCATCTAAATACCATATCTAAATGCCAAGATGCCGAAATCTGTCTGACTTGGAGGTCCCCTAAAAATCCGGGGATGATATGTGGATGGTAACTTTAGCTATTTCAAGCATCCATTCACACTGAGCCAAACCTCTTCCAAATGGACGTGGAAAGTCTAACTCTCTTTGAGGGACATGGATAATATTCAAACCAGGCCGTATTACAGTATCATTTATCAGTACTTGTCTTGAGTAAATGAGGTGACTTGAGGAATCATAACAGCATGCCAACATGAAGAGTCCAATCCTTCAAGCCAGACACCGAGACTTCCGAATCCTTTTCCACCGAAAGAACATATCGCTCGATCCTGTCTCGAAAGTGTACAAAACCCGTCCTAAATTTCTATCTTTGCGCTTACCATCCTTTGCCAAAACAGTAATTCCATAGTTTGACCCCCTTATTCGTTCTGAATGAACCTCATATACAAGCGACTCTTTGCGAATCATTCACGTGACAGCAACGACCGGACAAGGACACAACTGGTAGGGCTTCTTAATGTGCGCTGAGTCAGCAAGACGAGCCAGGATTGAGCAAGTCCTGAGTGATGCTTGGAGGATTCGGAACTTTAATTTAGGAACTGCTAAGGAACCACAAGGTGGGGCCCCCAAACGATGGCTAAGCTGGTGCAAATAGTTAGGTCAATTCTATGGTTTACCACCTTTTAGGGACAGTCATGACCATCAAGGCTCAGATTGTTCTCCAAAACTTGCTTATTACAAATTGCAACTACTGAAACATGTGGACAATGATACATGAATTCATGATGCCATAGCAAATGTGGACACGTACCAACAGACTAATGTTCAAATTCAATCAAATTCATTATATCTCATTATATTCATTTCTCCATGGGTACCTAATTTACAGGCCCCACAGCAAATCCTGGCTCAGCTTTGGCTACACGAAGAGTCCCTTCGGCGCTCCCCGCCGCTACACGATGCCATGAAGCAATCCCGAGAGCGAAGATCGATGTTCGATGACTCGACCACTGTATATAGACACATATAGACATATACATATAATCATATATTATATATATATAATTACATGGACACATGGCTCAACAATGGGACGCCAATGAACCAGAATTTAATCACTTTTCATCCAACTAGGTAACTTGAGTGGATCTTGTGATCTATTTGAGCACGTTATCAGGTGACAGCTGTGCTTGCCCTTGGGATAACGATCCCAATTGACTGATACTAGAGATGACTTTGATATCTTCAAGTCAGCTTTCTACCCTATGGATCATGTAAAGTATGTATAATGAGTTTGGATAAGCACAGGGGTATGGGGATCTACAATGGGGTAGCAGATCCACACAGCTAGATCGGGAAGGAGGTCCCTGAATGCAGGGATAGGATTGCCTTGTTGGTGATGTCAAATGCGGTTGAACTGGCCATCCGCATCATCATTTGAGGGGTTTTCAAGTGTTCGCTTCGCAGAATCTGTGCATTGGGCTTGCTTGCTGGCGTTGCCCAGAGAGAAACACAAACGCTTCGCGTCGCCCTCAGGGGTTTCCACCTAAAAAAAGTGAGGCGTGAGGATTCCTGAGGGGGGCTGTGAAAGGGAAATGTCATGACATCAGGATGGTGATGAAGAGCTTCAACGAGCGCTCAAGTTGGTTTGTCCAAGTAGAGTATCTCCAAATTATAGATCATCATTTTCATATATGTTCTCTATTAAAGTTGCCACTTTTGGTGCACCAGTGTATATCCAATTTTCAGACACACCGAAATATGGGGCCGGCGTGGTGACCAAGCGTTTCCCAGGCGTGCGTGGTCACCGTCAGACCTTCAGCTTGGATGGTGCATCAAACGTCGCAATGGGAAATCCCCTATAAATGGAGTTTTTTTGTTTGAAACTGTCTATAAATGAGGGATTTTCCATTGCCATGTTTGATTGCCGGAGGGTATCATTTTTCAGACACTGATGACTTACTCAGACTTCGGGATTGCAGCAAGAATCGGACCCTTGTTGTTGTACTTGTTGTCGGCTCAAAGGTCCGCCGTGGTAGAAAAGTTCAGCCAAAGGGGCCAATCAGGGCTCAGCAAAGCGACCGCGATGTCCGTGCAGTTCCAGTCACAGAACTTCCAACACATTTTGCGAAGCATGGCGGAGTTTTTTGAGGGTTGGGTGCAGCAAATCTCGAGCTTCCAAAGTACAGTTTTGGAATATTCTGGAAATGGTATATACGAACACCGAAATGTGCGGATTGGAAAAACCGATGGGATCCATATGCATCCTGAGAAGCTGCAAACACTTCCCCCAGAAGGTACTTGGGTCCTGAGGGAAGAGTACATGGCCAGAATTTAGATCCCCTATTTGAAGGTCCTACATGGCGTGCGCCGTCTGGAAAATCCTTATCGAAACATCAATTTGTCTATATACCCTCTGGTCATCAAGCATGGCTAGCTGAGAAATCCCCGAACTAAATGGAGGTTTTCATGGGAAACTCATCTAGCAATGAGAAATTTTCCTGTGCCATGTTTGATTCCCGTAGGGTACCGTATATGATTTTTGAAGGAAACATGTGGGTTTCCCAGCCAGATTGCCAGCGGGTATGTGGGACTTCGTATCAAAATCGACTTGTGCCATTTGTTCTGAAGGGTGTGCACATTATCCAACCATGCGCAACTGACAACAGCTACTTAGTAGGTAGCAGCCCCCCTGACGCAGTACTTACATACTCTAATTACTGCTTGTACGATTTTTGTACTCTATACGAGTTCTACTTTCCTCAAGAAGCGAGGGCGAGCTACCCTTCCACAAGGGTTTTATCTATCGTTTGTCTGACAATAGGCTAGCTCCAAGACCTGATGGTTGGTCATCGGTTTCCCTCTTGCAACACACAATTTTAAGTGGTATAATTATATAAATACCCAATCTTCAGACAAGCCCAATCATGTTTCGTTGCTTCTATATCCCCAATATATATTTATATATAGATATATAGATATGGATATCCCCAACATTCCCCAATAAATTCATTGAAATTCCATTTTAGTCCCTGCACCTAGCCAACCACTGGACCAGTGCGACCAGAGGTATGTGCAACACCAACGTGGATGGGCGACAGAAGGTGATGTTCGCCCTTACAGCCATCCGTGGTATGGGACGTCGTATCTCCAACATCGTGTGTCCTTCGGAGCAAGATGAGGGACGGGACTGGCGGGACTGGGGGGGACTGGGGACTCCACTCCAAGAATCCGATGGTTGATCGTCATGTTCCATATTCAAATGTTATTGTGGTGGTACATCTTATTTTTAGACATGCTCACATATGGGGATAGTAGAAGGGATGATGATTTTCATACTGTAACTTGGAGATAAGGGGAAGACTGTCCCTTGTTGATTTCTGGATATACAGCAATGGGGAGAAGACGCACAATCAGTGGGGTGTTCCTTCTCAACCGAGGAATCTTGGGTATCCCCGCATTTTTCGACGTCCCAAATAGAGTATTTGAGGTGAGTGAAAGTGTGAAGTCGTTCCAAGACTTGAGGGTAGAAGTCAAAAAAGTAGGGACACAAGATGATACAAGACTAGTCTCACTGGTGCTTAGTAAGGAATGGGGAATGGGATGATTATTAATGGTTATTATTATAGGTTATTCCCCCATTCCCTACTAAGCACCAGTAAGTAGTGTTTTTGAATTTTGAGGAGATCACGCATCCTCGCCGAGGCAAGAAGTGTGATATCGACCTGAACAAGCGTGCCGGCAGCTCGCCAATCAAGAGTTGCTCAGTAGGATACAGCTGTTGAAGCATTCAGAAAGAAACACGGAACATAGGTGAACATCATATATCAATGACGATGCTATGACAAATTAGAGTTTGGTTGAAACCCATGATTAGATGCCACACAGGCAAAGATCACCAGCGTTGATGTTGGGATGTTAAACCTATCAGGTCATTTCCAAGAAAAGAAGCGACTCTCCAGGTCTTTTTCAAACAGCACCTTCAAAATCCGGCACTTCAAGGTACCACCAAAAATACCTCGGTTGGTTGGCTAAGAAATGGGACTTACACTACCTAATTTATTGGGGATTGTGATAACCCATCGTAGGAAAACCTATCGTAGAATGAGATGAGGGTGGCTTAACTGGCAAGTTGCGACCTTGTTGACATCTGTGTTGAACGACTGGGTTGGATTGTACCCAAGCTCATGCCGCACATGAATTGGTCTTCAACATGATATTCCCATGAAAGATAATGGATATACTGATAAACTCCTGGCCTCAGCATCTTCAGGTGTATCATTTTGCTGGCACCCCGACTACAGCAATTCTCATTCTCCAGCATCTTTCCATGTCCAGTTGAAGTTCTCATACTCGCTGGTGGTTTCCAAGAAGTCCCAACAACTTGGATTTTCTGTCCTTGGCACTATTTCTATATATGTCTGCTTCAGTAATACATAGTCTTGGGACGGGAAGCTCAACATTTGTTGAAACACCACCAACCACGTATCATGGATCCAACCACTTCCCTAGAAGGTGTTTAACATCCTAAAAATTACCTTTTGACATCCTTTGATTTTAAGATATTTAATATAGGCATGGAACATCACCAGGTTTCAATAGTATTCATAAAATCATCATACATCATCTATTTCCACTTCGGCCATGGCTTCCAGTTCGGCACCCCGGCTCAGCTCCCAGGAGAATTGACCACTGATGAAGTGAACAAGATCGTGGCTGTGGCCACTGGGAGTGCAGCGGATTTCTCCGGGTGTGTTTTTTGGGGGGGATGGATTGACCACAGAAGGGCCCACTCGAAAATGGATAAGGTCCGTGTTTTTGCAATGTCATAAACTGTCATAAACCATGATGATAGAACCAATGTTAATTGATCATAATGTGAGCAATGGGCATGGCTCAAATTTGCACTACTGGATCCACCAAATCCCTTCCCCAACGAGTTGACCCTGAAGGGTTCAGGGGCACGGGATTCAGAATGGAACAATCACCCCCCAAAGTCAAATACACCCAGTAAGGGACCCCCAAATGAACAGATCCAATACTAGACTACCCAATGGAGGGATTGCATTCTTGTGGTCCATGGGGAAGCGCCGGTTGACCACATTCCACGGGGTCTAGGCAATGTAGTAAACCCAGTGTGCCATTTGCTGTTACAACAGTGCGTGATAATCGGGCTCAGCACATGACGAAGCGAAGATAGGGAAACTAACCCCCCAAAAAACGGATAGAAGCCCTTTAAATGAGGAGATATGATGAGATCATACAGACACAAGGTGGATTGATACAACAATCGCGTGTTGAAATTGTCAGCAAGAGCCTGGGAATGGCCAAGAGGGGGGGCACCCTGCTATCCCGATCATGTCGTCAATAGCAAATCAATGCCCAACTGGTTGGTGGTAAAAAAAATGTGTATTTTCCATCCTGAGATGATCCCCAGTGACTTTCGCATATTTTCAGCTCCAGGTTGGCCTCTCTCATTTTGCCGAATATTTCATGGGTTTTCAAGTGGTGTGAAAAATAGGGTCTATAGCCATGGCTACACCATCCAGGTCTGTCATAAAATTACGAACAATTCTGGATGATTCTTGAGGATTCTTTTTCAGAACGTCCATCCAAGAACATGTGGTACACCGAAGAATTGGCTTGGTTGTCGCGGGCGGCAGAGGAGTTTCCAAGCCCATTTTGAATCTTCTGAATCCAAGGTGTAACCATCCCAAGGTGGACTTCCCAAACGATGGTGTGAAAATTGTAGGTAAATTCTATGGTTTATGGATGTTTATCGATGTTTATGGTAGATATTACTGTAAAATTAGGTAAAGTTATCAAGAGAATGGGGTTGATACACCAATTTCTTTGGGGGGGGGGTACCACCACCTCGCAGGTGCTTTTAGGGTGTTCCAAGGTGGCAACCAGGCGTCCAGAAATACCCTGCTGGTCATAGCTGATGACTGAGGTCAGCAAACCTCTGGAGTTCAAGATCCCTGCGTGGATGTTGAACAGGCCACTTGGATGGAGGGATTTGGACCTCACTTTCGTAGCTGCGGTTTTTGTACGTTTTGATATCGACGTGTTCGCCCCCAGGGGGAAGCCCAATTCATGGCAATTCTGATAGGGAAAATGATGGTTAACCGTGGGAGTTGTTTTGAGAGTTTCGCGATATTTTCAGACAAAGCCATTGGTTATATTGTATGTTACATGACAATATAAATCTTGAATAGCCTACAAGAAGGCGCTGCTAGATAGGTAAGTTGATTCATATTTATTCTCACAGCAGCACCACTAGTCAGCTCGGGTGGAACCTGTGGTGGTCAGCTGGACGGCCAGAATCTACAAAGACCAGGGTTTGGGAAGTTGATTCGTAACTGGGCAAACTAGGATTTCTAGTGGATATATCATGATGTATCCATTCTAGTTGAACGGGCCATAACTTTTACGGGCACCGTAATGCACCACACATTCTTGTACTTTTCCTCTGGGATCTTTCAAACATGAAATTGTTTGACTTTCGGCCTCAAAAGCCAAGAAACAAGGGGATTGTCCTTGTATTGAATTATTTATTCTATTTGAATATATATGATAATAATAATAGTAATAAAAATAATAATAACAATAACAATAATAATAATGATGATGATAATAATAATAACAACAACAACAATAATAATAATAGTAATAATAATAATAGTAATAATGATAATAGTAATAATAATAATAATAATAGTAATAATAATAATAGTAATAATAATAATAGTAATAATAATAATAGTAATAATAATAATAGTAATAATAATAATAATAACAATAATAATAATAATTGTAATAATAAAAATACGGCAAATGCCTGGGCTTTGCCCGGACCCGCAATGACGACAGGCGACGCATCATCATCATCATCATCATCATCATCATCATCATCATCATCATCATNGACAGGCGACGCATCATCATCATCATCATCATCATCATCATCATCATCATCATCATCATCATCATCATCATCATCATCATCATCATCATCATCATCATCTTGATCATCCCTTATTGAAGATCTTCAATGAATGTAGAAGTTTCATGGGGGTGGGAGAATTAAACCCTGATTGAAGATCTTCAATGAATGTAGAAGGTAAACGGGGGTGGGAGAATTAAACCCTGATTGAAGATCTTCAATGAACGTAGAAGTCAAACGGGGGTGGGAGAATTAATCCCGTTTTGAAGATCTTCAATGAATGTAGAAGTTTCATGGGGGTGGGGGAATTAAACCCTGATTGAAGATCTTCAATGAACGTAGAAGTCAAACGAGGGTGGGAGAATTAAACCCTGATTGAAGATCTTCAATGAACGTAGAAGTCAAACGGGGGTGGGAGAATTAATCCCGTATTGAAGATCTTCAATGAATGTAGAAGTTTCATGGGGGTGGGAGAATTAAACCCTGATTGAAGATCTTCAATGAATGTAGAAGTTTAACGGGGGTGGGAGAATTAAACCCTGGTTGAAGGTCTTCAATGAATGTAGAAGTTTCATGGGGGTGGGAGAATTAAACCCTGATTGAAGATCTTCAATGAATGTAAAGTGAAGTTTAACTTGGGTGNTGTAGAAGTTTCATGGGGGTGGGAGAATTAAACCCTGATTGAAGATCTTCAATGAATGTAAAGTGAAGTTTAACTTGGGTGGACGTTTAATATTACCTAGTTCTTTTGTGGTTTTTCCCATAGGAATTTTGCGAAGTTGCATCAACATTTGTTTGGGAATGGGAAACCTCTACGCTGCAACGCCTGGGCAAAGCCCAGGCGTTNTTTTTCCCATAGGAATTTTGCGAAGTTGCATCAACATTTGTTTGGGAATGGGAAACCTCTACGCTGCAACGCCTGGGCAAAGCCCAGGCGTTGCGCGTAAAAATACTAATAATAATACTAACAATATATATTGGCTATATATGATAATCACTATATTTATAATATATATATATATATACATATTATATACATATATATATATATACGTGTGTGTGTGTCAATATTTCATAGACTACCCGAGATTTTTTTCAATCTGGATTGGATTTTCCTTTTTTTGAATGTTCGCAATGTCTCCTTTGATCGGTCCCAGATTGGTTCCACGAAAAGTTGCCAGGATTCGCCAAGGAGATCCCCAAGTCACCATGGGTTTCGATACTAAGTCATGGTCTATAATAACTTAGATGACTCGGGGGTACCTCCATGACTTAGGAAACCGCCAAATGCATCCAATTGTATTCCAAATGTATCCAAATATATGTAGTGCAAATGTGTGGGAAAGTGGATCCAAATGAGCAGTTAAGCAAAAAACAGTTGTTCGAGGAAAATGTAGGGTATTTTATACTAATTATCCAATACGGGGATTCTCATATCCCACTATAGGAATCCAGATTGACGGGCCAATAGAAGACAAACATCCAATAGGCGCAAATGAATGGTTGGTTTATTTGGGCTGGATATAGCTCGTCCAGTGAGTTTTTGCACCTTATCAAAGGTACTCTTTGGTAATCACACATGGCTAGTTGGAAGATCCACCGCCACCATTTGTACAGTTCTATTTTTTCCCATGAACACATTTCCATTTACTTCAGGGATTTCCCAGCTAGCCATGTTCGATGACAACGGAGGGTATTATATTTCTATTATATTTCCCAATTATTCTCCCCATCATATCCCAATGACATCCCCAGAAATCCCTACAAATCCCAATCATATCCCACTGTATCCCCACTTGATCATCAATTTTGTTGGTTAATTCACCATGTTCGCTGGTTATATCACGATATATCATCATTTTTGATGGTTTAACCCCAAATTTTTATGTTTAAACCTTACATTTTTGGATGGTTGACTCACCATTTTTGTTGGTTCAATCGCCATTTTCGTTGTGATATCCCAATGAATTTCGCCAAGTTCTGTCCATGGAACATTCCATTGTTTTCTTTATCTGAGGCAGCGCGACGTCAAGGACGGCAAGACTTCGCAGTGCCTCGGAGTCGAAGGGGATGACAGTGAAATCTCCCAGCGATTTTATCAGCATAAATCAGTGGTTGTAAGTGATTTTAAGTGAATTTTAAATGATGTTAAGTAATGTTCTATGCATTTTATTGAATCTTAAGAGAATTTAAGCGATTTTTCGAGTTTCACCGTCAACAATGAAGATTAACATTAGAGGATGGGCAGTCATTCCATCCCGTCATCATCATATTCTCACTAAATACACCACTCAAATGGGCGAAATGCATGCATATATAGATCCAATATTTTTGGATATTGGGGGAGATGATACAACCTATTCAAATGACATTTTGAAGGATTCAATGAATATATCTTGCAGAAGAGCAGACAAGTGACTATCCAAAGATGAGTGTTCATCCTTTTGGTGAAGAGTTCCAGTTTGAGCAGATTGATACCCGCAGCCGTTGACATCCCTGAAAATAGGACACCCCCAAACTTCATGGCTTTGAACCTCATGTTCCATATTGAATGGCCAGTGAATCAGTAGTTTGATGCCCAGTTTTGTATGAGCAAACTTGGGCCCAACATTGCATCCTGGACCGTTTTTGTTACGCCCAGGAAGTACGCCAACTTTTTGGACCAGGCCCTGCGCGAGGACGGGCGGATGGCGGGCCAAAGGGTGCAGGTCGCGCCACCAAAAAGATCCGAAACGTGCTTCTACGGTGGTCTTGATGATATTTTCTTACAAGAGATGTCCAACTGCTCTATCTAGTTGGGTTGGTCTATATATATATATAATATATATATATATTCTATTGAACACATAATGATTGAATATAGAATGTGTACTATTTTATATTCGTTGATGATATTTGATCGGTTGCAGATGGTATATAAGGTGCGGTCCCTCGATTATGTTTAAATGGTATCTACCATACACCATAGATTTCACCCACTTGTGTTTACAAACTTAGCTATTTACAGTAGGAGGCCCCATCTTGTACCATACTTGTATGAGCCATTAAGAATACATACCTCTGTTGATTGGTTATCGTAGGGGGTTGTACTACCTGGTTTAAGGGATTGTTTGCACCCATAATTTATAGGCCAACCAGTATAGTGACAATTTCGTGTGGCCAATCCAGTAAAAATATCACAAAGTCTCGCTTACCCTCCGGTAATCAAACGTGGCAATGGAAAATCCACCATTTAGTTCAGGGATTTTCCCAGCTAGAAACCTCTATTTAGTTCGGGGATATTCCAGCTAGCCATGTTTGATGACACTGAAAAGTAAATTCCAATTGGATCCCAATTATTCTCCCATCATTATTCTTAAAATCATGATAAACCCCATATAAAACAATATTTCTATATATATATATAAATATATATAATTTCCTTTTAACCCCTATAAATCAATTAATATGTTTAATTCAAACCCTATATTTTCACCATATGAATCCATTTTTCTATCTCCCATCAACCCATGCTTCGTTTCATCACATGGACACTGTGCGCCACCCAGGACATTGAGCGTATGAAGCGTGTCCGCCTTCACCGTGGTTTGCGACACTACTGGGGCCACCTGGAAAACCACGATGGGGACCTGGGGGTTGGGTTACCCAATTTTAACCCAAAGGAAAAACATAGGAAAAACATGGGATGAGCTGGGTGTTGGACGTTTTTCCGTTTTCCATTGGTACAACTCAACAGAAAATAGCGAACGCTCAGATGATTGTATCAAGGCTGGCACCTAGGGGATGAGGCTAATTTCCCAAGCATTCTGCCGAGATTTTGAACACACGTCATGGCCCGTTCAGGTTTCGAAGATCAAGGTTTTTTGTCAGTGCTACTTGGAGGATCATCCAACTTTGTAGCCGATTATATATCTATATCATGATTATATGATAACACTATTTGTTTTTAATCCAGGTATATGTGGGGCTAGGCCAGATGCTTTTAAGATTCTTACTTGGGCCCCAAACAGACCTTAGACCTGAAAACAGGTGTGGGCTCTAGAGAGCCGTTGCAGCCTTGGAAACTTCGCCGGTACTTCCATTGATGAGGGATGTATCATATAGATGTATACGCTACATCACCATGAGATTTGAACAACTTCCTCTCAATCAACTACACTGAACATTTTCTCAGGTTTAGATCAGCTAGGTTTGAACATTTGTTTTCAATGAACCCAGCACCATGAATAGATCCTTCGGCGTTCTAAGCATCCCAGGCATTCGTGTGCGTGGTCAGCACACCAAGACCACCGGACGTCACCGAGCCTTTGCCGCTATGGAGGGCGGCAAGAAGAAGTGAGAGGCGCCCCAGGCGCGACGGCGGTGGCGCCACGAAGCAAGAAGATATGGGGGTTTCCTAAAATAGGGGTACCCCCAAATCATCCATTTTAGGATTTTCCATTATAAACCATCCATTTTTGGGTACCCCTATTTTAGGAAACCTCCATATGGGTGATTGAAGAAACAAAAATGGTGGTTTCAGCAACTCAATCTCAATTGGGAGTCAATCAACACAACAACTGTCATATAGATTCATACAATGGATTTTAATGAGATAAACTGGGAGTACCACGGGAAACAATGAGGATGACAAATTGAAAAAGAAGATCCATTGGCTGCTTCCAAGACTCCTTGGTTGACAAGTACCATGGTGTCATTTCACTCAGCCAAGATGACGCACTGCAGCTTGTCAGACTTGTTTGACACTTTGCAACTCCCTACTGCCAGACAGTCCAGACAGTCAAGTTCAGGAGAGCCATAAAGGAAAGGATGTGACTGTGGCAGGTGAATCTGATCTGCTCAGGTATTCTGAGGTACCTTGTCCTTTGCCGGTACATAATTTCCCTGCAGACAGGAGTTTTGAAGGGGATCAGGCGATTTGACTGGATGAATGCTGCATGTTCTGCTGGTTCAGGAGCCGCTGCATTCTTAACAGGCTGCTTCCAAGACTCCTTGGTTGACAAGTACCATGGTGTCATTTCACTCAGCCAAGATGACGCACTGCAGCCCAACGTTGTNCGCTGCATTCTTAACAGGCTGCTTCCAAGACTCCTTGGTTGACAAGTACCATGGTGTCATTTCACTCAGCCAAGATGACGCACTGCAGCCCAACGTTGTTTGTCAGACTTGTTTGACACTTTGCAACTCCCTAGCTGCCAGACAGTCCAGACAGTCAAGTTCAGGAGAGCCATAAAGGAAAGGATGTGACTGTGGCAGNTTGTCAGACTTGTTTGACACTTTGCAACTCCCTAGCTGCCAGACAGTCCAGACAGTCAAGTTCAGGAGAGCCATAAAGGAAAGGATGTGACTGTGGCAGGTGAATCTGATCTGCTCAGGTACTAGTATGTGGAATAAATGAAGAGCTTACAGTACTCAGTTCCACGCTTCGGTTGGCCAGGGTGAGATGGAGCATACGACTATCCTTCAACATGCTTAAATACCTTCGCAGGGCCTTCCCAGACGACGAGCCCTAAACCCTAAATTGCAAACCTCAAAACATCTTGAAACCTCAAGCCCGCCTAAACCCTAAAACCCTAAAAGCCTAAACCCTGAAACCCTGAACCCTGAAAAATCTGAATACTAAACTGGGAAACACTGCGTGTACGGGGTATTTTCTGCTATCTCTCTTACCATGTTCGAAAACAGGGCATCCTCAATGTTGCAGTCCGGGCAAACCACGGGGTCTGTGCGTATCTTTAGATACTCTGCAAATCGCACTTGGCTGGGAATTCCAAATTTGTTGTGGGTACATTCCCTATCTATTCGATGCTTAGGATAGAGCTAAGGAGCTATTATGGGTATAAATTGTCCCTATTAAATGGGGGGCGAAGGAGTTACCAAGAGTTTCCCAACACATGATAGCTATCATTACAATTTTGCAGCACGCTCTTTTTATCACCAGAGGGTATATGTCCCCGAGCATTGGGTTGATTCGTTGAACGTATTCATGTGGGTTTGTCCAAAAATGGGGGATACCCAAAACCGCAATTTTGATACCCCTGGATTTGGGGGGTTTCCCCTTCATTTTAGAAAATTAATTCTCAGACAAAGCAAGATGTTGATTCCCAGGATTTGCCGAACATGAGAGCCTTGGATCATCTACTCCTTCATCCCTGGTCTCAGGTGAGGACCAGAGCCAAATCGGACGGAGCAAAAGTGGCGGATGTGATGCGATGGAGATTGAAAGCTATCAAACGGAGTTAAAACTACCCACCAAAACAAGATGTTACCCTCTGGTATATATTTTAACGTAATTTCACATAGCTATTGAAGATGGCCATTTAGTTCGTTGATTTACCTATTTATTCATAGCATGGCGATTTTCCAGTTCGCAAACTGTTGGCTCACCAGAGGCTACATCCCCCTACTGGAAATTTGGAAATCCATTGGCCACCATGAACTACGCCGAAGCGCGAAGTCGAAACAGCCAAAGTGGGAGCTTAAACCAATAAATTGTGACAAGCCTGAGGAGATCATGAAAAATAGGGAGGTCAGTGAAGGAACATTGGGCGTTCTAAGCAACAAACCGCCAGACAAGGCCTTTGTTCTAGATCGGTGAATCATTTGATTTAGCCAAATTCAAATCCCTGGAACATAGGAAAAGGACCGCTACGGAATGCATACATGTACCATACAAAACACGGATGATATACACCAAATGGGTTTGTCTGAAAATGTGGTATCCCCAAAATAAAATCCACTGGTTAATCATCATTATCCATTCTAAAGATGTCCATTTGGAGGTCTCCCCAAATTTCAGACTCACCATGACACACCCATTTATTTAATGGTTGAAAGGGACGAATACCTGGCCTGACATCGTGTGGCTATTCACAGATTCAGCTCTGAACCCTGGCATAACAAAAGGATCCAAGGGGTTGGTATACACTGTGAAATTATATGATATTATATATATATAAATAATTATATATACATTATATACACTATATTTATACCATACAGGTATATATATATATTATATACACTGTATATAATATATACTATACATACTATATATATATATATGCTACTAGGTATATATATACATATGTACACACTATACAATCGTACAAAATTGCACACAATCCTTTGAACCTTCATATCCCCCAAAAACCCTATAGGTTGTTATTGCATTTGTTTACTTATTGGGCCCAGATAAGGGGGTATTCATTTGATATTCAAGGGATGGATTATGTATATCAATGTATATCATATTCCAGTCTATTCCACTATTGTGTAAGGGCCATTGCAGCTTGTGGCCATTCCATGGCACATCAGACACGGGCAATCTCCATAGCTCAAGACAGCGGCGCATTTGGCGCGTCGCGAATTCCGAGTCACTCAATGGGAAATCTTTCGAGTTGCCTCTCGGCGCCAGCGCGCTTAGTCCCAGAACTTTTAACGAATCAGGGGATCTTGAAGTCTGGATCTGTCTGAACATAGGGTATACCCATAAAATGGCAATCTTTAATAGTAGGGAGAATGATGATTAACCAGAGCATTTACATAGGGTGACCTGACCCAACCCAAATATCCTGAAGATCAGTGATAGCAAACACAAATATCCTGAAAATCAGTGACCCAACCCTTAGTATAGAGTGGAACTAGAATGACATTGAGAAACAGGTTGGGTCACCGGGTTGATCATCCTTATTGTTATACAATCCTATCTCCCAGGGTCCCAGGGACCTTGCGGCCACCCTCATTGTATGGCACCAAATATGTGGAGATCCCCTACTAAAGCATGATTTCTTGGGGTTGTTTAATGTGGATGATCATTTCATATCTTTTCGACTGAGGGATTATCCACTCAATTACACCAACCATCTTCTCCTAAATCCGATGGTTTATCATTATCTTCCCGAATTATATTGATATTAACACAAGCCCACACGACACCAGGTTATCATTATCATGATTAATCTGATCATTGTCATTACCAAGATCTTCTCTATTATGTGTGTATATAAATATATAATCAACATTACCGAAGGAAAATTAGAAGTCAAACTTCCGACAATATGGACAGATGGAAAAGCCAAGATGGGAAGAGCCACAGAAGAGAGAAACTCAGACAGATCAGACAGGAGAAAGTCAGAAGAGAGAAGATCAGAGAGGAGAAAGTCAGAAGACAGGAGATGCAGGTCCCGAAAGACTGTGTTTTTCCAATGTTTTGTGGCTCCGGAGGGTCTAAAAGTAGGCTCGCTAAAGCGGCGGGTGCGGAGCCATTTGGACAGATGAGAGATCAAAAATTGCACGCCGTTGTGGCGCGAAGCACATTTCCAAGTCAAAAGTGTTAACTGAGGGTCTCGGGCCAATTTTTGAAGTTTGGACGTGGCTACGCTACACTACAGGCACAAGTACAAGCACAAGCACAACTACAACTACAACGACCACTACAACTACAACTAAAACTACACTACGCTACAACTACAACTACAACCACAGCTACGACTACAACACTACAACTACATTACAACTAAATTTACAACTGCAACTGCAACAGCATCACCATCACCATTACCACTACCAATACAACTAAAACTACAGCTACAACTACAACGCTACAACGCTACACCCCTACAACCAACTACCTCTACCACAACAAATGCAATTACAACAGCACTACAACTCCACTACAACTTCAACTACAACGACCACTACAACTACAACTGCAACTGCAACCACAAACACAACCACAACTACAACTACATCAGAATTACTACTTCAACTGCAACTACCACTAAAACTACCACTACCACTACCACTACAACTACACCACAACTACAACTACAACTGCAACTGCATTACAAGAACAACAAGAACTGCAACTACCACTTTCGCTAGAACTAAAACTACCACTTCAACTACCACCGCCATGACTACTACCACACTACAACTACCACTACCACTACCACTACCACTACCACTACCACGACAACTACAAGTACAACTACAACCACAACTACAACGCTACAACTACATTGCAACTGCAACTGCAACTACAACTACGTCACCACTGCGCTGCCTCCAACCACTTGTCGGTCCATCAGTGGGCTCGCTCTGTCATCCATGATTCACAACAACCAACCTTTCCTTTAGGGCTCCTATCTTTGAAGCTTCCGTTGCCGCCTTGTGCGGTACTACTGGTATTATCTGCATTTATGTTAACACCGACGCCCAGGGCTGTGTTCTTCTCTTTCATTGTGGAGCCCAGCACCTCCACTCCTGAGGTTTTGAAGGCTTCAAGCCTCCTCAAAGGCTGTTCCTGGCGGTTGTGGGTGATGATGATGTAGTGTGTAAGAAACTGGGAAACATCGGTTTGAAAATTAATGGTTGGTTTTTTCACTGGAATCCTAAATGTTGGTTACACACACACACACATATATATATATATACATATTATAGTTTGACCCTTTTTAAGACAAACACCCTTGGATTGGAGATATGACTTGGCTTTAGGGGATGGATCCGCGACTATAGCAGGACGCATCAAGGATCCAGGAACTGCACAACAACCCCAAATCCTTCAGGGTAGTGGTGGTGATTACCACTTAAGCTATTGCTTCCAATGTAGCAAAGTAGCAAATGTTTGGTTGCTGCTTGAAACATGTTTCCACCGTTGTTTTTTTGATTTCAAAACATCGTCCAACATTGGATATCATCATTGGATCATTGGATATAACCAAAACAAATGATCCCATGATGACATTCATCGACTCATCAGTTCCGGAACCAGGCCAAAGGGGAAATTGGCCTTGAAGTACTTCGACATCGCAGGCGTCCATAAATGGTTTGACAAAATGGGGGTTACCATCTGGTAATCAAACGTGGCTAGGTGGGAAATATCCTCGCACTAAATGAAGGTTTACGGCTGGGCAAATCATTTGTAAATGGTTAATTTCCAATTTCTATGTTTGATTACCGGAGGGTATAGCTTCCATAAATGGGGTGACTTGACTGACTTGTAAATGGGAACGGGCCATAACTGGTATCGTTGTATCCAGAAATATTGGAGGATCAATTTTGGTATATCGTGATATTAGTTTTTTGTCTTCGAAAGACAAAAGGTTGTTATTCTTGCTGGATGATCCGGATGTTATAGACTAGATTGCAGGTGACTTCCAGGTATCCAATTTTTCTATCCATGACAACTCGCAGTTTGGTTTCAACAAGTTTCCCGTTGTTTCATCTAGATAAGGTTGTTGTTTATAAATACTTATATGACCGGGTTTTGTTTGGAGAAAGCTTAGTAAATCTATATGTACAGTGCATGGATATACACAATGAAATATACATGGTATGAGAAATATACAGCAGCATAGAGTGTTGATGTTCTCTCATTTTTCGAGTCTATACATAAACAAAACCTTGGCAGACCACTGCAGCTCTAAGGCCAAGAAAATTGTTCACATCAATACATGTATGGCTGTGTCTGAGAATGACGCATATTGAATATTGGTATACCCCGGAAAAAAAATCACCATTTCAGTAGGGAAAATGATTATTAACCATTTAGAGGTATCCTATTTTCAGACTAGCCAATGTATATAGTATACAGTATATATATACATATATATCCAATTTAAGATAGCTATGGAGGATCAATATTTCAGTCTGTAACTTATCCATTGGGCCATGGCTTCTGTAAAATTAGTCTCCACCACCTCCAAAGATTGGTTTGCACGTCCTCACGGAAGTACAGATAGACGTAATCTTTGTATTTGCTTGTTAGTTACCCTCTGGTTATTTAACATAGCCATGGAAAATCCCTTATAAATGGAAGTTTTAATGGGAAAATCATCCAAAATTAGGAATTTTCCATGACTATGTAAGGTAACCAGAGGCTAATAGGCTATATCATGTTATATCAGTCCTTCAGAAGTCCACACCGAAGTCTTTTGCGTCGTGGTCCTTTTCGTCTTTCCAACGCCTGTGTGGATCTGTACAGGACCGTATCCCTGTCTGATTGGTAGTTTTTCGTCCAGTACTTCTATTTTTTCATCCCAACTGGGACAAAGATCCATTGTTGAAACCATGAGCGATGCTGACCAGGATGAGCAAAGCCCGTGTTTCTTAGGGTTTACTTTTGGCACTCTTCAAAAGTGATAGTGATTGTTCAACTATCACCTTTTAGGGTATATATCTCATCCTAACCAGTGGTTGTCTCCCTCTCTCTCAATTTATACGTATATATATATATAACATAGTGGTATGCTACGTTATGTGTAGATATATGTATATATATACACACATGTATATATGAGTATGTAATGAAACATATTACATGCATGTATGTAACATATGTATAAGTTGTCATTCTGGAGTAGGTAGATACACATAGCCTCAATTCTGAATACAGCTTCTTCCCCTCAGCTCGGGTAGAAATCGTTGCTGGTTAGATCATCATCTTGGTTAAATCCAATTCTGACATATTGTCCCCACATAATCCCACATGTGTGAACTCTTGGGTCCCAAGTTTCCAGCATTTTGGATTTATATAATCCAATATTTTCCATGCTTCGTTCATGAATTCCATTGTTTTTCTTCGGAAATGCCATGTGGGTATAGGTCAAAATTGGGTACCCCAATAATTAGATGGTTAATACTAAACATATACTAAAGTCTGTGGTCCCATAGGGTCATAGGGCTTAAATTTTTACCCATCCCCATGTTTTTTCCAGCGACATCCACGGCGTTCAACGGGCACCGCAAAAAAAGGTCGCGCGGAGCCCATCCGATTGGTTCTGGCCCTTGGAGAGTCGCGGAGCCCAGCGCCGAAGGTGGTTACCCTCTGGTGAACTAACAGTTTGCTATTGAAAATGGCAATTTATGGTTGATTTTCCGATGATAAATGGTGATTTTCCATTATGTAAACGTTTACCAGAGGGTATTTCACAACATTTACCATATGCTCCATGTATGGAATATTTACCAACATTTACCCTAATAATGGCCCAAGTGTAGGTACATATTCCATACATGGAGCATCTGGGAATGAGAAATTGGGATGACTCACCAGGAAAAAAACAGGGAACCAACCACTTTGACCATGAAAAAGTTGATTTCACCAACATGGGAATTTATGGTGATTTTTCATGGGAATTTAAGTTTAACCATGATTTAACCTGCAACAATATGCAACAATTGGAATCAAAAGGACAAACAACGAAGAAACAACAACGTGGATTCACTGGCAGATAAACCTTGATTTGATAGATCAGTGGGTTGATGTTTGGCCATTTTGATGGAAGAACGATTACGATCCAGCGGATTCGGCATGCGGCATTTTGGCGAACCCAGATGGTATTGTCTTTTGCCAACTCGTTCTAACATATCAACTGGTGGACAACTGCTGCTGCTTCTGCTGCTGCTGTCGGTCCGTGTGGTGCTGGTGGTGGTGACAACGCTGATGACGCTGCTGATGATGATGGCGAGCAGTTGTGCATGGTGATTGGCGGATAAGACCTTAAACTAGATCTTTAAATCCTCAAAAGCAAAATAACTACCAAACTTACACTCCAAAATTGTGTTTGATTACACATACACAGTAGCAATTAGAAAGACGTGTTCCATAGTACCAATATCCATCAATATCCCAATATACCACAAGGGCTACTTTTGCCACTTTCAATTCAAAGCAAGGTCTACGGCCACCCCACATCCATGGGGAAGTCTTGTAGTGCATTGAGAACTGAAACGCAAGGAACCAATGATTGAAATCCAAAGTTTGAGGTTCAACAGGGCACCGACCAGTGTGGGTATGAGGGGGTTCATGGTAAAACTACAATACTATCCGTATGCTGTATATTTAATGTTGTTTTATGTGTGTATATATAAATACAATCATACACACATAACAAATGATATTTCACATATACAATATGTATATATTTCATTGATATATGTATGTATATACACATGTAAGAATATATATATATATATATTACATTATCAGACTGAATTCAACCAAGCTCGCTGATGCTTGAATTGAGCTGGTGGTGTATGGTGGTGTCTGGTTTTTGAGTGACTTGAAGTACTGACCCAATCCAAACATGCTTCAGGTCTTTTTTTTCGTTTCACACCATCAAATCTTGAAACTTCAACCGTCCAGTCTGTTGGGTATGTTTAGTAGTCGACTGTCGTGGTTCATTTTGACATTTAATCATCCAATTTTGGGTAGATCAAATTTAACCTATTTCTATCTAGAACCCAGATGAACCTTATTTGAAGGGTTTTCACCGAAAACCATGGAGGGCTAGCATGCAAAACGGGGTCACGAGTGGGTGTCATGTAGATGTACAATATGATACTTCATATGGAGGTTTCCTAAAATAGGGGAACCCCCAAATCATCCATTTATAGATGGATTTTCCATTATAAACCATCCATTTTTGGGAAACCCCCATATGATCTTGTATATTTGCAATAGCCCAAGTCAAGACTAACCAACTGCAGTCTCTCCCTTCATAGATTGTGTCCGCGTGGAGGATGCCATCAGTCCTCCAGTTTGACTTTTGGAAAGGGAAAGGGTATTTGGGGGTTTCCTAATGGCTGGGGGTACCCAAAAATGGATGGTTATTTCATGGAAAATCCCCATCCATAAATGGATGAGAACTGGGGGTAGCCCTATTTTAGGAAACCTCCATTTGGACATCATTAGTACACTATCATACACTTGCTCGATCGTAGCCAAATATTTTGAAGGAGTAATGATATTTTTCCAGCAGGATAGAAGTTCTACCACGCCGAGCAACATGATATGAAATGAGGAAAACCACACATCATTTGATTGAATTTCTGGTCTTGTTGAGACATTTTGACTCTTTGTGCATTTTTCCCAAGAATGTCCTAAGTACGAAGTGATTGCTCAAACTTGTCCTCCCAACATTGTCAAACAAATTCATTTGTGAAAACAAGAACAAGCAATTCCTCCCTCCTTTTGCTTTTGCGAATCAAGCACTCTTGGTATAACAAAGAATGTCCTTAGGAATGTCCTGCCATGGTATAATGTCCTGCTTATCCCACCTTGCATTATACCTTTCCTAAGAATGTCCTTTTGCACTCGCTAGGTATAACTTTCAAGACATCCGCTTGCGAGGTGCGGTGTGATGTTCCTGCCATGGCCTGACATGGCCATTGGTGACTTGTCCCCCATTGAACCCCCCGCATAATGTAGTAAAGTACATGCATGAGATGTATTAGTATGTATTATATATATAGATGGATACATTCATGTGTATATATATATGTACTGTTTGTGTATACAGTTATACATTTATGTACATATGATATGTAAAAAAACATACATATATATATATACATATTTATACATGTCATGAAAAAACAACTACATATGGACTATGATTGGATACATATTTTGCTGTACTCGGAGAGGGCATCAAAAACATGGTGTTTTGCAGAGTTGTTGGGCGGAACCTGAACTAGGTCATATTTATATACAATTGAGAAGGGATGGAGTAGGTCTCCAATTCTGTGAAATGCCAAAATGCCAATTCTTGTTCGTTGTGGCCAGTTTGAGATATGCTTTCTGCTTGCATCCCATTGCCGGTGGACCCCAAACAAAAACCATATGTTGATTAATATTTTGGATAACGCTGCACTGAGAGTGACCACCAGAACTGTCATTTCTTTAGTACGTTAATATCTCTTTAGCTGGATCTTCTATCAACCTTCAGTGCCCACTGTTAGTGGAGGCTATGTGTAATCCATACGATAATTGCACATCCAATCCACTGTTTTGTTAGCCGATCCCAAGACAGGAGCCCTTAAACAAAGGCGTGTTCCACTGGCTTGGAAGCTTTTTAAATCCATGAACATCCTTTGGAAAGCTAGCCCCATGTAACCACACCCATGTAATTACATTCTGCAACCCTTTTACAACATCGCTTTTCAGCTATCCCAAGATTCATGTATTTTTCCGGCTTTACTGCTCTGAACTTCGCAATTAATAATGTCCAGAACAATGACAAGCAAATCGTCATCAGGAAAATCGGACGTACATATACTGTACATAGTTAAACCTTAACTTTTTGTCATTCTTAGGACCACTTTACCTACTTACAAATAACCACGTGCTTTTATTTTTTCGTCCATTTGATGTAGGTGAGGAATGGGGTGAGAAGGAGAAAGAGGCGACGGGCAGCGCGGGTTTGTAGGGTGAAGCAAAATGTTGAAAATGAAAACCCAACAAGCATATACGTTGGTGGTTTCAGATATGTTTCTGTATTCTTAACCATACTTGAGATGATTATCCCCAATGGTTTATATTTTCAGATAGGTTGAAACCGCAAATCAGCATACCAAAACTGATCGATATTGTGTATTTTGCTTGAAAGTTCCTATCCTCATCTTGTCAACCAGCCTGGCTGGTTCATTCAAATATGTGTTGGTGCACAAGTCTGCCCTCTTCAAGTTTTGGACAAAACTGTCGCCTTACCAAACATTGGCAAACGGCAAACTCAATGAAGACTGCACATGGACCGATTGTTGGATATTGTTGTTGGACTTTCCCTACATTCCTGGTCGTGCTGATGATGTAGATCACCAGTCTTGCTGGGAAAAAACGACCATTTCTGCAGTTGCATGTGCGCATGGATTTTAAACAACTTGGTTCATGAAATGCGCACCCTGCCCTGATGGAAACTCCCCATGGAGCCGCGCCCCAGACATGTCCATATCGTCAAGTTCCGGCCGCGGAAGCCCAGTGGCCGTTGCAACGGAGAGAGACACGTCCCCAGAAACTGAAAATTGGAAGGCCAATCAACGATATCTACTGTAGGTGTGCATAGACATATATGTATATATGTGTAATACATATATACATATATATTATTATATTATATTTTTATATAATACATATGTATATATATATATATATTAATAAATAGATTGACACAGAGCTATGACATCGTTGAGAGCATTGGCTTGATTTGGGTTTTTACCTTGATCTGGTGGAGAGTGTTTGGTATGGCACAGCATCTCAACGACCTCATCCATTGCGGTGAGGAGCAGGTTGATGTCCACTTCACTTCACCTATGACATAGTTGAACTGAATGTGGTGCATCAAACTGTTTGTTCCCCACCTGCCAGGTGAGGGTTACTAGATTTTATCACAGCTGCGCGGGGGGCGGGGGTGGACAACCTCCTCCTCCTCCTCCTCCTCGCGCCTCCTCCTGGCAAGTTGCAGATCGCAGATCGCAGGAGGCACTGCCAGACTCAACTGCGAGCTCCACATTGCAGTGGGCACTGCCGGACTCCATCTGNGATCGCAGATCGCAGGAGGCACTGCCAGACTCAACTGCGAGCTCCACATTGCAGTGGGCACTGCCGGACTCCATCTGCCAGCTTCAGATCCCAGTGGGCGCTGCCGGACAGCAACGGCGAGCTCCAGAGCTCAGTGGGCACTGCCGGACTTCATCCGCGAGCTCCAGATCCCAGTGGGCAACGCCGGACTTCAACCGCG
>BGPT01000566.1:0-28549 GCA_003297045.1 Symbiodinium sp. clade C Y103 | reverse complement strand
CAGATAGAATGTCAGAAAGAATGTCAGAAGATATGACAGATAGAATGCCAGAAAGAATGCCAGCTAGAATGCCAGACAGAATGCCAGAAGAATGCCAGCCAGAATGCCAGAAAGAATGTCAGATAGAATGTCAGAACATATGTCAGATAGAATGTCAGAACATATGTCAGATAGAATGTCAGAGCATATGTCAGAGAANGAGACCGAAGGTCTCTAGATTTCATCAGAGTTGTCCTCTCCTCCTCTTCCCTGCCATAAAGTTTTGCCAGAAAAAGAATGTCAAAATCTGTATCACACTCTATGACATAGTTGAACTGAATGTGGTGCATCAAACTGTTTGTTTTTTTCATTTTTTTTCCATACACCATAGTTTTTAGGGGCCCCATATCCCAACTTATGGGGATAATCTCTTCATACCAGTTGTCAAGTGGAGATGGTTTTACTCTACTTTTCCTTTATGATCCCATCTGATCCCACAAGAATTTCCAATCACAGTCACCCCGTGCCGTGCACCCCTCAGGTGCTCTACATCGATGGCGTTCCCATGGCCCAGACCAAAGCCGTTCTGAGGCCTCGGAATCCATGGGATATCATGGGGATATCGCATGGGGAACACCCTTTGAGACTCGAATTATTAATTTACCCTCTGGACCCTCTGGTAAACTAACATAACTATGGAAAATCACAATTTTTCATGGAAAAAAATCAACTAGAAATGGCAATTTTCAATAGCTATGTTAGATTACCAGAGGGTATTCAGTTCGAGGATTTTTAATGGGACTGAATGGAATTCATCGTGACTTAAACGGGATTTGATAGGGTTTCATGGGATTTGTTGCGAGATATGGCGTTATATGATGGTATACCCTCGAGTAGTTTAACACAATTAGCATCAATTAGCTGTGGAAATTTACCCTCTAGTCATGGGATGTAAAAACATATGGGGATGATACACCTTGAGAAAACCATCTTAATTAGGATTTAAGCAACTTATGGGGATATAATGGGAATATCCTATAGTAACAGTCTACTATTGACCATTACCCATTCAGTTCGAGGATTTACCGTTCTTGAAAAAGGTGTTTTTCCACAGCAAACTGGTAAATTACCAGGCTGGGTGTTTATCACAAGGACTACATCGTAAAAAAGGCTACAGTATGCAGTAGCATTGCGGTGAAGATTTGGTATAATGGGATGTTGGGATCATAAACTATTACCATTGGTTTGCCATGGAAAATCACCATGTTTCATAGGGAAATCATCAGGTCTATTATGAACATGATAAATGGGCCATGGCTTGCATAGCTATGCTAAATAACCAGATGGTAAATTAGGATGTACATGAATTTACCAGCGATTTTTGAAGTGGATAGATACCACTCTGGGTGGAAGTGGGAGTTCAACCACTATTGCCTGCAAATATTGAGATTTGGTCATTTTCAGATGATCTGAAAGACTGACATTTTTTGGCATTCCAACTTTGATCCATCAAAGGGTGAATGGAGTATATACTGGACATACCAGTAGTACCGCACAAGGCGGTGGCGGAAGTTTCAAAAATAGGAAACCTATAGGAGAGGTTCGTTGCTGTGAATGATGGATGGCAGAGCGAACCNCAGTAGTACCGCACAAGGCGGTGGCGGAAGTTTCAAAAATAGGAAACCTATAGGAGAGGTTCGTTGCTGTGAATGATGGATGGCAGAGCGAACCCACTGTTGGATCGACAAGTGGTTGGATGCAGCGCAGTGTTGTTGTGATGTAGTGTAGTTGTGGTCGTAGTTGTAGATGTAATGTAGTTGTAGTTGTATTTGTAGTGCAGTGCAGTGTAGTGTAGTGTAGTTGTAGTGGTTAGTGTGGTTGTAATTGTAGTTNAGTTGTAGATGTAATGTAGTTGTAGTTGTATTTGTAGTGCAGTGCAGTGTAGTGTAGTGTAGTTGTAGTGGTTAGTGTGGTTGTAATTGTAGTTGTTGTCGTTGCTGCAGTTGTTGTAATTGTAGTAGTTGTTGTAGTTGCTGTAGTTGTTGTAGTTGTTGTTGTAGTTGTTGTAGTTGTTGTAGTTGTAGTTGTCATGTAGTTGTCATGTAGTTGTCATGTAGTTGAAGTTGTAGTTGAAGTTGTAGTTGTTGTAGTTGTTTCAGTTGTAGTTGTTCTAGTTGAACTTGTAGTTGTCATGTAGTTGCAGTTGTAGTTGTAGCTGTTGTTGTTGTAGTAGTTGGAGTTGTTGTAGTTGTAGTTGTAGTTGTCATGTAGTTAAAGTCGTTGTTGTAGTGGCTGTTGTGGTGTAGTTGTTGTAGTTGTTGTAGTTGTAGTTGTAGTCGTTGTAGTTGAAGTTGTAGTTGTCATGTAGTTGAAGTTGTAGTTGTAGTTGTAGTTGTATTTGTTGTTGTAGTTGTAGTTGTAGTTGTAGTTGTAGTGGCTGTTGTGGTGTAGTTGTTGTAGTTGTTGTAGTTGTAGTAGTTGCAGTTGTAGTTGTAATTGTAGTTGTAGTAGTTGCAGTTGTAACATTCCGAAACGAAGCAAATCTGCGAGACTTCCTCCATTTTCCATGTTGACAACATCAAAAACAAAGCAATTGTGCGAGGCTTCCTTCAAAACTGGAAAGTTGTGTGTGCAGCTGACGGCCTCGTACCAATGCGTTTTGCGATTTTTCCATGCCATGTCTCTAAAGTACTGCGCTTGCCACGAAAACGTGAGGCCAGATCATACGAAGTGCTGCACCTGTCACGCAAAATGACTTTGCCAGGCCTGAAGATCTTATGTTCCAAAATGACAAGCCTCTCAGGAAATCAGCGCCCTGACCTTTCAACATCTCTGCTTGAAGTGTCTCTTGTACTGCGCCTGCCACGAAAAATGCATCTGTGGAAATCATCTTCTAATGTCCCACGCCTGCCATCGTTTTTGAANTGAAGTGTCTCTTGTACTGCGCCTGCCACGAAAAATGCATCTGTGGAAATCATCTTCTAATGTCCCACGCCTGCCATCGTTTTTGAAAATGCTACAAAAAACCCACACGTTTAGCTCACTTTTGACAAGGTGCAGAATCCCTTGCGCCTGCCACACAAAACGACGTCTGGACATCCAAAAGTGCTCCGAGACCCTCNAAACCCACACGTTTAGCTCACTTTTGACAAGGTGCAGAATCCCTTGCGCCTGCCACACAAAACGACGTCTGGACATCCAAAAGTGCTCCGAGACCCTCAATTTTTTACGATTTTCACTTCCAAATGTGCTTCGCGCCACAACGCCGAGCACTTTTTCGACATCTCAACTTCCAAAAGTTGTCCGAGGCTGACAGTTTTTAACACTTTTTACTTCCAAATGTGCTTCGCGCCACAGCGCCGAGCACTTTTTCCACATCTCAACTTCCAAAAGTTGTCCGGCCGTGGCAGTTTTTAACACTTTTTACTTCCAAATGTGCTTCGCGCCACAGCGCTGTACACTTTTTCCACATCTCAACTTCCAAAAGTGCTCCAAAGCTGACAGTTTTTAACACTTTTTACTTCCAAATGTGCTTCGCGCCACAGCGCCGTACACTTTTTCCACATCTCAACTTCCACAAGTGCTCCGAACCTGACAGTTTTCAACACTTTTTACGCGCCACAACGGCGTGCAATTTTTCATTTCTCATCTCCCCAGATGTCTCCGCACCCGCCGCTTTAGCGCGCCTACTCTTCGACCCTCCGGAGCCACAAAACACTGGAAAAACACAGTGTTTCACGACTTTCCTACCTTTTCGCACACCTCCATCTCTTCTCTTCTGACTTTCTCATCTCTTATCTTCTCTCTTCTGACTTTCTTCATCTTCTGACTTTCTTCATGGCTGAGCTCTTCACATCTTGGCTCTTCTCACCTCTGCTTTTCAACTGTCCATATTGTCGGAAGTTTCACTTCTAAACTTCCTTCGATAAAAGGATTGAACCAAGAAGTGTGGGAACATCTTACCCGCAGTTGTCCTTAAAAACACAGACCCAGTGTTGTTTTTTTGTGGATTATCCATTATTGTCCCGTTTTGGGGTAGAAACAAGTGATGCAGTCCCATTTTGATTGCAGTTTGCATGTCTAATGGCGGCCGTGTAGGCGGCCGTGTAGGTGTGAAAAAGATGGCGCATTATTTTTCGTGATGCACTATTCCACTAGAGGACTGATCAGATAGTTCTGTATATTATATCTAGATACAATGATATACAATAATTATTTACTACATGTATTGACCAGTGATCCTAGAGAAAGACGAGAAGAAAAGGGATTCCTATATTGTGTTCCTATATTTTTATATATTTTTATATTAGATTGCCCAGATGCGTTGGGCAAAGTCGGAAATTTTCTTCATGATTCAACCATGTTGGAGCCGTTCCTGACTGCAGGTATTTGGGGAGAGTGACCCAATTCCAAGGCTTGCTGCTCCGCCAAAAAGGCATAGGTAACTTCTTTGGAGGATACCTCAAAATTGCATTTGTTTCATGGGGAAAGTGATGCAAACACATGAATTTTGGGGAACGACCCTATTTTCAAAATGTTCCATGTTTGTTTGTTTTTTTTAGGTGCATTACATTGCTGTCAGGGTTCTACTACACCCGATGTTGAAATGAGGCCACTGATTGCAATCACCGCTTTGCAAATGCCACTTCGTAGCCCGCTGCCATGAGTAGCCTTATTGCTCATCGGGTTTGACATGATCTGACCTATTTCGCGACCAAACAATGTAGTTGATAGTGACCAAGGATTCATACGACCAGTTGACTAATTGGTTGTTTACGACATCAATGCGAAAAGCTAGCGGGTAAACTTTGGTTGAGTAGTTTAATACTTTCACCCCTTGCCAAAAAGGGTGAATACATACTGTAGATAGATATAGACAGATATATATATATATATATATCAATATTATACATAATATATATTTAAATATATCTATATCTTGGGTTTGTTTGAAAGAATTGGGTACACTTCAAAGTAATAATTCATGATTGTTTAGCACTTTCCATTTTTTTTGGGCTGGTCTCGGGTTCTCGGGTGACTGTGTCTGAGAGAAATCACCACAAAAACGATGACGGGATTTAACCAGGAACAAGTAAAGATTTAACCAGCAACAAAGGATTTTAACCATCAAAAATATGGATTTACCAGACCATTGTCTCACCATGAAAAATACTAACATGGCTGAATGTCGGCTGACACTCAGCAAATTCATGGGTGACCAACTGACCCACTGGATGGACCGCTCGATACAAACAAACCTTTCGCTATGATTGGGGATATATCACATGAAAAGTGCAACCTAAACCTCCCTTGATGGATGATCGTGTTGGGATTCTATTATATACTTTAATTCTTGGGGATTCTGTTTCAATCCATGAGCGGGGAAATCCTATCAACCTATAACCTAATCAGCAGGTTTTCTAGGGTTGGCAATGGAATGGACGTTCGCCGATTTTTACCAAACTTATGCGGTACGAAAGAAACACCGGTCGCCGGTCAAATGACTTGAGGAGAGCAGTATCTAAAAGTGGATGATTTCATTTCGAAAAGATGCACCACCACTACTTGATGGTGTCATGTGTCGTTATATTGATTTCACTTTTGATGATGATGATGATGATGATGATGATGATGATGATGATGATGATTGTTATTCTTATCATTATTTATCATTATCATCATTATTATTGTTACTTTAATTATTATCATTAATTTACTACCATTATCATTACTATTATTATATTATCATTGTTCCTACTGATGATGATGAAGATCCAGAACGACCATTCTACGCTATTCGGGGGCCACCGAAGTGCTGCGGACGAGAAAAGACATGCGGCCAGGCAAGTTCTTATATCCATCCGATCCCTACGTTGCAGCCAAGGCAATAGGTCAACAGGGGGGATTTGCCCGGCTCTTTACATCGTTTAGGCGTTCCAAATGGAGGTTTAGGGAAGATATTATAGGGATTTAATGACCAACAAAAAGGAATGTAATCATCACACGTAGGGATTGAACCATCAGAAAAAATGGATATAACCAGAAACAAAAATGATAGGATATAACCGAGATATAATTCGGATCTAATGTTAGTTCGGCAAACAATTAGATTACAGAGGGTGACATCTTTGTAGGAGTGACATGGGGGCTGAATTGTCATTGCTACTACTGTAGTCCTTTTTTTGACACCTGAGCATCATATGGCATCATCTAAGAGTCAGGAATGAAGAATGATGTGAGACAAACGGGGCCACAGAAAGCGACCGTAGATGCAGGGGTGTCCACTGATGGACTGGTCATGATCTGTCCATTGTTTGGCCCAAAAAACGTGGAGGGATTTATCCATCACACATATAAAGGGATATAGCCATCAAACATAGGGACATAACATCGAAACAGTTTCTACATCGGTGATCCTGGCAGAAATGGTAACTGTGACATCACTGGCATTTGGATATGAAAGCCTTATGAAATTGGTAGTTACTGGTAGTTACTGGTAGTTGCTTGGGATATGATTCCTTGTGCCCTCAACAACATCTACATGTGCCCCGAGATGAACAGATCCACTACATTCCAGCAACGTTTCGGTTGTTTTCTTTCGCAAGGGTCTAAGTTGTACAGCTACTTACCCTCTGGTAATTAAACGTAGCTACTGAAACTTGCCATTTATAGTGGATTTTCCCATGAACAATGGTGATTTCCCATAGTTATGTTAGTTTACCAGAGGGTACCCAATCTATGGGTCAAAACAGCAGGCTTTTTCTTCATATGCAGGTGGACGAGCAAATGGATGCCTTTGACGATTTGTGGATTCTCTTGGCTCCGACCTACAGGAGCGATTTCGGGCCATGTCGCTACAAGGAAAGGGTGAAATGAAGCAGAATCAACTTGCAATTGACTATGGGTCAAACATATACTGAACATACATCAGCCAATTTAATATGTATATTATATATATACGTAATATGTATATATGTATAATATGTAATACGTATATATATATATATATCTATGTATATACATATATGTATATATATATATGTATATGTATATATATATATATATATATATGTGTATATATATATACAACATATGTACATACATACATATATATATATACACATACACATACATGTGTATGTGAATATATTATAGATTGTGCATAGTCGAGGCGAGCTTGCACGTGCTTCCCAGACGCTTTGCATCAGAAATCTAGATTGCATATCAATATACATCAGCTAGCAGCTACTGTAATTACTATGGTATATGGTTGATATATCTATGTTTCATGAACTTAACCAACAAACATTTCAGCAGCTACAGTATCGACCAGGATTTCCCGATCTGTCTTTGTGCATGGGATTTTTGTCTAGCCACGAGATGCCAAAACAAAATGGGCGAAAATTGGTGTTCATTATTTATTTTTAAATTGATGTTTCTTCTATCCTGTTCGTTATTGAGGTTCATTTTATCCATCTTTGGCGGGGTGAGACCTCGAATGCATGGGACGTGTCACTGAGGGGCGTCCTGGAAGTGGCAATATCTCTAAGGAACATGATTTGCCCTCCGGAAATTTAACATAGCGTAACATAGCTATTGAAAATGGATGAACATGGCCCATTTAGAGTGGATTTACCTATAAGAATGGTGATTTTCCATAGTTATGTTGGTTTACCAGAGGGTAAAATTTGGCTTTTCTCCCAAAATTTTCAGACAGACCCATGGAATACTCCCAGTTTGGACGGGGGCCCCCCGGTAACATGGCCACCAAAAATCCACCATTGAGTTCGATGATTCTCCCAGTACTGAGTTCCGCAGATCATGAGGATCACCCTTGGGTAAACTAGCAGAGATGTGGAAAACCCATGGAACATCCTTTGAAAAATGATCTACTGCAGAGTAGAAATGGTGGATTTTCCACATGGATATGTTAGGTTACAGGAAGATAAAACATCTTAAACAACCCACCCAGTCCGGTGACTCACCCAACCCAATGGTTAAGATTCGCCCTCATAGGCCCAGCCACATGGTTGTTGGTGGTTAAAACCCCTAGGCCCCTAGGGATTCTTGGGGTATCACCTTTGGGGTCCGGTTGAATCCACTAATGTGGATATGCAACAGGACTTGTGAAGAGAACCAGTTTTGTTGTCATATTATCTACATTTGTCAACATGTTCCATAGTTTCCATGTTCCAGAGTCCACTGCCTGAGTAGCCGACCAGGTAACACTACAATCCTAATATATGTTGCTGTTACCTTCTATGCTACTTGGTATACATGTAGTTAACTATACTGTAGTTTGCGAGGGGTGGAATGGTTTCTGGTCCATTTTTGGCTGACATTTTTCACCGCCTCCCAGGCCATTTTTGGTCCATCCCTTTTTCCCAGCATCTGCAGGATTCAAAGCCAGACGCAGAAGGACCTTAAGGGATCGGGGTCTCCGGTGTCTCCACAAGCTGCTTGGAATGAGATCCGATCCCGGCCAGGAACAGGCACGTCAACGCTTGTTCGAAGAAGGTGAAGCACGATTCTTGCCGGGCGCCCAAGTGGTGGTGGTGGTGGTGGTGGGGGTGGCGGCGGCGGCTGCTGCTGCTGCTGCTGCTGCTGCTGTTGCTGCTGCTGCTGCTGCTGCTGCTGCTGCATCGTCTTTATCTCTTGTTGCCAGACATGTGACGAGAAAGAGGATGCTTTCTCTCATGTGCCCCTTTTGTTGCCATTGATTGGCTGTACCCTCTGGTGATTTGACAAAGCTACTTGACATTATCATGTTGTAGAAGTAAATCATCTATAAATGTGCCATGGCTTCCAAAGCAACCTGTTGCTATAAACTCAGCGGGAATATTTCTGATTTCATGGCTGCATATTGACTGATCCGCCCATATGCTGAGAATGTTGGTGGGGTGTGTTAAAGTGTCAGAAACAGCTCAGACACATTGCAAGTGAAACCGTACTATTGGTTCTACCAAACACGCAGCTGTAGGCACGTGCCGACAGAGATCAGACATTTTGGTGAAATGGATGCTCAGAGATACTGTATATGGATTTGAATTTCATCTTCTGGCGTCCATGATTTTATCATAGATATAGTGTGATCCAAGTTAATCTTGAGATTCTGATGAATCATCGCACCCCAACCTTGGCCAAAACTGCCCCAGAGGGGGAGCTCTACCGAGTTCAAATGGACGTAAGGGGTGCTGAAATCAGTGTACAAGTGGCAGTTTAACACAGTTACCACGATTTTTGTAATATTTTTAACAGGGTTCCATTTTCTTGTGAGACGCTGGCAGCAAGATTTGAGATTGAAGCAATGCATTTTAGATGGACATCGGCGGGGTCATAGGGAGTTGATCATCATAGTCAACATGTAATTAATTGACTAGTGCATCTGGAGAAATTATAATGACATCAACATTGGTTGCCCCTTTGAATGATATTTTTCAAGACAAAATTCCAAATGAAGAAACAGCAGCCTTTCGTATCCTTTAAGGGAATAATGCCAGGAACATAAACTACAGCCACAAGGGGTGCTAATGAGGCAACATTTCGCGTTTCCGGTAATTGGTTGGACTCTAAAAGCAAGCTGTTATCGCGCTTGTTTGGTCATCAAACTCCAGCCAGTGAGGAATTCAAGCTTGAACTCCTGTAATTTCGCCAAAACCCTGGATGATGATGTTTTCTGATGTTTTCTGATGTTTGGTTCCTTCTTCATCAGGGTTGGTTAATGAGAATGTGCCGCCGTCGATCAAGTAGTTGAAAGCACAGCCGCAGACCAAATCACATCATACCAAGTGCACCCTGCCGCCCTCGTAACGAGCTCAAGACAGCCAGAGTGGCAAAGGAGAATTGGCTGGGTTTGGCACAAGCACAGGCTTTCATGCTTCACGCGCAAGTCATTGTTAAAATAAACCAAAGTTGCGGCCAATGGCCAATTTGAACTTTCAGCCTTGATGCCCTGAGGATCGACATTTTCGAGAAGACCTTGGAAAAAAGCACCAACGGCTTCGTGATTGCAGAGGCCGTTGCGTTTGAAGGGTTCACGCTGCAATGTCTGAGCATTAATAGTCCCAAATTTGGTTGGCAGGAACGTCGTGCACAGTGCCGGCACATTGCGCAGATGCAACAGTTGGCGGCATTTTGTTTCTTGAAGCACACGCAGAATATTACAGGCCTACCTAAGAAGAGTTCTTGCGCGTCCAAAAAGCACCAAGAAACCATGTCCCTTGTAGATCACACATGCGCAATCAATGGGAAAGGCTTATCTCTGAACATTTGCAGCTGTATGATGCGGACTTGTCCTTTTGGGGATGCTATGCCCTGCTCGAAGTCATTGGCAACCGCTTTACTGGCGTGCATGTTCAACGAATTGTGTGCATTTGTCTGCATCCAAGGCTAACTGCGCCAGTTTCCATGCACGAATGTGGCGCGAACTAGCCACCGCCAAAAATGGATGGGTCTACCATGGTTTACTGTGAACTGCTGATGGTGCAATTTCGTCTTCTTTGGCTAGGGTCCCCTCACCACGTTTGTTTTTTTGCCCAGCAGCCACCGTCATGTCAATGATCCCATACGTCAGACGACAACATTTGGCAATTCTCATGACTGCGTTGATGAGTTGTTGGCACCTTCGCCCCCCAAATGGCATACATTAGGATGTTGCTCTATCACGTTTTTCGGGGGTCTCTTTAGGGTTTGCTTCCAATGGTTTTGGTTCTATATTTTAACACTATGTATTTTATATTTTAACACTATTTATTTTATATGTTAACGTTATTTTTTTTTATATTTTAACGTTATTTTTTCTATATTTTAACGTTTTTTTTTAAATATTTTAACGCTATGTTTTATATTTTAACGTTATTTTTTATATTTTAACACGTTTTTTTCTATATTTTAACGTTTTTTTTTTCTATATTTTAACACTATTTTTTCTATATTTTCACGTGTTTTTTCCTATATTTTAACGCGTTTTTTTTTCTATGTTTTAACACTATTTTTCTATAATTTAACACTATTCTTTCTATATTTTAACGCGTTAGCCTATAGCCTATAGCCTATAGCCTATAGCCTAATAGAGCATATAGCCTATGACTTTGAACAACTAACCTTATGATTTGTGACTTATGACACTTATGACTTATGACGACTAGACTACGACTTTAAAACTTATGAAAAGTCAAATCACTGACTTCAAACGAAGGTAATGGCAAAAAAAAAAATATTCAATAATCTTATTATTGTTGCAAATACTGCTTTCATTTCATGTGAGATTGTGCGCATAGCACATACAACTTAGTACAAGTTTAATTCAAACTTTTTAGGTTAAGAGCTTAGCTTCCAACGTTCAGGGCTCCATGTAGAAAAGTTCAGGTATTGGCGGTATTGGGATTGAGAAATTCAAACAGTGTTGACATCAAAGGAGTTGAAATTTGAAGTAAAAATCGCTCATACGTGTTAACTACGGAACTCGTAACAATCAAGTTGTAGAAAAAGGTGACAACAGAGAGTAAACAAAAACTCGAATGAAAAAAACATAAACAGTAGAATAAAGATAAACACAACATACATCTTCCAAAAAAAAATATAATTACAAACAATTGACAAACAATACAAAAGGCAGACACAGTCTTTTTGACAATGGAAAATTGGAAACAACTGCAAAATACTTTTTGAAAAATGTAGCATGGGAGGAAAAAAAACATCAAACATAAAAACATGTTTGTCCAAAACTAGTGAAATAAGAAAAACAAGTTCACAGCTTTTGTGAAAAAATCCAACGTATAGAAAAAACATGACGTTGAAATATAAAGAATATTGGTAAAACATTAAAAACATAAGTTAAAATATAAACAAATAACCTTAAATATAAAAAAAATAACCTTAAAATATAAATAGATAATGGTAAAATATAAAAAAAATAACCTTAAAATATTTTTTAAACAAAAAGTTAAAATATTAAAAACATGTTAAAATATAGAAAAAAATACCCTTAAAATATAAAAAAAAGTTAAAATAAAAAAAAAAAAATAGCCTTAAAATATGAAAAAATATAACGTTAAAATATGAAAAAAATAACGTTAAAATATGAGAAAAATAAATGAAAAAAATATCGTTAAAATATGAAAAAAATATAACGTCAAAATATGAAAAAAATAACGTTAAAATATGAGAAAAATAACGTTAAAATATGAAAAAAATAACGTTAAAGTATGAAAAAAATAACGTTAAAATATGAAAAAAATAACGTTAAAATATGAAATAAAAACAGTGTTAAAATATCCTATTATCTTGCAAAAACCTATATTTTAACACTGTTTTTATTTTATATTTTAACACTATTGTTTAATATTTTAACACTATATTTTACCGTATTTTTTTTCATATTTTAACACTATTTATTTTATATTTTAACACTATTTATTTGTATATTTTAACGTTATTTTTTTATAGTTTAACACTATTTTTTTCATATTTTAACGTTATTTTTTTCATATTTTAACGTTATTTTTTTTTTCATATTTTAACGTTATTTTTTTTCATATTTTAACGTTATTTTTTTCATATTTTAACGTTTTTTTTCTCATATTTTAACACTATTTATTTTATATTTTAACGTTATTTTTTATATTTTAACACTATGTTTTTAAATATTTTAACATTATTTTTTACATTTTAAGGTTATTTTTTTATATTTTAACTTTATTTTTTATATTTTAACTTATTTTTTTATATTTTAAGGTTATTTTTTTTATATTGTAACATTATTTTTTTATATGTTAACTTTATTTTATATGTGAACGTCATTTTTTTTATATTTTAACATAATTTTTTAAATATATTTTAAGGGTATTTTTTTTAATTTGAACTTATTCTTTTTTATCATTTTTTTTTAAATAGTTTACATTTTTTAAAATATTCTAACACTTTTCTTTTCCAAAGTATGTTCACACTTTGTGTCCAAAAGTTTGCATTGTTTATGATTTTATTTTTGGTTGTTTACATTTTTCAAAAAACATTCTGCAGTCGTTCATATTTTTTACCCCTTCCGTTTTACAACTGTTGATTTGTTGGTCATGTTTTTCTTCAAACAACTTTATTGGTTGAGCAGGAATCATTTTCATATTCTTGTTTTAGCGGTTACATCCCCCAAGTTTTCACCAATCAACTGTCTACTGAAATGGTTTCCAGATCACTGGCGGGCCTGCTTGCAGAGCAGGTTGTTGACTGCGTGACAAAATGCTGCAATGCAGCATCTCGTTGGTTGATGTTTCTGCAACTGAGTCGAATCATTTGTGTTGTTGAGACCGAATGAGCTTTTTTTCCAAAGCATTTTGGGCTTGATCAAGACGTAGCTAGAGCAGATATTGACTGGTTTGTGGATTCAATTCAATGGCATCCACTTCTCCTAAGTCTCCTATGTCGCCTATGTCGCCTATGAAGGCCGTTGGCATGTCCCCCTCCGACGTCAAAATATGAAAAAAATAACGTTACAAAATGAAAAAAATAACGTTAAAATATGAAAAAAAATAACGTCAAAATATGAAAAAAATAGCGTTAAAATATAAAATAAATAACGTTAAAATATGGAAAAAAACGTTAAAATATGAGAAAAATAACGTTAAAATTTGAAAAAAATAGCGTTAAAATATGAAAAAAATAGCGTTAAAATATAAAAAATAACATTAAAATATGAAAAAATATAACGTTAAAATATGAAAAAAATAACGTTAAAATATGAGAAAAATAACGTTAAAATATGAAAAAAATAACGTTAAAATATGAAAAAAATATCGTTAAAATATGAGAAAAAATAACGTTAAAATATGAAAACAATAACGTTAAAATATGAAAAAACAATAACGTTAAAATATGAAAAAAATAACGTTAAAATATGAAAAAAATAGTGTTAAAATATAAAAAAAATAACGTTACCATATAAAATAAATAGTGTTAAAATATAAAATAAATAGTGTTAAAATATAGCTCCCGGCATGTCTAAAGAAAACCTGTTAGAGATACATCCTAAGGCATACACCATGGCAGGCGGGATTTTCGGTGGCGGATTTGATGTTTTTCGGTTTCTTGGTTGCACTCCGAGTCCTCGAGTTCGGCTACTTTGGTGCAACCGAAGGTAAGGCATAGAATGCATATTAGATTTTCCCATACCATGTTAACCCTCAAGAAAGAATCCTTGATTTAGTATTGGATCCATTTGGATCCGTTCATGTTCAGGGCTGGCATTTAGCATCGGGGGGATTGGTTTTTCTTCAACCAAGACAGTTGACCAACAATTTGTGGAGAAAACATGAGAAAACAGTGTTTTTCCCGTTGGGAAATAACTTAGCCAAACTGGCAAACCTTGCCATAAAGTGGTGCCCCATATTTAGCTAAAAATGATTTGGAACTCCAATAGTTGTAGGGTTTATGGTAGATATATCATGATATCATGATATATCTATCGTATTTTATGATCTATGGGGGTAATAAGTCAACAACTGGGACCACCTGCTGAAGGATGATTCAAACAGGTAGCGACATTCCCACATGGGAAGATTGATCCTCTGGCAATTACACGTGGCAATTGAAAAACTCCGTTTCAATGGGAATATGACGGAATGAATGTGTATGGACGCGTGATGATTTGCAGACAAATCAATGATTTGACTCCAAATCTATGCAAGTGTTGTAGGCAGTGTAAATTACTCATTAATATACACACATTAATAATCATTAATATAATATACTATTATTGCCTGGTTAGATTCCCAACGGCATTGATGACCAGCCGGTCTTTGGGTTGCATTGTTGCAGTCATCGTTTGAGTTGTCACAGGTTTGAAGGGACTGGTTGGAAAACCACCATTGCAATGTGATCATGTGATGGTCAGAGTTTCTTAGCCCGTTCAAACTATGCATTGGCAGATATTGTTTGAACATGTTTGGAATGTTCTTTACATGTTGTCCATCTAGCTCCGAATCTGACACATACCAACTGAGACAGGCTTGGTGGAACCCCGACCCGTCCTGTCCTCACCAGGAATTGTTGGTGTCGCTTGAACCCTGCACATGGGTATCCGGGTATCCCTTGAGCTTCTACAGAGAATCTATCAGCATCCACCAATTGGTGCTTTCAGCTATGTTTATAGGCAACCATCTGTGGAATTATTCATGAATGATCACCCATCCGCCCATCACCAGTAGTTTTTCCAGATGGGTGGACACCACCAATCAGATATTCAGAGTTCGAAGGCTTAGCGGATTGTCCTCAATGGGCGCCCCAAAATCCACTGGTAAACTCATTGCTATTTTGGGGATACACCCCACTTTGTCAGGCAAAACCATGCATCCTGAAAATTCAACCCAACTCCCCTTGGAAAAAAATGGTACTTCCCACCCCCCCAATAATAGGTGGTTACGATTCGCCCTCATTCTTGATGGTTAAGATTCGGCCGTCTTGTGGATTCTTATTGCTTGTTGATAGTGTCAAGAAGCCCAAGCATTACCCTCTGGTAAACTAACATAGCTATAGAAAATCACCATTTTTAATGGGAAAACCAAACCTCAAATGACCATTTTCAATAGCTATGTTAGTTTACCAGAGGGGAAGCCCAAACAGTAAGGCCAAACATTACGCCCTTAAAGATGATTTCGGTCACCCTGGGAGTTGGTAGGTCGTCCCAGTCATCCCCCCCAGCTTTGGCCCAGCTTTCCTGTCCATGGTACGATCGGGCTTCGTGGTGTCTTGGTTGCGATCATCCCGTCATCCCGAAGTGGGGAAAGAACTAACCAGTGGCTATGGCGGTGCAGGGAAACTCGGTGAAATGATGATGATTCAGGAATTTTAGATGGATTTTAGGGGTTAGCATGGCTTAGCTCATTTTCAGACAAACTCAAGCGGCGTAACGATATCACTGGGATGTAAGCGAGCAGAACTTCGGTGCAGACAATCCATTGGCAATAAGTTGGATTACAAGCAATGCTTTCGCCAGTCACCCTGACAACAAGAGGTTGCCTTTGGGGAACTACCCTTGAATCAATGAAGATATCATTCTATCAGAAATCAGCCAGAAACCATAACTGACTCACTCTTCACAGGTGAAACTTCCTCCTTGCATAGACAACTCATGGTTTTGGTCAATGACACCACCCTTGTTGTTTGTTTCTGTCCAAGTCTGTATACTGTATAGTATTATATAGATTTTATCTAGATGTATACAGTCCATCTATACCCGTCAATCTAACATGGTGGGAACAGCCCGGGATTTGAGTGGGAGCATCACGTAAACACCAGCTTTCTACCCGAGATGGATCGGGCCCAACCATGGCCTGTTCCATGGCAATTCTCGATGATCTCACCGGGATCCGATGTCACTGTTGTCAAACGATCCCAGTGAATCTTCATGAGGGAAACCCAATAATGAACAAACCTCATTTACAATTGGGCATAATGTTGGAATGGTTTATACCACCTATTTATGGTGATTTGGGGGATGGTTTATGGCTTTGTTTTACCCACATTACCCCTATTTAGGGAGAATGTAAAATGATCCCCAAGTGGATTGAAAAATGATCAAGGATGATCAAGGTCCAGGATTCCAAATTAGTTTGTCTGAGGATAGGCAGCCCTAAATTCACCATCACTATATACGTTTTTTAGTGACCAAAGAGTGGACTTCAATGACTACCTTCCACATGTTTTCCCAAATTTGATATTGTCGGATGTTGGTTTGTTATACATTCATACCATTATACTCCCATTACTATCCTATTACTCTGTGGTTATTTAACAGAGCTATTGAAAATTGCCATTTATAGATGATTTGTGGTGATTTACCTATTGAAGAGGGTGGTTTTCCATGGCTATGTTAAATAACCAGAGGGTAAATTCCCAGCTTCAATTGTCATGAATCCCTGGCCACCAGCCAAGCGGCTCAAGGAAGGCTTGGGGCCCAAGTTGCTATCGGGATATCCCAACATCCTGAAGCACAAGGTGCCGTGCGGGGCGGGCCATGAAAGGCATACATAAGGGGGCTGAATATAAAGGTACCTAAGAACTATAGCACAATAATTGCTAGGATTTGTTTCAAACTTCTTGGGAATTAGTGATGTTTCTTTTTGACAATACTACTTGGGTCTTATGAGACAAACTACTGTTATCCCTTCCACCGATGATGCTCAATATTTTTTTTCAGACCACCATGACTGGGCCCCAACAGAATAGATCCAAGACGAGACCCCGCTTTCTGGGTGGTATCCAATATATAGTAGGGGGAAGGGATTGCATGGTACTTCTGGTGGAGATGGTTCAATGGTGGAGATGGGCAGTTGGCAGCTTCGCTAGATGATTTCCAAGAAATTCTTCACCTTGAACATGCAGATCCCAGTTCAGGGCATATTGTTCAATCTTATGCTGAACATCCATCTTCGGTACTCGTAAATCATTCAGCCAAAGATTTGATTGGGCTAGCCGTAGGCTCCATTGCTACAGTGCCCATGATGATACTGATCAGCAGATTTGTTGGCTCAACAACAAATCAGTCTGTTTTTGGAAGCTGCCCTCTGTATATGATCTTCAGTCGCACTTCTCTGAAGATATTTATTTCCAGATTCCACTGATTGAAACTTAAGTTGGTCATGACATGTTTCCCCTCAGAATTGCCAGCAAAATCTTGCCCTGGCTCCCCCCATCCACCACATCCACCACATCCACAATCCGTGAGGAGATGGTGGCTGCGATACCCGAGGTTCAGAAGTATTACAAGAAGCAAAACAATGCCGCTGGACAGCGTTTTTCATCAGCGCCCATGGAGCAACGGAAACGAAAGGTATAGGGAGACTCATCAAAACAAGCCGCTGCAACATATTGTGTATATATGTATAAAGGCACTGGAGAATATGTATAGATATAATTACACGCATACACATTGTGTATATATATATATACGTGTATGTGTATGATTGTGCATGTGTATATCTATCTATCGATCGATCTATCGATCAATTTATATCTACACTTGTATCGGTATTTGTATCTATATCTGTATCTATATCTTTATTATATATCTATATCTATATTCCATATATATAATATATATATATATACACACATTTATATCTATGTCTCTATCTATATCTATATGCATATCCATATCTATCTGTCTATCTATTTGTTCGCAGGTCTGCCTGCCTGCCTCTCTGTCTCTCTGCCTCTCTGTCCCTTTGTCTCTCTGTCGCTCTGTCTCTGTGTGCCTCTGTCTCTCTGTCCCTCTGCCTCTCTGTCCCTCTGTCTCTCTTTCTATCTCTATCTTTCTGTATTTCGATTTGTCTACCTATATACATGTATATCTATGTGTCTGTAAATCTGTATGTTTCTGCATATCACATAGTACATCTATCTAATCTCGTCTTATCTTATCTTATCTAATCTTTTCTTGTATTTTCTTGTGGTTCTCTATACCTATATCTATCTAGAATCTATATATTTATTATTGATATCTCTATCTCTATCTCCATCTCTTTCTCTCTATCTCTATCTCTGTCTGACTCTATCTATCGTTCTTTCTATAAATTAATCAATCTAACTATCGATCGATCTCTATATCTCAAAAATGTAGACTGAGATATCATGGGATTCTTACCCGGTGACCAGTTAGCCCTTAATGAAGCTGGTTTAAACATATGAGTGTTCAGAAAGGTACTCATATCATAATGATTGGTGTGTGTAAATGTGTTTATTACTTATAGCTGTCTATATAATTATGTGGCGTTTGCATCTTTGTTTCCTCACATTGGCCATATATTATGAGAGTGAACAAGCGGCCAATTCGTCCCAGGGTCCGTGGGATTGACCTTGGAGTTTCCAGCATTGCCACATCACAGGGAATATGATGATACTAAGCTATGGCAATGGAATTTTTGTGTACCCTATTTTCACACAAACCCATGTGACTTTTAGATCATACTCGTACTGCAAGATGAAACATATATGTCGACATGGCTTTGGTACTTTGCCCAGCCGCAGTTCTGAGGAAATGTCAGTGGGATACTGGGTGAAGGTGTCAGGAACTGACAGAATTACTCATCTCAGCTACTATAGTTGCAGTTTCTTGCTTGTACATGGGTCACATTCCACTGCTTGGGTTACTTGTATAGCTTAAACTGCCAAAAAAAAAAGCGTTCTTCATAGCTCACGGATTTTTTTGCCATGTTCTGCTATATGGGTCTGTCTGAAAATAGGGTATATCCTCTAAATGGCCATTTAAAACTAGGAAAATAATGACTAACCAATGGATTTAGAGGCAGACCCATATTCTGCCAGTCCCCTAAGGCTGGATGCCCGTACTACGAGGCAATGCTGCCTTGGGGCGAAGTGAGCAGCGAAAATGTGGCCTTGGATACCCCCAAAGCATACAGTCATTGGATCATTGGAACCGATGGTAAGTTGGGGTCCACTGTTTTTTTGAAACTATCAATTGGCTTTAATTGGCTTCAACAGACCATTTCAGCCAGCTTGAGAAGCTCCTGTCCTCCCTTGGATGGTCCGTTGCCTGTGGGTTGAAGCGGCAAACATCATGGGATATACCACTTGACTTGACCCTATTTAAACCAGTTTTTCACAAACTTGGAAATGTTGGAGAATGGAAAAATACCCATACACGATCACTTTAATAGAAAAAATACAATAATACATGATAATACATTGGGTTTTGGGGTACCCTATTTTCAGACAAAGCCATATGATGGGTTGAACATGGTTTCAACCATTCTCCATCTATCGCAGGTCTTCCTTCCAGGCTATTAAGAGGCGTGGTGTTGCGGGCGAAGGATGTGTGAGTTTTGAGCTGCTCTTGTGGAGGAAACGGAATATGTCATGTCGTGGCAAAGGTCGACTTTTGCAAAGAGGTATCTAAGAAGGTTAGTTCTGGTTTGACAAGAAACAGCTATGGTTAACAAAATCATTCATTCATGGGTCAGATGTAAGAATTGGGCACCCGCAAGTGGGCTGGTCTCCCAAAATGACAGGGTCATTTAAGTAGGGCCACGAGTTGGTAATAAACCTTGGGTAGGTGCAAAGAACTGATTGGCTCATGCAGTCTATTTGAGCTAAAGACCATTTGATTGTTGGTTCATTTTTGCAGTTTGTTGATTGTTACCCCTACTAGTATGAAACATCCCAATTTCAACTAATATTGTTGGATATCTAGACTCAGGGCTTTCCCCAATCTTCGAGGCCATACGCTTGATTGGTGGGCCAGCTTGGTTGCATATTGTGATGATGCTGTTGTTGTGGCCCAAACCATGGCTGAAGTAAATAGTCGGATTATTCATTGGATTGGTTAATGGGAAAATTTACAGGAAACCCCTAAATTTCATGGAAAAAATCAACGGTTTCCTGTAGTTTTTCCCTTAAACCAATCCAATGAATTATGGTTTGCTTAAAGGACCATACCGCTCCGCTTTATCTCTCGATATTCTGGGAAACTTGGTGAATCATCACGACATCACTGGCCCACTGAGGCCCTTCTTCGTGCTAGTTAGCTAAGGAAAACCACGGCCAAAAAAAAGCATTTATTTAAAGCTTATTACCATCTTTCCAAATGACTGGAATGGTCTGATTGAAGTTTGTAAGGGGTTGCAAGTGGGTCTTATGACTATTCAGAAGCGGTTAAAAAAATGACGGAAGTGCGCCAAGAAACCTCCACAAAAGAAATGATGAAAGGAAGCCAGATAAAGGTGGGGGCCTGGAACCATAGCTAGGTTTGTTTATAACTAGCTGGACATAGCTTGACTATGGTTTGACTAATGGTTTCTATTGGTTTGTAATTGATTACATAGCCAAAAAAATATGTGAACCAACTTACAGGGAGGGGGCAATCTGATGGTAATACGGTTTGTCTCCCCTAAGAAAGTTTGCCTCCCAAGGGTTCATGGTTTGGACTGGGCCCCTCCTGGACTCCAGATTACCCTTTGGCGATCAAATTGCGAAGGCTATTTCAACGAAGAATTATGTTGTAATTTTAGATGGTATATACGTGTAAAATCGTGTAAATATTAAATAAATGTATATATATATTTGATCACGGGGAGTACACCCTTGAAAGGTCATTGGCAATACGCCAGTTTCTTAGACACACATCGGTGAACTGCAGAACAGATGTTCATTTTGCAGTAGGGCACTTAATCTGGACGAATGAGAATTCAATGGCAACCAGATGTAGTGTTGCTATCGTCATGCTTAGATGGCAAACCCAGAGGTGTTCACAGTCTGCAGACATAACTCAAGACAGTGAATACATAACTCAAGACAGTGACCTTTAAGTAGTGAATTGCTCATGAATTGCTTTGCCACATTGTGGGGCTTCAACGTTCGACATTGTGGGTCGGCCACCTCTTTCCAAGTCCTTCGTTGCCATGGCACCCAGGCACCATGGAGCGGGGTCCCGGGAGATCCCAGCGGCGCTAATGACCCGTACCGTCTCACCTGGATTTCCATGACGCATGCGAAAATGTCCGCGGCGTCGTCCGGGAGAACCTTGGATAGTCTCCGGACTGCGCTGGAAACGAGATGGTCTGAGGTCTGAAGATGTCGAAACAGGATGAGGAAAGGTCCTACTTTGTAAACCTTATGCATCACTTCAGAGGCCTCATATCAACTTGTTTCATACCATATTGCACTTTGCTGGCTGCGCCAGCATGCGTTTGCTGGGGAGCCGTTGACCTACTATACCAATACCTGATCCAAGACCATGCTCATGATTTCCCGTGTGGCTATTTCTCATTGATATATATATATATATAGTTATCATTATAGATCTAGTGAATTCTAGTGATTGTTAGTGTGCAATCCATTTCTGACTGTTGCTGGTCATATGAATGGCAGGGGGCCAAAACATTTGAACCAAACCATGGCTTTTATGTATCCAAAAAAAATAATCATAATATCTACTTTGAGCTTCCATATCGCAAGAAAAACACGATTTTAAAATATCTTAAAACATTTAAAGTTTTGCAAAATATCCTACTATTCAGAGTGAAAACCCTTTGGCTTCATCGTCGACGGCTTTTGACGTTGTTTTTTTTTTTAACTGGGTTTCTACGGAATATATACGCATGTTTACGGGGAATGTTAATGCTTACGGGTTTTCGACGGGCTAGCAAAATCAGGTTTTGCTCCAAAAGCAGGTTTTCGGTACCAAAACCATTTTTTTTCTGGGTTTTGGCTTAAAAACCTGGTTTTTGTCCTGCAACCCACATTTTCAAAGTTCTACACTTGTAGATGTTCCCTTTTCATTGGAGACGTTTGGTTCTGACACATCTCCCTTTGTTTGGTCCTGGGTGCAACTCAAAATGGGATGGAGTAACACATATTGAAATGTCAGGTGGTGCCTCCGTGCCTCCAATTGCGAAGTTGCTTTAAAACCTTTGCAAATCCCATCGACTATAGATATAACCAAAGAATTTATTTGCCCTAGCAACTTTTGAGTCAATTCGAAGGGTTGAATATAACCATGAAGCTGTCGAGCTAAATAACCACTAAATAACCATTAACCATTCAACAAACTTGACCGAGTTATTTGCACCAAGCATGTCGCCGTCCCTTGGGGCCCACCTCGGAGATGGAGAAAATCATGACGAATCAACCACGGAAGTCACTATAATTGATATATTATCATGATAAATATATATATATATATATACATATACTAAAATACCATGAAATATCATGGTTTCTAATGAACATGGCAAGAATATGTAGACATACCATGGTTTTCCGGGTTAGTGTTTCTCGATTGAACCAACCCATTGGGTCACATCTTTGAGCATTTGATCTCCTTGTAGATCAGAAAACCGAGAAAACCATACAAAGTGACTCATTTGTGTCCGATTGTGAAGCCTTACTTGGCACACATGAGCATTTGTTCCTGGTTGGAATTCTTGGTGAAGCAGAAGGCATATGGCACTTCTTCAGAAGGTTGACCCTCAAAATTGGATGTCCTGGTACAACCAATGACCAGCCATTTGTAGTTCCACTGGTGCCACATTTCAGGTCGCCACACATTCCACATTTATTTGTTTCTGCTGAAGGCCCCAATTTTGGCGAATCCTCAATTTTTTGTTCATTGTCAGGAGCTTGAGAAAAGGTTATGGCTCAGAAATATTGAACCTCATTTTGGCAAATACATGCAAATACATGCAAATATGGTATCCACTAAACATGAGAATTTCATGGGTCCTTTCGTGCCCCAAACATTCCCAAATCATGCGAGTTAAGGGCTTACCATACAAAGCCCACCGGCTCAACGGTTCAACGGCTCTGTGGGCTTGTCTCAAAATAGGATACCCCGAAATATGGTCATCCTCTTCCCTATCCCAAAAGACCCATTTATTAGGGATATACCCGCAGTCATAGACAGGAAAAGATGGCGGAAACATTGTCAAACCATCAGTCTGGACACACTTGTCTCTACATCTTTTTGGAGAGTTCTGTATATATATATATATATAGCTATATATAGGTATTTTTGGACAAGCCCCCATGGTTTTCCAACTCGTCGTGGTAGTGCGAGCGCTGAACAGTCTGGTTCATGGTGCTGAGATGTTCGCATGATGTTGTGGTACCATGCTGCATACAAGTAATATTTGCATATTCTTCATGTATACCGAATGCCCTGTGGACAATCTGTCACTTGTCTCATTGAACGTCAATTCCTATAGTCATTTGCAGTTGAGAACATGTGAACAAGCTGGATTCTTACTTTTAGTTTACTAATCATGTGCTAATCATTTATGTACTACTATTGATCTGTTGATTTGCGTGGCTCTTGGTTTCAAGCAGGACACAGCTTGGGAAAAAAGAACGGCCGTGCTCGCTGAAGTTGTAATCGTTTTGTCCAAATTGGTAGTGCGGTGCCTCAAAATCAGGGTTTAGTACGGGCCCACTGAACCAACAACTACGAAGAAGATCTCAGAAGGGCTTATCAAACATCATTTCTGGGACCGGACACCAAAAACTTTCAGGTGTCCAGTTGAGCAGGTGGAAATCCTTTGAAGCCAAGCCTCTGGAAACCTGACGTTCTTGCAGCCCTACCAGATGACCCGACAGAGACAGTCTGCAGATCATTTGTGATGCTTCAGAATTGGGGACCCCAAAGAACAAAAACATGAGGACACTTCAGGATTCAAGTTCTTTACTTGTTTGATGTGCTTAGCCCAACAGACCAAATCAGGCTACATCCACCAATTCCAATTGGGGATGATTTCATATTGCTGATGGCTTCTTTTTCCCCATTGCCAAGTTTTTCTCTTTGCCACAAAGCAAGTGGTTTTCGTGATCCCCAATGATTGTGTCATAGCAGACGGAAAGGAGACTAGAGGGATTTGATGCGAGCAGTAAAGGAGATGCAGTTGATCTGTATAACGTGTATAACGTTAGCTGGTGGTTGAACCTTTCGTCCTGGGACCATAGCTAGCTAGATAGGAACTGACCCTTGTTCAGTTTGCTTTGGTTTATACGAGGCTAAACGGGACCTTTGTTAGACAACTTCGGCTTGAAAGGTTTGATCATGATGACAACTAAGCAACTAAGACAACTATGAACAAGTGGGAATTGTATGGAATTCTTCGATAACTACCATAGGACCTTATTTCTTCTAAACGACATGAACCCCTTGATAGACCTTGAAATGGTTGATGCACCACTGGTTGATGCACCCCGTGAGAACATTGTCGTATGGTATAGTGAAAGCAAGAAATACCACTTGTAAAATGTTAGAAATGGGGTTACTAATGGGATTTACGATGATTTACGTCATTCCATAAATGGGGTTACTGACTTACAACTGGTAAAGGGCCATAACGGCCATAACTGTACAAATCACCAGCTTTGTATTCCAGAGGAGACATGATCAGAGGGACGCTTGTATTCACTGAAATCTCTGGTGCTTTCTGCTGCCAACCGAAATCAAAGCTGGACAAACTACAGACGTAGTTTGAAGATGTTTTAAGATTTCAGCCACACCGAGTCAACATCTTTGAATGACTTGACACAGGTGATCTACGTTGGATGTTGCATCGGTGGGTGGGTATACAGCTGAACATGGCATTATTTGGTTTATGCTTTTGCATGGCCTTAGCATAAGTGATGTATATCTATGTGAAGGGGTGAGCAGAAGATGGACAGATTTCTTCCCGATTGCTTCATCGATAGTGAGTTACTCTTCTATCTTTTTCGGGATGTCATATATATATATATAGTTATTATCACTGCTATTATTACTATGATCATTATCACTTTTTTCATGCTTGTTGCTATTATCATCATTATCGTTATTATCACTATTATACCATATAATACCATATCTATATATACATTCTATATGTACATATAGATATGATAATACACTGGTAAAATGCTTGATTAGTTGGCCCCAAAAAATCAGGTCACCATGCCAGGTCGCCTTAGCACAATCCGGGGCGGTGCTTCGTTGGCTAACCGCTGCGAAATCAATCCCCTTGGAATTTTGAAATGAGTTGATAAGTTGAGAGTTGCGGAACAACAACTTTATAATTGATAATTGATTAATGTGTTGAGAATTATATCATTTATTAACTCATTACAAGTGTATGAACTGAAGAGCTATTAACTGGTTGATCAATTGATAAGGTACCCTGTAAACTATTCTCTACTCATACTTTTAAGTTGATAAACACTATCCCAACCAACGTCTCGGTACTTGGGCGACCCATTTCTATAGTCAGCAAACCGTTCAGTGAATCGTCCGAAGTCGTTGCCGCATGGCGGGTTCTGCCCTTGATGGCGGCGATGCCGGAACCACTCCAGGGTTGAAGTCCAATGGAGGCAGGATTATGTCTTGGTGATGATTCATACTACATGATAGGGAATGATAGGGAATGATACGGATTTAATGGGATATACTATATATAGGATAATATAGGGATGAGAATTGAGATGAAATTCATAGGATAAACATTGGATGATTTGGATGGAATTGTAGGGATTTACAGGGAATATAATTGAGATGATAATTAATTGAGACATAGTGGGAATATAGATCCCCAACCGGCTGGGGTTGCCTCAACATAGAGTACTCCATGCACTCCCGAATATGACGTTTCGGGAGATCATTTTCTCAGTAAAGTTGCCGTACATTTGAGTAATCATTCCCTTTTCGATACAAACCCAGTGGAATCCCCAGCTTTCCTCATGAATCCACAATTTTTGCGTGGTGAGATCTGCAATTGTCAGTTGTTGAAGTCCCTTCTGTTTACATTCAAATCACTACATCACCATATTCGATGCTTGCATACCATTTCGTTAATCTTCTGTTTTTGCTTGATTAAATTCCTATCCAAATTTTTTCAGCTGACACTCCCGATGTTTGCCTTTGAAATCACTAAACATCCCCATGTCTCATCGTCTTTGGCTGCCTTAAAATGCCTTAAAACCCCCAAAACCGCAGCCGCAGATGCAGCGCCGCAGAAAGCCTCAGCACTGCGCGGCAAGAAGAGGTAGGGTTTGAACACGGAAGCAATGGTGAATTTACACAGATTTATATGGTTAATGATGATTACATAATGGTTTCTGAACCGTTCATAATATAATAAGATATTTATGGTTACATGTGAATTTATATGCTTAAACAAAAATGATTATTTCATATTGGTTCAAAATGATAATTCATGATGATATAACCATAGAATCAATGGAATTTCATGGGAATACAAAGGCTTGATTTAACTATAATCTACCAAATATGAAACTTAACGGTGCGTTTCAGGATTTCTTTGGATTTAACCATGACACATCTTGGATATTATATAGCCAACACAATATCTTGGGAATGGCAACCTGGGACCGTCGGTTTTTGTGGGATCAGATTTTCACCAGGTTCAACCAACAACACTAGAGAATTATGTAATCAAAATAAAATGGGATGTGGACCGCCGCCCAAATGGGTCTTCAACATCCATATACTATGGACAGATTCTGTGTACTGTATCTTAGGATCCCTTGAAATACACTCTATCCATAGTTGGGTTTGGTGAGGTATGCTGCCTTTGGTCAAACTTTGTTTCAACCAGTTGGACACTAATTTGCTACTGGGGCCAAAGAAGGCCATGTGTCGATGTTCAGAAGCAGCAAACCCAACCGTTCTTAGGCGATCCACAATCTGAAGAGCCACAAACTGACGGGTTTTGGTTTATCTGTACGCTCTGGTAGTTTTACAAAGAACATGACCCATTTCTAGATGATTTACGTCTTAAAATGGTGGTCAATGGCAAACTGTTTAGAATACAGGAGGGCAATTAAACTCATTCTATCCCGATTAATGGGGGTAAAACAATAATAAGCAATCCCCCAAATCACCATAATGAGCCATTCCAAAATGGGTGGTTTATTATTGTTTTACCCACATTATATCTCCATGAATGCCTAGTGGTTGTTGGTTAAAACCACCATGAGTGCCTCGTGTCGTTCGTAGGCCGTTGGATGGGAGCCACGCCTCAGAGACTGCGAATGGCGTCAGCTGGGATGAGGTCCATTTGGAGCTGCGAAACTCCAACGTCCAAGATGAAAACCCCATCAAAAACGATGGGAAAATGATGAAAATGGTGGGAAAATGCTGATGTAACCCGAGAAAAATGGGGATTTAGGGATTTCGAGCTGAGAAAAAGATCAAGTTGATGCACAGCTCCTTGGTGATGTTTGGGTTTCTGGAGATTTATGGGGGGATATAACTATATATAGTTGATGGGTTTACAAACCAACTCAATATGCGTGGGAGTTTCGGGACCTTACAATGGAGGTACTGCACCATCAGATATGAATTTTAGATTTTCTATATGGTAGGCACCTCTGAACTGGCCATTGATAATGGCACCTCTACAATGGTAGGCCTCTGAACTGGCCATGACTGGACCCTCCAAAATGAATAGATCTAATACGAAACCAGAGTGCTGGAGGGATGGGACTGTTCATGGGATCCTGTCCCCCAAGAGTTGACGGGCCAATCTTGAGCATCTATGTCTGGGGGTCACCCGGCTAGGAAAGGTTGCTTGAATCTGATATTTTTGTTGCCTCTGGGTCCAGACTGATCCACGTATTTCCTGAGGAGGTACTCAACTTAACCCTCTGAATCAATCTGTTTAAATGATCTAATCATATCATTCCACAAATACTCCAAAAAAGAAGGGACCGATAGATACATAGGGCATGTTTCAATCCACATACCTTGCTCTTGGGTGTATTTGGGGCATCATTTGGGGGTCAAGTAATGTGAAGTACCTTCTCATCGAAGGAAGTTTAGAAGTCTATACTTCCGTGTTACGGAGCAATTCATTGTCATTCAATTCACTGTCATTTCAATTCACTGTCATTTCAATTCACTGTCATTTCAATTCATTGTCATTTCAATTCACTGTCATTTCAATTCACTGTCATTTCAATTCACTGGCATTTCAATTCACTGTCATTTCAATTCACTGTCATTTCAATTCACTGTCATTTCAATTCACTGTCATTTCAATTCACTGTCATTTCAATTCACTGCCAT
>BGPT01000565.1:208434-286150 GCA_003297045.1 Symbiodinium sp. clade C Y103 | reverse complement strand
ACCTTGCTGGGGAACCTTGCTTGGGAACCTGTTCTGGGAACCTTGCTTGGGAACCTTGCTTGGGAACCTGTTCCTGGGAACCTGGGAACCGGTCAATCAATATTTTGGCTGCTCCGACCTGCTCCGAGACCTTTACTATAGCTGAAGACCCCAAGCTTACGCTGTTGGGGAAAAACTGAAATCTGATAATTCTGGATAAACCTCGGTTGCGGGGGCTGATTTTTTTAAGCATTTTGGGGAATAAGTATATAGATAGATAGATAGATAGATAGATAGATAGATGGATAGATAGATAGATAGATAGATGTGTGTCAATTTTTCGCAGGGCTTCCAAGATCTAATATCTGCAATGAATTCTTTTGCAGGGTCCACGCTTCGACGATGGCCTTGACATGTCCAACTAATATCGCAGGGCAGCCATGGATCAAAAATGATGACTGGTCATGGCTGCTTCTTGCACCTAAGGTAAAGGGCTTCTATAAGTGGTGTGCCGGCATCATCTTCGTCCCTTTGGCTGCATTGAACATATGGAGGTTTCCTGAAAGGGAGGATCCCCCCAAATCCTTCAGTCGGATTTTCCCTTGTATGCCATCCAGCTATTGGGGTACCCTCTGGTAAACTAACATAGCGAACTGGAAAATCACCATTATGAATAGGTAAATCAACTATAAATTGGCCATTTTCAATAGCCATGTTAGTTTACCAGAGGGTACCACCTGGAAAATCACCATTTTTGATAGGTAAATCCACGAAACATATAGGTACCCGCATTAAACAACCCAGTGAACAGCCACGACTCCTACCCTTTCACCGCAGGTCTTGGTGGCATTCACCTCCTTGGCCTCGGCCGTCACCGGCTTTGTGACGCAGGCCATTGACAACCACGAAACGCGCAGGGCCCGGGTGTGACGCTTAATTACGTGCCACACGAAGCGCGGGTGGCGCGTGGCGCATGGAGAAAAAGGACGATGTATGCGTTGAGATATAGGAGAGTTCTGAAAATGGGGGATCCCCAAGTCACCTGTTTCACAAAAATGGTCGTCAAATGACTTGGATGTGACTTGGATGATGCAAGGGGTAGCCCTATTTCAAGCAACCCCCACATAGATAGATCTACCTTGGGATCATACCACAGATCTCGGAGCTGGTTTTTATGGGATGATCATAGGATGATCATTGGATAGTTGAAACAGAAATATCACCTTAGGAATCATAAGCTAGTTCGGGCTTGTGGGGATATAAGATGATATAAGCAGGGTATACATGGGAAGTGTTGTAAACCGGTTACCAAGCCAGGTTCCCAAGGATTGTTCCGAACAAGTTGCGATCCATGGGGTGGTCCTCCATCGGGGGGTTCCGGAGGGGATGTCGATCCTAAGTCTTTTGCTGGACGGTTGTTGCAACTTGAATAGAATGATATAATGATATAGATGTCCCAAAATTCCGAAGAGAAGTGGGTCATGATGAAAGGATTGTCTTTGATATTCTTTAATATGTGTTTACAACCATTCGGGGTAAATGATGTTATATGATGTTATATGTATGTTGGGAGAAGCAAAAGAATGAGGTTTGATGATTATGTATTGCTATATGCGTGTCGGTGATGATTGTGATGGTGACCATCTGATACTGATGATGGTTGATACCGTGTTGGTTGGCAAATCCGACTGTTGGATATTCCCGGATTTTTTTTTTGAGTTCCCTTTGTGTGGCCATGTTCATTTAGTTTAACCCACCGACCCTGCTGTGAGTTCGGGGTTGGAAGAAGATGAGAGTTTCCACGAAAAATTTGCTATTTTCAGGGTCGATGTTAATTTGCCAGAGGGTTAAATCCTATAAGATCACCATAGAACCACCGTTTAAATCCCATTAAACCACTATTTTTGTTGGTTAACGGTTAAATTTAAGTTCCATTTAATTGATATAACTGCGTTTTGTAACTCCCAAAACCACCTCGGATCATTGCCTTACTTCGCTGAGGGCACCCTGATCACGGTGAACCTTGATGGATTCAGCGTTCGCGCCTGAGGGTTGCCCTAGGTTTTCTGGCCCATCAGCAATTTCTGAACGGTTGTTGGATGTTGTTGGTTGTTGTAGCGGAAGTTGTACTTGAGTTATCTTACCATACTGTTTTTGACGTATACTGTGTACATTATGTTTGTACATGTTTGTACATTCTGTTTCATATCAACTTATATTCAACTCATTACATTATATATGTATATATAATATTTAATATGTCATATTTTTCTATTTCTGTATGTCACATTGCATTACATTTCGGCATATTATATATGTTCATATTATCATATCTCTCTTTAACACCATGGGTTACCATCAACTCTGGCTGAAAAGAAACACATTGAGCCAAACTCCAATGTCAGCAGCAAAACCAGGCTCGAGGCCTTGGGCAGTTCTGAGGTTCTTACGACTTCCCCGCAGACAAAGCCTAAAAATGAGAAAGTCAGAATGATAAAATGATAGTTAGTGAGAATGGTGATTCTCAATAATCATGATTTGACATAGACACTACATAATTACTGTTCCAAAATTGATAATCATCAAACAAATGTCAAAAAGTATTTTCGAAATGCCAGCTAAAGTTTTGGATTCTGAATATTATTCTGGTCAAAGATGCTGGAAAATAAAATCCTACACCCCAAAAAAGTTTTGGGATTTTCCGTTCCTTGTTCCATTCCTTTGGGGTTTATTTTCCCAGCTGGATTGTCCATTCCTTGTTGCATTCTCAAACTTGAGTTTTCCAATGGGTGTTACAGCCAATGGGTGTTGAACAACAAACACCCCAAAAACGGTCAACCATATCCCAAATGGTTAGCCATATCCCAAATGGTCCAGCGGATTGTCCATTCCTTGCTCCAGCCATATCCGCAGGTGTCCGCGGTGACTCTTGAGCAGGTCAACGTCCGGGACCCAGGTGGCGGCTACTCCATGCTACTCCTAGGTTTGTTGAGGAGTCGACCAACAAAAAAAGGGGATTTGGCCATAGAAAATGAGGTTTACAGTAGCTTGGTGTATTTTGGTTGATTAATGTTTAACCGACAAGAACGGGAATCCCAAAAATTCAATGGTTTGACAACCAATTCATGGGTGTGGGCCGAGTCATTTGGGTACCAATAGGCCGACATTGGAGGAACCTTTAGGCAAATCGACGCATGATATGTCTTCAAGGTGAGTTGATAGTTGGCTGAGACAGGCAGCATCAACCGGTTTAGACTTGGTTAGCCACCATTTGTTCAGTTCTATATCTTGCAGCCAAACCCTTCGGATCAAGAAGGAATCGGAAGATCATCTTCATTTCCAGCATCAGCCAAGAAGCCAATATCAGCCATGTCAATCCATGTCACTTTTAGGGATTCCAGAGTAGACTAGGCAGACTAGGTACAGTTTCCCTACCCCGTGTCTACTTGGGGCCCTGGACACGGCTGAGGCTATGAGTGTGGACGAAATGATGAAGATTGCGAACCAAACCTCCCTCACAGTGCCCCGGTCATCAGTGTGGTCGAAGATTCGATTTTTTTGGTTTTTGTCAAATCTAGGACCCAGAGAAGCACAGTTGTCTAGATGTTTTAGCTCCCTGTCCTGCCATGTGTTGTAAGGAGAACCACTGCGGGATGCGGATCCAGCCTTCAATCAAATCCTATCCTCCAAGTAACACGGACCTTGCCATGAGTTGGGATTTGGAAGGCCAGTTTCCTCCAAAAATGACTGATTCTCAGGGTCAAACTGTAAGTTGGGGGGAATAGGAAATCCCATGATATCATGATGTCCCAGTTAAGCCCAATTAAAACATCCTAAAATCCACCATTGCTTCACCATTTTTGTTGGAAACTGAGGCAGTTTCCATCCTCTCGGTGGTGCTGTCCATGGAGGCTGGACCTGGGGCCCCCCCAGCTATGTTTGTTGAGTTATAGACCCCATGAAGACTATATGATATAGCCGATGTGGCTATGATAAACCAATATAGTTATATATATATATATAGACTATAGATAGCTACAGTTATGGTGGTTTATGTTCGCCAACTTAGCTATCGTGCCGGGGCATCCACTCTGTACGGCTTCTAACATGTTTAAATATGTTTAACCGATCTTCATAATGGGTTCTTTAAGACTTGTGGCCAACTAGAAGTGGACTCACCCAACTTAAGATAGGATGAACCGCCAAGGACCCATGTTTTCGCATGTTTTTGCTTAGATCATGAGAAGAGAATCATGTTGTGAACCCCGGATTTTTCATGGTCCTATCATGTTCTACCCCCAGTTAATCCCCGAAATATCCCCCCAACTGGTCTCTGCTTTCGCTAGGTGGCCCGGCGCACGGCCGCGGCCAAGTTCGACGCCCTGGGTGATTGGGGGAGATTGAAGCATCCGGGATGGTTACGGATTGGTTTATAATTATAATAACTGTTGACAACTGTTGACAATTGTTGGAGAACGGTGTATATGTCGAACTTTTTTCGGATGGGGTTATTAAACCTGCAAACATACCGTATCCGGTGGGCTTCCTTGGTGTAACCAATCGAACTTGGATTTTTGATGATTTTTGCCAGTCAGAAGCCGGTATCAAAACCTCGCCAGCCTATCTGGATTACTTCTGTTCAACAAAATCCCCATCATTTTCCCATTCATAATTGCCCTTGATCTAAGCCACAGCTCCAAGCCCCCAAGTCATGCATAGCCTCGCAGATAATGGAGTTTCCCAGCCATGAGGATGGGTGCAAAGTAGAAAAAACATATCAAAAACCCACTCAAATCCCAGTGAAATGCCCCGCAAATAAGACATGGTCATGGGACCCAGCGCCAGTTCACCACAGATACTGAAAACCGCAGCAGCCACTGTGGCTCGACACGCTGCAGCAGTTCTGGGAAGTTGTCGCCGTCGCGGGTTCGGGTCTCGGGTTTCGCAGATGACGAGTACAAAGGAGCTGCTGGGCTGCAATCTGGGCTCCCATTTACCGTAGGGTAAACCAACATAAATGTGGAAAACCCAGGGTTTGTTTCAGGAAGATACCAATGGTTGATTTTCCACATCTATGCTAGTTTACCCTAGGGTACCACTTGAGTGGGGTTATAGCAATCCACGTATACCTCTGGAATCCTCTGGAGAAATTATAACAACTACTGCAACGTCACTGGCAAGCCCGGTTGTTGTCCAGACTTATACCGGGTAAGGGATCAAAAGATATTGTAAGCCCATGTTTTGATCCCCTAGTTGAACCCATTAAAAACCAATTTAAAACATATTAAAAACCCATTAAAACCCATGTAACCCCATTAAACTTGCGGTTGAGCCCTGGGGAAATCTCTCAGTCCAGGTACTTGGATGTACATCCTGGGAATTGTAGGGGGTTTACAACCCCAACGTGCATAGCTCACGTGTAACTTGGCATGTTTGATTTAGATATTACTAAGTATATATACCTGGGAATTTATATTAAGCACAAATACTAACTTGATGTCTTCCCAGATTTATCAACCCTTGTTTTTCTGAATTTGGGGGGGGGTCACCCGGATTTACGTCTCCAGTACCTCCCTGCAGTTCCCACGGCCCCAGGGGTAGCTCCGAGGAAAGTCTTCAGCGCGGGACACTTGGACGCGGTCAACGCGGCCCATCCTCACATGGACGATCCGCGCTTCCTGTCCTTGACCAACCAGTCCAACCACTGCAGCCGAGCTGGAAAAAAAAATGGGTAAAGCTTGGATGGGGTAGCGGTAGGGATACCAAAAAAAAAGCCTGCCTATATACATATATCATCATATATCATATATTATCAGATATAAATATATATATATATATTATATTTATTTATTTATTTCTACCTTCCAGATACTGGCTATAAATACGGATTTCATGAGATTTAATGGACATAATGATTGGAGAATAAAACCTGGCAGGCCTGGCAAGCTGGAAAAAAACAACACAATGGAGGTATATAGGTGGGAACATCAAACGTAAACAATGGATGTTCCATTGCCATGTTTGACTCCTGGAAGGTAGTCATGGTCGAGAGCAACCAAGAAAAAGAGATCGAAAATACAATCCCACCAACCTAGTGGTGAATTACTTTTCGATTTGTGGGGGGGTACGACGAGGTTAGGAAAAAGGGAAACAAAGCAGGCTGTTTTCGGTGATCATCCCCCATATCTTTTTCTTTACACCCAGAAGTTCCACTATTCAAGAGGTTGATTTGCTGGCCAATTTTGGAAACCATTTGTTTGAGGTTGTTTCTCTTCTAGCTTCTCTCCTACCTCAAAAGGACAATCACCTGCTGCCAGTGCTTTCCAGTCACCCCGAGGCATCCTGCGCTTCATTGTCTTCGCGCGTTGCGCGCGCGAACTGGGAGAAGAGGACACCAGGTCAGTGGGTGGCAGGGCAAGTCATCATCTGGGGACCATAAATTGAGTTCCATTGAAAGCTCCTGCAACACAGAATTATGATGTTTGAATTTTTCGATGCTGTGGGATTTTATTTGGTTGAATCTTCAATCAAACACCTGGATGAGTTTAGATCACCGAAGTCCCTCCAAATTGGGGAAGGATGGCTTCATTGGTTGGAGCCATCTCAGACCAGGTGCCACACAAAACACGACGGGACCCACGCACTGTTGACCACAATGAATTCCAACTGTTCTCTCAAAAACCATGGAAACATTGGTATGTGAGAGAAAACAGTGGCATGGTTATTATAGCTGAAGAACTATCATACTACATTTAGAAGGATGTTGGCATCATGCCATATCATGCCACCCACACATTGCAATGATTCCCGGATTTTTTTTAGACCCTGAGTTTCTTGGGCCAACCGATGGCAGGTGCAAGTATCAGTACTATCGGGCTCAATGCGCCTGCCCTGAGTCGCAACTCGAGGTGTCATTGTCCTATCAGAGCGGTGGGAAGGAGCACTTAACCGACGCAAAATCTATCAATATGTGGAAGTTCACTCCAAGAAGTGGCTATTAGCAGCAAGAATGAGTTGTTTTTCTGTGTTGGTTCGGCAGTAGTTTTCATCGTGTTTATATACATATTATACCGATACCATTGTCTGTCACTGAAATATTCACAGAAGAGCAGCAGGTACCCTGGATTTATGGTAGCAGTTCTGTCTATCTGCATGTCTAATTACACACATATATAATCACACACACACACATTCATATATATATATAAAAATATAGGTATAGATGTCGAGTATTATACAGTCATATGTCATATATATATATATATATATATCCCTCCATTTGACATTGATCAATTTTGCCATATTGTTTCCTTCCCAAGAACCCTTCTCCCCCTAGTGGAACCACCTGGTCCGAGGATTGGATGGAGCACCGCGCCCGCGGCTCGTGTCACCTGGACGTCCTGCCGGATCGCAGTACGGTGCACGTGCGGCAGTGAGCGGCTCGCCGGTGGGGCTGGCTCCAGGGAGATCCAGAGGGTAGAGTCTCTTGTCAGTTCAAATGTGAACACTACAAGATATACACTTATGGTGTAGGTATATAGGCACGTAAGGTGTTTCTTTAAGCTAAGTTGTTATCAAGAGATATACTTATTATAGATATATAGACATAATCTAAAGTGAGTGGTTGATCACTAGGTAAACTCAGACATAATATATGAGAAACTATGGTTTGGTTCTAGTGATATCGAGTTGTGGTTTAGTGAAAACCTATGGGAAAACGTCAGATAATTACACACCATCCCTATCGCCTAATTGGGGGTTATGATTTGGTTGCCCTGTTTAGGATGATGTAAGATGAGACCCAAGTGGTGAAGTGCGGTGGTGAATGGAGGGAGCTGTTCGGAGCTACAGTTGTATCCAACGTTTCCCCATAGAACAATAGGAAGTCAGAGGGCTACATTCAGAGTTCCCCAACATGATAGAAAAACCCATACACCGTTGCTTCACCCTCAATGAATGTGATATCCACACTTGAATTGACGGCATATTTTCATTTTCCTATTAGCAACTAGGATGATCTAGGAGCCACGTCTAAGGATCTCCAGGAGGGCGAAACACTCCCAGGCCTTCCCAGGTGGCGTTTTGGTTTTTGAAGGCCCAAGCAGATCATGCAGAGAGAGCCACTAGCTGCCCTGAAAAGTGCAGCAGAATGTTTCTCTATCATTTCATCAAGATTCATCAAGGTTCAAGTTTTTTCAACAATTATTCATTCATCTATAGTACTCACATGTATGCAAAATTGAATTGGCATGTCATGTATGCTTCAACGGAATGGTGGTACGGTCAACAGCATCAAGTCACATGGACATCCCAAAGCAGTTTGATTGAGACTTGCCGGAAATATCACTGAAAAAATTGGTTTGCCTGATACCGCGTGGCGGCTGACGGTGGCTGTGCGGTTCAAAAGGGTGGTCCATGCGCAGATTGCTTGCAGATGGGTTCTCTTGAGGATGAAGGTAGGAAGATGATCGAGAGAGATATATAGAGATATGACTGCTGGCCCAGAGCCATGCAAATGAAAAGCCAACCACCTACACTTCTTGTTGCTTTTGGCGACGGCATTGAGTTTTATTTCTACTACAGTATGCAGATCATTGCAGATCTATATGCTACACCGAATTGAAACAGTTTACAAATTTATGGAAGGCTGATTTTAAGTAAATGCATGATTTTCCCAGCGGCAACTTACCATACTAGGAATTACTCAATGCACTTAATTGCGATCTAGACTTTGATGCAGTAAGCCGAAACAGAAAACCTAAAAATTTGCGATGATCAGTTTCTTCATTGATGCGACATAGAGAGCCAGCAAAAATAGCAAACCAACAGCTACCATGGACCAGTGATGTCTCCCATCACCAAAAGGGTGTTTTACAAAATTAGATGCCCCAAAACCATTGGTTTCCCCATGAACATGGCAAATGTTGGATGATTTGCGGTTCACCCACGACTTAGGAAACCTCATATCTCTATTTGAAGGCTCAAGTCCTACCGGCTTTAGCACCTATCCGAAACTGCTTGGACGCCCCTCCAGTGCTGCAGGTGCAAGCTGAGGATGACGGATCTATTTGGGCTTGTCCACGGGGTATACCCCAACTTGTGGCAGTTTGAATTAAGAACATGAAGATTTATCGTAAATTTATCATCATCATATATCATCATTATTATCATTATTATCATCATATATTCATGGTGGTTGTTCATTTATGAACATGTGTGGTCAATTACACTCCCATTGATAGCAATTGATGATAAGCCCATGAGTTTTCTGGTCTTGGACAAACTCATTTGTGCATGCATTGACATACAGATGACAGCACCAGGGCCTTCAATGCTCCATGGCCTTAATCTCGAGCTGACATTGAAAACCAGCCGCCGTTACTGCGAACCTATAGGAACATGGGGTTGAATCATGGTATTTGGATCAATTGTAACGACCTCCTGCGACCTCACTGGAATGTTCCTTCTTCATGATGAACATATTCTCTTAATATGTTCAAAAGCGGGACAAGAGTCCAAAACAATTGGTCAGCCAAAACTACCTCAAAGTAATTTTGACCAACCCACATATTTTTTTCGCGGGTTGTTTGCTTGCTTGTTGTTTTGTTTCTTTGGTTGTGTTTTGTTTCTGCCTTTGTTTCCTGTTTGGATTGTTTTATATTGTTTTATTTTTTCCCGCGATTTTTGGAACTATTGTATAGTAGTTTACAGTGTTTCTGAGACTACTACTTCGAATTAGTTTTGGGCGACCTATTTGCTTGCATGCCGAAAACCTATTTAGACCCATATGTTTTTGTTTAATGTTGTTTCAATTCTATATCTGTTTCCCATGTTATTTGTTTTTTGTTATGTTACTGCACCTCAGCAGTTAGCTGTGTTGTGTTTAAGTGAAACTTTACAATTTTTCATTTACATCGCACCTGTTAATACGTGAATTGGCCATTTTAATCTTCGAAAGTCCCCGCATGTGTGTTGTGACAAACTCAAACACTCATTTGGAGGTTTCCTAGGTCATGGGGGGTTCCCCCAAATCATCCATTTTAAGAAGAGTTTGAAATGACCCCTCCAGCTATTGGTACCAGCCATTAGGAAACCATCATCAATCAGAGCCTTCGCAGCCTCAGGGGATTGCCTAAGATGGGATTTGATGACCTCAGCGATGAGAAGAAGTGTGCCCTGAAAGTCTGCGGCGCCTCGGTCTTTGGGACGGCGATTTCATGGAGGGTTTTTCAATGGGAAAAGCAACGATAAATATCGATAACTTGGGGATTTCATGGAGATAGACTCTTGGGATTTTGAACATTGGACAAATGAGAACTGGATGGGTATGTAATGTTGGGTAAGATTAGGGCTTGATATGATGATGGTACAAAATGGGAACATCATCTATGGAGTTTTAATTGTTTCTAGTTATATGGTACAGATGGACCATTTAGTTTCGCTGATATACCTCTTGACAAGGGTGATTTTCCAGTTCGGGAAGATGGATCCCATCCCTCATCATTTTCGGTGCCCACATGGCGCGCTGGCCAAAGGTCTGGGCCTGTCTTCAAGAAGGGCAGCCCGAAATCAACTGGTTCCATCACATGTTGGTCGACCTAGTTCATGTTGTGTTATCATGGATTTCCATTGGTAGTCAACAGCTATTATTCACCTAGTGACCTAGTGGATGGTGGGTGCGTGTGTACTGTCTGGGGGAGGTTTGGCCATCAAAATGGGAGGGTTCACCGACAAGACATTGGGAGTTGACAATAAAAAAAGTGGTGGTGAGCCTTGGTGAGGGGTAAACTTGTCCAAGAACTATTCTATATAGTTCTCACTGTTTGCAAGCGTAGAACTAGTCACCATAGTATGGTAACCCCCAAAAGGATGGAAAAGTTGAGTCTCACTAAAATGCTGATGAGTCACTTATTCTTTCGGGTTACGATACACTAGTCCGAACCAGCGAAAAAATAGATAGATACCATACACACACACAGAATATATACATACACTCAATATGTACCATGTATATCCATGTATAATTGATGCATATCATATCCCGTATAAATTCATCATGGATAGATGCTTTTCCCATCTACATGCGTATTCGCTGCAACGGGGCTGTTGTGTTGCCATGTTTGATCACCTGAGCAGGGCCCACTGAGAACAGGCTTACGATGGATTTTTCTAATGTGGTGAGCCCAATTTCTTTAACCATCCCTAGTGAGCCTTTAACCATCTACCATAGATTACCATGGATGGTAAGCAGGCCATCCCCATGGTAGTTATGTCGCCTGGCTCCGAGGTGGGGGATGCTGCATTGGATGGTTGATCTTTTTCATCATCCTGGGTACCAGTGTACCTCAGCCCGCTGGTGGAGTGGTTGGTTTTTTTAGCGTTGGTTGATTGATCAGGTAACTGCCCTAGAAAACGTAGATTTTAGGTACTTGATCACTAGTTTATGATTTGTTCAGTGGGATTCTACTGTTCTATTTTTGCGGGGTGCTGAAGGCCGAGAGTAGATTCTCGTTTGGCTGCTCATCAATTTGATGATATGGATATCGATGGATATTGCATGATATTGCCATGTTGATAGTATATGAATTCCATACCTGGTTTTGTCGTGTTGAATGCAACTTTGATCACACTTGATCACACTAAGTTTCAGTAGTGTTGAAAACAGCTGGGCAACTCTGGTTTACAAGCTTATCTATAGATATACTTTAGATAGATAGATAGATAGATTGATTGATAGATTGATTGATATAATTTCTATAGATATACTTCAATGCCTCGAATTTTCGCATCCGTCCGCGCAGGTTAAGTACGTGAACGACCGGCAGCAGGTGGTCTACATCGTCAACGGTCAGCGGACCGTTGAACAGGGACCCTTCACCAAGATCATTTGGCCCAGCACCAGGTGGGAGATTTATGCTGGCAGATGATTATCTATCAGTTTGAACTTCTCAAAAGGGATATAGTGGATATCGCCAACAATATTGTGATAGAATGGGATGGTATGCTATTGTGCCTTGAAAACAGGGATGGAAAGGCAACAACGTGGAGATGCATACACTTGGGTACTTCGGGCATTTCCAGGTCCAGAAAAAAATCCATGGTGGGTTTCGGGTGTGTAAAAAGCGAGGTGTTGTTGCATACTTTTACTGGCTGGTGGTGGCTGACATTGATACGTTTCCATCTTACCTGGGGTTACTTGAGAGGGTGGCTCAGAAACCAGCCAGATTGCAGTTCAGTATCATACCCTGATGTCACCATTGCACTTGGATGATTTTTTTGTGACCCCACTATGACTTTCCCATCTCACGGATTGTTCAATCACCAATGTTGGCCAAAAACGCCCCACTCGCGTTGGTCTAATATGCCAACTGTTCGCCTTGTCCCACCCACCACCCTTATGATGGGTGACTTGACCACCGGCAAGTTTTCATCAGTTTTCAGAGATTTGGTTTAAGGCAAAACCTACCTGCGGGACACCTCCACATTTTGAACGGTTAATTTCCGGTAATCAAGCATGGCAGGCTGGGAAATCGCTGAACTAGCCATGGAGGTTTCATTCGCTGGGAACATCATTGAACTATTGCCGGGAGATATTCCAGCAAGCCACATTTGATGACACCGGAGGGTAAACTTCCTTTAAATCAACATAAGATGCGGCAAACCCAGCATTTGCAGATCATTTTCGGAACGGGAAACAATGGTTGTTTAGTTGTTGTCATTTGTTGTCCACATTTCTTACATTTGGAGGATCCTCGTTTCTCGTAGATACCCCTGGGAATCCACCAGGCACGAAATCCGTGACGCCGTCCTGCTCTCCCAGCGGGAGCCGCTTAGCAAAACCGACAACTAAACTGCGGACCTTTGGAGAAAAACCCACCTGGAAATGTGTGAATGTGAATATCCCAAAATGGTGCTAAGAAAAATGTCATCTCAAATGAACAGATGATGAAGAAGCGTTGGATTTTGGGGGATCCTCTGTCTGTCTTGTTTTTGGAGACAATTTCAAAGATTTTCACGGATGGTGAGGAAATCGTGGAGAGGTAATTGAAATGACCTAAGATGGGGCCTTGGGAATGGCTGAGTCAAGCTCTCGTGGCGTTGCCGAGTTCAGTATCAAAACTTGATGATCAAGTCATTAACCTGACGGGTGATCTTGCACACCACTGTGCAGATGGATTGCACCGCAAGGCTGATCAAGGCTAGCTGGATGGCATGGCAAAGGGCTGGCTACTGTTTTCAACAGGGTTCACGTAAGTTAACAATCCCAGCTCGGTCCCAAATATCAGCAGTGGCCCATATATGTTGAGCTATAAACGTATATAAACGTCACTTAAGGTGAACCCCCATGGGTTTTCTCAAACAATGCGGAAAAACTATACCACAATTTCAGTTCCACGTTCAGTTTCTAGGCTTGGCAATGTTGGACGTTGCCGGTCTCCGGCCTGGTTGTTCTTAGGATTTAAGCTTTCCCCCACTGCTGCAGCACCCCGGGACTCTTTGGCACTGGAGCAGACCTTGGAACCGAGGTATGTGGTGCTGCTGCACGAGCGGACCCAAACCACACGCCATGAACCAGGACCCGGACAGGCCCGGGACTCCTGGGGGAGCTGGATGACGACCAGGGAAACTTGGGGAAAGAACCAGCCATCGACGGTAAAATATGGGGAAATTGCCATGAAATTAGGTGCAGATGAAGTTTTTATGAAAATTTCATGGGGAATTTGCTCAACAAAAGTAGAGGTACAAGAAACAATCAAGGTGAGCATCATGGATGTATGATGGGATATTGGGGAAACCGACTGGGTATATAGGTACTTTAGTACAACTTCATTGGTTGCGGCACAAGCGGGGCTGTATACTGACCGGCTAAAACAGATGTGCACAGGCCCCCGGGATTGATCACGAAAATGGATCCGGCTTAGTGCATCGCAGGGGCGTCTCCTCTGAAAATAATTACCCTCTGCTAATCAAACGTGGCAATGGAAAATCCACCATTTATAGATGATTTTCCCATTAAAACCTCCATTTATCGGGGATTTCCAATTGCTATGTTTGATTACCACAATATGTTGGCAAGGAGCTACGCTAGTGTCAAGAGTATGCAGCTGCGATACCAAGACATACCCTCCCCCATCCTCCCCCGAATTTACATCGACCCTGAGAACAGCTGTGATCCGTTGGCTCAGCCCTGGGCCCCCCATGTTCACCGCCACGCTATGACCAGGTCTTTATGGACGCCTGGGAAAAGAAGGTGGAGATCAAGGAGAGCGGGTTTCCAGACCTGGTTTCTGGCAAAATCTGCAGAAAGAAATCATCAGAAAACCCTATATTTGCCTGGAAAAGAATGGTTTCCCGTTGGATCCCGTTGGCTTTCCCTAAGACTCCTGAAACCAATCTTTTGTTTAATCTGGAATACACACCGAAGAAATCAATAGAGTTTCTAAAAAGAGTAATCATATGTTTACGGTTCAGCATGAACCCAGTTAAAGAACCCTGTCCTGGGAAGGCGTTTCAAAATCAATCTTCAAACTGCACAACTCGGAGTCGGTTCGCAACCTTTGCTTCGCCCTGCGCTTAGGAGAAGCTTGTCTTGCAGAAGCGCGAGTACGTGCGATTGATTCACCGAATCTCGGGTTTTGAGCGTGTGGCCCCTCGGCTTGGTGCCCCATGGTGCCCCCTAGCTGGGGCATCACCACCTTGTGGAAAATGGGCAGTTTCAAAAAGTCCATTCGGCTGGAGAATCTTGGAATATATGATGATAAAACCAAAGAGAAACCATGATAACACCATGATAACACCATGATAACACCATGATAACACCATCAGATTTTGTTTCTCTTTCCACGATTTCAAGCCCACTATGAGGTGGGTGGACCACAAATCTTGGTCCCAGAGCCATTTGAAGAGTGGCCTCCTGGACTTGAAGGAACCACCGGGTGCCTCATGGTGGTATTTTAAAACGTTGGGAAATGCCCGACTAAATGATGGTTTATAGATGTTGATATATGTTAATGTCATAGGAGAATATGGGACCCTATGAGAAATTCACTCTGAATAGAGGGTTAAATGGGAAAATCATCGAACTAGCGCTGGGGGATTTCCAGCAGGTCATGTACTTTTGGGCCAGTTACTTTGGGAGTATTTTCGCTGGAATTGTAGCGGGCAACTATCCGAAGAATTGCCGTACATTTCGGGTGGGCGGTTTTGTTTTGTCATCTATCCAGACTCATGAGCAGAGATTTTTTAGGGGCTGGGTGTCTAAGATTATCGATGTCTTGCTGAAGAAGATCAACTGTTTCTGGGGTGTCTCTTTGTGCCCTTTCCGACAATTTCTCAGCCCTTCTTTTGAGATGAAAGCATCTATCAAGACACGAATATGAGAGAGATGTGCAGACTTTTGAAATGATCAATGTTTTAGATTTATCATTTTATAGCGCCAATTATAGATTATAGATTGTACAATCACTAGTAAATATGGCTAATGTTTCACACACTCCGCATGTTCATGAAAAATGGGTTTATCACTCGCAAACGTCACACAGACACAACCTGCTCGCTGCACACAGAGCTGTCCCACTTCATGTCTTGCTGAGCGCTCCTCTGGATTTTTTTTTTTGTGTGTAGCATTTGTTCCACCTTGTCTTGCCGCGGACGATCCCTTGTTTCACCACGATTCCGAGGCCCTTTGGAATTGAGACCAGCATTGTCATTGGCCACACGAATGCAGTGCTTGTGGAGATGCCTGGTGGAATATGATCACGATCTGATGTGCAACATGCCATTGGCGCCGAGCTGGTTTATATATATATATACATATATAATTATATAATCATATACTGTACATGCGTGTGTGTGTGTGTGTGTGAATTGAATTAAATATTTCATCATATTTAGGTAACTACATATATGTTGCATATTATAGATAGATAGATAGATATATATATATATGCATACTTAGATATATAGGTATATATAGATATATACATATACATATACATATATATATATATGCATAGATATATACATAGATATGTATAAGCTTACGCTGCACATGTACCTCCACGCAAGTATGCATGGGATGTTTCTCAATATCCTTCCCTGGTGGTTGCAAGTCGTTGTGACTTTCCACCCTCTACTTGCGACATTTGGAACCAGTAACCTGTGAGTGAAGCCCACCAGCAACCTGTGAAGCCAAAGACATTGCTATTGGCTCCAGAATTTTTGCTTGGGATCCTTAAACTTACTAAACCTGGGGTGGGTTCTTCCATGTACCGGTGGTGGATTTCTCTTGGGAATGCCCGGTGTAATTCTGATGTACTATGTACAGATTCTGTTGGGCCTGTTTCCCCCTGGACGGATCAAAAAACCAGAAGATGCATGGCTTATCTTCTTGGACGTGGTTCGAGGAACAAGACCAGTGGCATGAAACGCTTGGTCACAGACAAGGGGATGTTTGTCCCTGCGCCCTACGTTACTTGGTCGCAATCACTTCTAGCCGCAGCATGGTGGAACGACCGGAAACATGATTCGAAACATCATGTATCGTGATATTACATGTATTAGATTGATGTGGTTGTTGCCAACTTGCAAGACAGATTACTACTATTACATGTTGGGACATGTACATGTTTGTTGGTTGTAGATGCAGTCCATTCCCATTTTGCTTGCTTGTGTCTTGCAATATCTTAAACTTAGCGTGGATTTGGAAGCAGCTGGATTCACACAAAAATGATGCCAGCATGGAAATGCGACATGGATCGTACATTCAAAATCCCATTGTGTAATCCAGCTTTATTGAATTATTGATCTTCATTGATTCTATGTACAGCACATATTTTTTCACTGGATATATGTCATCTTCAAATAGCCATATGTACATACATTGTATGTACAGTATACATAGATCTATACATAAGTACGTGTGAATTTAAATATGTGCAAGAATCTGTTGAAGAATCTGTTGAAGAAAGACGTGAACAAGTCATCACATCGAATGAGCTAACTCGATTAACATTCAGTGGCAATCACAAGCAACAAATCAGAAAACCACCAAAATTGCACCAAAAACAACTCAAAATGTACTTCATCACGGTTGGATTGTCATACTCCCAGAATTTGCTGGGAAATCTGCAGAAAACCGCTTTACCAATTTGGAGATCAAAATCAGGGTTTCAACCCTGGATCTTACCTTCAACCCGACCATTGATGGGACACCAATGAGATGATTCTTGGTTAATTGGCTAAAATATCCACTTTTCATCCTCATCTCCCTATAGATTCCCATGAATTCCAAGATTTTTTCCCATAGAATCCCCCAAATTCCTCCTCCACGCCCCCACCGAGGAACGAATCCAGGCTGAGAAGAATGCGGTGCTGTTGGAACCCTTGAGCTATGCTGTGGTGAAAGATCACCTCACAGGCGACGGGAAGTTTTCGCGCCGAAGGGGGCAGTTGGAAGTTCGCCAAAAAAAATGGGGACCGTGGACCATGAAAACATGGCATTTTTTTCATCAAATTTCCATGGAAAACTACGATTGAATGGTAATTGAGCCCTCAAACATTGGAGGTTTAATGCTATGTTCACCAAGAATTGGATAGATTTATATAACCATCAATTGGCGTCAACCATGAAGACGTGAGGGTGAAAGCAGCGAGGATGGGGATTTGATCCATATTATCCACAAAACAAAGATGCAGTCAGCCAGCGAAGATGGGTTTTAACATGTTTTAACTACCAAATATAATATGTTGGCTGTGATGGCTCACCTATCTCTTCGGTAATTTCGCAGTTTGCCACGGAACAATCACCATGAACATGTTTTCTGTGAATCATCAAACGAACTTATTTGACGGCTATGTAATAGAATTGCAGGAAGGTAACCACAAAATCAAGTTGAGTCAATCAATAAGACATTGGGGGTTGTCCCCATTTCCACATTTATGTGCAGCTCAAAACCATGAGTTTCCTGTGGGTTTTCCCTGGAAAAGTCAGGTCAAACGAGGAACGAGGTGGGTCCTCAGCTGCTGCAAGTGGGGCCCTATGAAGAACTGCTGAACGTCAGTACCAAGTGGGTCCTTGAGAAGGAGGGGTTTGTGGGGCTGTCAATTGGAAGTTGTTTGAGGTTTATACTATAATACTATATTTCTACCGGGATTATCATGGGAAAATAATCTATAAATGGAGATGTGCTGTTCTATCTTTGTGGGGGTGGATATCAATTGTTGCTTTTGTTTTTCGTGGTTTCAACTAGCACACATGATGGGAAAAAAACGACTATCATGAAGATCTATAACCAACTCCAATGAGAAATTGGATTGTATTGGCTAATGTTATAAGCTTAATGGGGATATGGGGATATGGTAATGAGAAATTGGATTATATTGGCTAATGTTATACTTTTAATGGAGATATGGTAAAATCATCTATACATGGAGATGTTCACGGGATTGAATGGAGAATCTCCCTCTGCTAATCAAACATTACAATGGAAAATCGACTATAAATCTGGATTCTGCTGGGTGAATCATCTATGAATGGTGGATTTTCTATAGCTATGCTATTTTTTCCCCTGGGGTAAACAAATCCCGAAATGGTGCCGAGTTGTTTATGGCTGTTTCATGTTTCATGGAAAGATGGCGAGTTGATGGAGTTCATCAGCATTGTTTACGGTCGATTGGAATGGGTAGGTGACCGTCCCAAAAAAGGGGAGTTCATGGCTTCACGATCTCCGGAGATGTAAAATGCTGGAAAGTGGATTCAACCATCAAAAAAGGCCATGCGACCAAGAAATGTTGTGTAAAGCTGGATGTCCACTGGTATGTGAATGGGATTTGATGGATTAACTATTCTCTTAAATGAAGGAGTATATCATATCCAAAGCAATTTGAGCTGCGCAGGACTCATACTTGCGCTTGGTTGACAAACAGACTGGACAAGAACGCATCGTCACCGGACCCACAGCCACTCGCCATACTTTTGGCCGCTACCAGCCTGGGAAACGGCAGTGACTTAGTCTGGGGAGGTATTTGGGAACACCGGGAGCCGGAGGCTCGCAAGAACCATGCTGTAGCCACCATTAGCCACCTGCATGTTGCCCCCACAACACATCTGGATTTCACTAAAACTTTTCCAGCGACAACCTGTCATACAGGAGGCCACCAAGAGAGTTCGATTTTTTTTTTTCCGGCAAGGAGTTCATGTTTTAATCCACCGATGCTGGGTCCGATCCTGGGTGATGTACACCATCGTTTTTTTGCCCTTTCCTACCTTGGTCGAATCCCCAGTTTTCATGTTTGAATCCCAGTTATTGATGATTAGATCATGTTAGATCCAGTTCGATCCCAGTTTTTTTGATGGTTAAGTCCACATGTCGGACAAATCATCTTAAATCGAGGGTTAGATTCCCTTTTTTGGATGGTTGAGTTTGTTCATGTTTCTTCAATTTGCATCAATTTGCTGCTTAAATCCCCATATTTGACTGTTTCATCCCATGGAAATCACCATTTTTCTTGGTTAAAACATGCTAAATCCCATTGAACCACCATTAAAACCATCATTTCTGCTGCTCCAATGCACCGTTGTCATCCCCCCGTGGCTGCCAGGTGGTGGTACCCGACTACACCGAGACGGCCCCCGAGGGCAAGAAGAAGGCGGTCTACATCGACACCCTGACGGCCGTGAAGTTGGAGAATAGGCCTGGAAAACTGGAACAATAGGCAGAACTATGGGAATAACTATGGAAATAACTATGGGAATAACTATGGGAATAACTGGAATAACCATGGGAATAACTGGAATAACTATGGGAATAATATGGGATTAACTATAACTCTGGGAAAAAAAACATGGATTATGGATACTATGAATTATATAGGGAATAACTATGGGAATGTCATGGATCGACTCCGGAGAATCTGGAAATGCTGTTGTCAATGTGTAGGTATTTCACCATCAAAAAAAAGAAAACATTTATCAATAATAAAGATACAAAATGAATATAATTGCGATGTGCAATAGACTGGGACTCCGAGATAGCGATAGAGAGAGAGAGAGAGAAAATTAGAAATGTTACATCAGTTTACCATGAAAAAAACATGGGATATGACGGCGAAATTATAGGATTTAACAATCAACAATCGAGACTTAACTTAACATACATATCGTATGTCATGGGATACAATAGGAATCCATAGGGTTTCACCATCAAAAAGATAATTGATCAACAATAGGAATAATGGTAATGTAACCTCTAATGGCAATGACTGTGGGAATAATTAATATCATTGAACCATGAACAATAGGGACTGTAGCAACCGAAACTCAGAATTGCCTTATAGCAGATGCCCAAAAACATGTCGAAAATACCTCAGCAAGCTGGATTTTGGTCTTGTGGGGAAGACATAAATGCGTTTCAGCATCTTGTTGAGGCTTGCTACATGGGAAAGATTGTACGGATCTTTGAGGTAAAGACGGGATTCCTGTAGATTTTAATTCAACCAATCCATCGACGGGTAGGATCTAAAGGTCTTGGGACACAGGTATCGTAAGTGGACGACCGTTTCTCCAGTAGTGTTTTTTGGGGGTTTGCTTCGCGGAGGCTACGCGAGGCTGCGTAGGCTGAAAGGTAGGCTTCGCGCTGGCTACGCAAGAAACGGAACTCCGCGGGAGGTTTCGCGAGGCAGACCATACGAGGTAGGCTTCGCAATGTAGGCTTCGCAGCGCATACGCTGCTCAGTTCCCCTTTCGCAGAGGCTACTACGCGAGCTATAAAAAGTGCAGACCTAGGCTTCGCGGTGGCTACGCAGTACATGTGCCCCAAAAAAAAATGCTGCTCAGATGCTCCTCTATGGTCTTAGCAACTAAACATCAATTCTCTCACCATCAATCAGCCCTGACCCCGTCACTGATGTAGGACTGATGATTGACGGTTGCTTGAGTGCGCATCCCATTTAGCCACTAGATTGCCGGCAAGTATGCATGCATACAGCACACACACAATGATGTGTGTATATAATATAATACAATACAATACAATACAATATAATATAATATAATATATTATAATATAATACAATACAATACAATATAATGTAATATAATATAATACAATACAATACAATATAATATATTATAATTTAATATAATATAATATAATTTAATATAATATAATATAATTTAATATAATATAATATAATATAATATAATTCTAATATAATATAATATAATATAGTATAATATAATATAATATAATTCTAATACAATATAATATAATTTAATACAATATAATATAATATAATAATATATATATATACATACATACCATACAAATACATGTATAGCTGAGGGTATCCCATAACCACTGGGCCACTCGGTTATAATGTTATACCATTGTCATTGACCACTTTCGATGCCATGCAGTTTCCAGATGACCCGCAGGACCACGGGGCAACAACGACTGCATGAAACCACTGGGGTTTTCGTTCCCCAGCCCTATGAACGCATCCTGGAAATCATGCATAAGATCCTGGTTTTGCCCCACCAAGCTGCGGTCTCAGAGGGTCTTTGGCGCAAATTTGAGAGGAAATCAATGGATATCACTCAATTCGGTGGGGATACACCCGCTACAATGCTACGGCACTTCGTCAAACCATCTCAACTGAACGGGTGTTTCCGAAGCTTAAATCGGAAGTCTCGTGATGCTTGAACTCATCAGCTTTTCGGATCACCTGGGCGATGCGCTTCAACCCATCATGGGAAGCGAAAAGACCCCGAAGGCGAACCCCCCCAATGATCGCGGCTTAGTGTTGATGGTGAAGATTCGCCTTTTTTAAACATGACATTTTCTTGTTGGTGATAATCCCATTTATGTTCCCAGTATTGGTTGAATCCCATCAAATCATGATTAAAGCATATTAAAAGCAAGGTTTTCGGCCATGTTTAAAGCCTCAACCCACCACCCCAAGAAATATCAGAGTTCCACATGTCAGGATGGTTAAAAGATGTTAAACCACCCATTGAAATACGTATACCATATACATTTATTCAATTATATTCACACACAGGTATATATATACATATATATACATATAGGCTCCAGTTGCCATCGGCAATGGGCCTACATTTATTAGTAGATATTTCCCTGAATATAGCTATATTAATGGGCCAAAAAAATATACACCAATATGATAGTATGATATAATTCCCATTGATGCTGCACCCCAACCAGATTCCCAAGGCCACAGTACTGCGGGACATCGCCGGAGTACAGACCTTGGTCACCGGCAGTTCCGGGGCCACGGCGGCCTGGCCTGGAAAATGGATGGAAAATGGTGATTTCACCAGTAGAAATGGTGATTTAACTAGGAAAAGTTGTGATTTTAACTATGAAACCATTGTGACATTGTGATTTGATTATGAAAAATTGTGGTTTCACCATGGAGAATGGTGATTTGACCATCCACAGTGGTGATTTCACCGTGAAAACAGGGGAAAAGAGATCAGGAACATTCGGTTTTTTCCATTAACAATTCCGTCTATTTGTCTGTCTGTCTGTCTCTCTGTCAATCTGTCTATCTGTGTATCTATATTTGTCTGTCTGTTTCTCTGTCTCTCTGTCTGTCTATTTATCTACCTCTCTATCTTAGCCTATCCGATCCTATTCTATCGCATCATATCTTATCTCATTCTGTTCTGTTCTGTTCTATTCTATTCTATCTATCTAGCCATCTAGCCATCTAGCTATCTTTCTCGCTATACATAACTACCAATGGGTGAATGATTTTCATTTGCGGGTACTAGAGGGCAGCTCATTCCCTACCGGTGCCTTGTGGAGTCTTACAGCAAATCATGTTGAAGCATCTTCAAACTCATATTTGGCCTGGCCACCCTATTACCTACACACGGAAATGTTCAGAGAGGACTGGACCGTGCATTATCCATCATTATCTTTCATTCTGTTAAAGATTTTGGTCCTCCATTCCCAAGAAACCACCAGCTCGCACCACCTTCAGTCGCGTCTTCCCTGAGGCCTTCTTCCTTCCACCCTTTACGTCACAGATGGAGTTCAACTGGTCAGCTTATACCTCTCCAGTCCCTGGGCTGGACGACAGTGGGGGGCATGCTCAATTCAACAACTATGCAGGGAGATAAGCCATAAATATCCATAAATGTTGATTCTATGTGTGACCATCTCTCTTATCAGTGAGATCATGTATGCAAATGATGCATTCTCCGATGCAAGAAAAAAATATACAGCTCTGCAATGCTCATATGTTTTTACATCCATGCTCTATCTTACCAAAGATATCAATATAGCTCCTTTTATGGAAGAATACATTTTTATATAGACACATACAGCCTGACATATTAGTTCATAATAAGGAGCATAAATGGCATAATCATCACAAGGTGATGTCCCCAGCTATAAGTTGGTCTATAAATCCATTAGCTATAGTTATAACTAGTTATATAGCCCCCATAAATCCAACAGTTGACCAAGTTATAAGTAGTCAACTTGGCTATCTTAGGGCCACCACCTTGCAGTTTCCATGGCCGAATCATCGGCTCCTCTCAGGTCTTGGAGGATCCAGTGCCCAAGGTTTTGGTCACCATGATCGACTTGCGCGCACAGACGCTTGGGGCTGCCACGGGGGCCATGGTGGAGCTGTTTGTAGGTTCTGTGTTGATGACGTTACATGGGGAAGAACCGAACATATCCCAATTTTGGGAGATGCATTTTTTGGGGTGTTGGGGGCTAGATTTGGACATCAATTGACCAAGAAGCAAGGAATATTAGATGATATTATTGTGTGAGCACATATATGAGGAGTGTACCCCTGACTTATGGCAATTTTCAGGGGGAAAATGCAGTCTCACACAATTGGGTTCTGGGGAAGCCTATTTTCAGACAAACCCACATCATTTGAATAACTGGCCTTTCTGGGGTGTGCATGACGATTTCCATGACTAGCTTTAACGAGCCAACCTGACCTAGGAAAATGTTCTTTCAGAATGAGGTGGGCCGCCTGCAAAATGCAGTGTTTGGGGTGGGTGCGGGTAGAGTTTGAGAGGCACAGTGATGGAATTTGCTGTTTTTGCCAAAATATGCACCGGTATCCCTATGGATATATGCAAATCTACGTGAGTATAGAGACAAGAATGCATGACAATATGACAATATTCACACTTCTGCTCGAGATCTGGCATCTATGCTAACATTTCCATGGTAATTTCGGTATTTCATTACCATATTCACCTTTGTCATGGCATTATGACAAGATTCATTTGCTAATCTCTGGTCATGTCACAACTCGCCAGGGAAGTGCCTTCTGCCAGGTGCGCACCAGCGACAACGTGAGGTTAAAGCTGGAAGGCACCATCTTCTGGCAGGCGCCGGGCGGCCATGCAGGACCAAAAGCGTGGGATTTTTCTTGGTTGGGATGCTGGGATATATCTGGGAAGCATAGGCCATGATAATATAGTCATAGAACTATATAACGATAGTGTATTCTACAAGATACAGTATCCATGACATCATCTTTTTATATCTTTTTACTGTATATGTTTTTTATATGACCTCATACTACCCATATTCTGCAATGTTATCCCATCAATTTCACAATATATTATAATCATGTTTCGTCCCCATATAGATGTATAATATACACTAGTACCCAATCACATCCCGCCTGCTCCATGTGTGGAATGTGTACCAACATGTTCCCCAACAATGACCCCAATGCTGACGCATATTCTGCACATGCATCATAGATAGTGATATATACACATATTTTCACACATATACCCAGTACTGCATCACCCAGTATTATCCCATTATTATCTCCAACCCCATCACATATGCTGTTTTAAAATTACAACATGCTATGAAAAGGTATTACCCACGATAACATATTGCAAAACCGGTTAATGTTGGTAAAGCAATAGTAAACCATCCCCAACGACTCACCATAGATAGGTGGGATGTTGACCATTCCCAGTCATCGGTGGTTGATTCTTGTTTTACCCACAATCATGTAACGCTTTGAAAGAATTGTTCCTATTGTAATTGGTTACTCTAATGGTTTACCAATAAAACAAAGAACATCATGGTATTACCCTCCGGCAATCAAGCATGGCTACTAGTAGCTGGAAAAAACTGTTGATAGATGATCTTCCCAGCTAGAAACCCTTGTAGTGGATTTCCCAGCTTGCCACGTTTACCAGAGACGAGATGTTTTTACCCAACCATTGTTATAGTATTTATGGTTGATCCAACAATAAGACATGGTTTATTGTTCATGTTGGTAAAGCAATGCCATAAACCATCCAAAAATGACTCACGATAGGTGGGATGTTTACCATTCCCAGTCATGGGTGTTTTGACCCAACCATGGTATTTTTCATTTCCCTCTCCTATACCCTCTGGGAATTAAACGTAGCGATTGAAAATGGCCATTTAGAGTGGATTTTCCCAGTAGAAATTGTGATTTCCCATAGTTCTGTTAGTTTACCAGAGGGGAACTGTTGGATTGATGGGGGGATATATAACTAGTTATAACTTATAGTTAATGAGTTTAAAATAGACCATTTATAGTGGATTTTTCATGATTTTCCCAGTAAAAATGGTGATTTCCCATAGTTATGGAACAGTTTACCTGCCCTATGATGGCACCTGTATTTGTAGGTCCAGTCCGACAAGATCATGCAGATGGTGACCTCCACCGCCGACGCGCCGGGCGACATCTCTCAGCGCGCGCCACGTTTTGTGAAGCACCGGGGGGGATCTTTTTGGGGCTTGGGACGCTGGACAAGGTGGGTACCCTCTGGTAAACTAACATAGCTATAGAAATTCATCATTTTTAATGGGAAAATCCACAATAAATGGCCATTTTCAATAGCTATGTTAGTTTACCGGTGGGTAAACTTATCCCGGCAAGAGACCCCAAACAGTGTGGGGGTGTGAGGATAATGTATGATGATGTATGAGAATGTATGATGGTGTTGATGATGATGATGATGATGATGATGATGATGATGATGATGATGATTGGAAGCTGGAAAAAGTTGGAACAAAACGTTGGGAAAGAGAGGTGGTTGAGTTGGAATTGATTGGATGATGGATTCTGTTGAATGGTTCGAGGCGGTATGAAAATGGCAACATTTCGACCGACTCCATGCCATTTTAGGATATTTTGCCGTCTATGGAAGTGGGTTTTTTATAATCTCAAAGACTTGCTATGTGGTGAATTGCTATGTTTGCATCTCAATGCACGCTGGCGTATTGAAACAGTCTGCCAATCACTTATCCGAGTTTGGTGGATGATTCTTGCGTCCACCTTGAAGAAGAATCGCTAACCAAGCCCTTTCCCTTCGAAAAAAATGGAATAACGGAATAACCTTTGGTAATCACAACATGGCTAGCTGGAACCCCCTCCACAGCAGTTCAATGATTTCAGAACCTCCAGGGTTTTCTTGGGGATTTCCCACGTCATTTTGGGGTCCAAGGCCCGCAGCGGCATGATCCAGCAAGTGGGACGGCTGCTTGGCATAATGATTAGTAAGGCGGAGAGCCGGTTCCAATAGTATTTGATAGTACCCTCTGGTAATTAAACGTAGCTTTTGAACATAGCCATTTGTAGTGGATTTTCCCATTAAAAACGGTGATTTCCCATAGCTATGTTAGTTTACCAGAGGGTAAATGACAGTATCTACAACAAATATCTCACAAGATCTATAGTATAAATCTAATGGTCATTTGTCCCTATTTTTTGCGGCAACACCCCGGAGAGAATTTTCATCAGATTCTATTTTTGTTGGGGGGTAGACGGTGCAGAGATCTGCTTGCGTCCAAGCTGGGATCGTTCCACGTGGTGACTTGGTGATTTGACCAGGGGCAACTGAAGTTACATTCCCAATTTCTGCAGGTGAACTTCCTCCTGTTTGATGGTTTTCCTCGGCATTTTGCTTGGTAAAAGGTTCTTATTATTTTCATGGTCAATCTCACGTAGTATTTGTTGTCAATCTCACGTAGTATTTGTTGTTGATTGCCCCTTGGTCCCATCATGAAAACCGTCATGCAGGCTTACTTTGGCACAGTTCATGGACGGCTTCAACAACCTGACGCAGGCGCCATGGTCCTGTCTCCCTTGGACGTGCATCCCACTTAGTGAGGAGTGAATGACACGATATGACAGGCTATGGCATAATCTAACTGGGAATATTCCATGTATCTTTCTTTCATATCCCAGATGCTCCACATACGGTTTCTTTACCAACTATGGAGCATATGTGTCATGGTCTATTCGCTGTTTACCACAAGTCCGGGGATGGCCATCCCCTGATTTTCGTAGAAATTCCCCCAATTCACTCTGGTAGTTGAACATGGCTACGGATTCCCGGATGATTACACATGTGTAGATGATGTGCATATTAAATCATATTGAAATATCAGGAACATAGCATAACATAGCCATTTTCCACGGAAAGCTGTGTTAGATTACCAGATACATACAGCTTAGATGAGGCCCATCAACCACGTCCTAACCGTGGCATGGCACCTAGCTGGGAGGCCACATATGACGCCCAAGCCTCTGACACCTTCTACTCGGATCGCGGCGTCACGTTGCAGAGCTTGGAGATCACCAAATTTGTGCCTCAGCGGGTCGACCACTTTGGGGAAACCAGGGGTGAAATGGATCGGAAAAGCAATGGGGGACCCGCAGAAAATCACCAATTTTGGTCACACTTCGTCGGAAAACCATTGGTTTTGGGGCACTACAAGCTGGAGAGACACACTTCAATTAGACTAAATGGAACATGGGGCTGGTTTTATCATTTGAACACCCATCAAAATGACCATGTGATCAGGCTGGTTTCATCATCAACATGGCTGCTTACACAATGAAATCTGAAAACCATGTTGATGTTCATCCATGTTCATCCATTTCTATCCCATTGGGAAATCAAGTTATAACTGTGAAATCCCAGTGATCTCCTTCAGGATTCCGTGGACGCTGAGACGGCGCTGGTGCTGCAGAACATCATCAAGGAGACCACCTTGCGTCCCTCGGCATCTGTTGGTGGAGATGGTCAAGACATGGTTTATATGTATCTATTCTTATATATATATATATATGTATATATTTCTATCGTGATACTAAAAACAATAGCAACCATATTTGTTTTATATTAGTATATTACACACACACATATATATATATACAGAGGGAGATATACATGTTTCATATATATATATACAATATAGATATATGTGTGATTATACATGGAAATCTTGTATGAATGGAGGTTTATAGCTGTGAAACTACGGGGATCATTGAATCATGAGATGACACCGTGGTTGATTGGTGAATTTGTTGGAAGATTAGTTTATCAGGTCATAGTCATTCATAGTAGGGACACCGTGTTCAACCGACTTAATTAGTATTTCATTTTTGATGGCTCACGTGGATTTTTATAGTATGTTTATATTACCACTCAGGCTCACCAATCCATTTGTACGGGTGTGTATGTACGCATCACAAGGATTCTCAGTATGGGATGAGTGACCATGCAATAGATATTACGTTTTGACCATTGTGGAACTGATTTTCTTGACATAATTCGGAATATCCGAGAAATCTTTGGTAAGTACCTGAAATGACACATACAATTCAGAGGTATTGGGTTGAACATGGACCAAGTTATGGTAGCTTCAAAATTTGGTGAATTCAAAGTTGTTTCTTGGTGGTGGTGATGCTTGTACGATTAGTTAGATGCCTACTACTGGTAATGTTGCGTTAGCTGTGATGATGGTGGCGTCGACGATCATTGTGTGCCTTGTGTCGCAAGGCTAATTACTTGAGATGATGATCCAAAATCATAGTTTTTTGTTTCTTTTCCAGGGTGGAACCATGAACCAGGGCAGTCAAAAAGCAACAGTGAGAGCTTATCTAGACCAACAAAAGGTTGGATGCTTGCTAAACAGTGCCTATCAACCAGCAAACGTGGACCTTAAAGGCACTTTAAGGCAACCAAAGCTTGCATATTAGCCATCAAAAGTTAAGGATGGTGAGAATTGACAGTCTTGGGATACACATGTAAGCTGGTTATTTCGAGCATTTTAGAACATTGCAAAGTGTGCCAGGACAGATGGGCAGGGCCAAGAAAATTGTTTTTGTTGTTTTTTTGCCTGTAGAGCACCATTTACCTCACCTTATATAGTTTCCTAATCTATGTCGCTCCTTGTTTTGTAGCCAGATTCGAGGCATCAACGAGCTTCAGAAACAGGAAAGCCAGAACGCGGTCAACGCATCCGCCTCAGCGGAATTGGCCAAGTTTTTGGAGTTGCTGCCATGAAATGGCTGGGGTATCGCCAAGTTGCGTATGCATTTGAGAACTACGATAAACATCGATGCACTCAACTATGCCTCCATAATCTTGTATGTGTGTCAGTATGTCTGTATGTCCGTCTGTATGTCTGTCTGTGTCTGTCTCTGTTTGTCTCTGTCTGTCTCTGTCTGTCTCTGTTCTCTCTCTCTCTCTCTGTCTGTCTGTCTCTCTCTCTCTCTGTCTGTCTGTCTGTTTGTCTGTCTGTCTGTCTGTCCGTCTGTCTGTCTCTGTCTGTCTCTGTTTGTCTCTGTCTGTCTCTGTCTGTCTCTGTTCTCTCTCTCTCTCTCTGTCTGTCTGTCTCTCTCTCTCTCTCTGTCTGTCTGTTTGTCTGTCTGTCTGTCTGTCTGTCTGTCTCTGTCTGTCTGTCTCTGTCTGTCTGTTTGTCTGTCTGTCTGTTTGTCTGTCTGTCTGTCTGTATGTCTGTGTCTATGTGTGTCTGTGTTTGAGTGTATATGTATGTGTACAATTGTGTACATATACAGGTGTGTAAAAAAGCTTACATGTGTGACTAGCCCATTAAGTAGGTTCAACTTCTCACTGGATATCTGGCTTGGCCAAGGCCGCGAAGCTGACGGCGGACATCCAGTTGGAGCAGCAGAGAACGGAATTGATCCAGACGCAGGCGGCGACTTTTTGATTGCTTTTTGGGCGACCAAAAAAGGAATGGCGGAGGTCAAATCATATGGAGATTCTGTGGAAACTAATGTGAAATTGTGATGCTTACCGGAAACCTCATTTTTGCTGACCTTTGCAGTACTCTGTGGCCTTCCACTATGTTGACATGATTTAAGTTGATGTGGTTCACGTGGCTTCGTGGACCACCTGATTGATGACCCTCTGCGGAGGTTCGGCTGTACCACAAACGCTGTTTTCAACACTTTTTACATAAACCCTGAAGAAAACCTAGAAAAGCCCTAGGACAAACCCTAAATTAAGCCCTAAAGAAACCCTAAATGAACCCTAAAGAAAAAACCAAAGAAACCCTAAAGAAACCCTGAAAAAACCATAGAACGGTGTATATAGTGAGGTACCTGTGGGACGTGGCGGACGCTTTACGGGTTAATCCACTGGAGGGTATTCCAAAAGATGTCCCATAGGTGGATAGAGTATGCAAATGTACAATATTATGGGTGTATATGTACATGTATAGGCCGTATAGGCATACATTTGTACACGCATATGCATGTATATACATGTTGTCCAACCTGTAAGATATATTGTTCATGAATGAAGATGCGCATTATAGCACATTAACTTTTCATGAAAGCGTTAGATTGATAGATCATTCATGATGATGCTTTAAATTTTCAGAAAGCATGTCTTAGGATGTGTTTTTTTCTAATAGGGCGTTTTGGTGCCTGGAATTCTTTCCATCATCTTTGGAGGGACTTGTTCAAGGAAATATGCGGGGACAGCAGTGGGACTCCCATTCTCATGGTCATTTCCAACAGGATCCTGGCGGTTTCTCAGAAGGGTGTAGCTAGAAGCTTCTGTAGAGACCTTCCATGAGGGTATACATACAACGTGGTATATATACATCCTGAAATGTCGCAAGAACCACTCAGTAGGAAATACCAGTTGCTCCTGTTCACTTGCTTCCTTCAGGACATTAGCGCAGGGGATTTTCCACGACGCCAGGCAGATAACGAGCGGCTTCAGAAGCAATTCCAGGGTCAGTCGGATGGTCAAAAGTTGGTTCCATCCTCAGCCGAGGGTGGTCAGTCAACCAGCATGAATGTGGAACAGAGGATATAGTCGGAACATAATCTATAACTCCGGATTTTCTATGGGGAGAGAATGAAGTATACAGCCAACGGTGCGTTTTTGGGGTTTCTCCGAAAGTGGTGGGTGCCTCGCAAGAACCTAAACCTTGTGTTTGTCGGACAATGATGAAATTATCCCGTTGAATTTGGTGGTAACCTATTTTCAGACAAACCCATGTTAACCCCTAGCCAACTGACAGGGGGTTCCTATTTTAGCAGCATATTATCACAAAATTCATGAGTGGGGTCCCCCTAACTCGTCAACTCAGCGACTGGGCAAACAGATGAGAATCGCATTGGGGGAATCTGATAGCTGCAAACATGTGTGTGTAGAAGTATAGGCAATCCTTCTTAATCCCTGATGTTGCTGCATGGTCGCTTTGGATTACCGGAGTTTTTTTTGGGTGGATCTTTGATATATCAATTTCCATTGTCACACTGCATGTCTTGTGTGTGTCATCCCATGACATGTTCTTTTGCTTATGCTTCCAGCCGGTGTTGGTGATCTCCCTCCTTGCAAGATGCTTTGCTATGGCTATGACGCATGTTATTTCCACTGGTTAAGGGGTCACATCCATTTCGCACAACTCATAGGATACCAGTCAACGGCCCAAACCTATGTTTGATTCTTGGATGAACAACAAAAAATGGAGGGCCACAACGGCCGTGTTTTGATGTGTTTTGTTGCGCTGGAGGACTTACCCTCTGGTAATCAAACATGGCAATTGAAAATCCTCCATTTATAGATGATTTTCCTATTGAAACCTCTATTTTTAGGGGATTTCCGATTGCTATGTTTGATTACCAGAGGGTACAGTATGTTGTTGTTTGGCCCAGATGGCCCGTGGTGAGGTGCAAGCTGCTTTGGCGTACATCTCTGGTTTGAACACCTCCGTGCCGAATGTCACCGAGCGAGTAGAGATGTACAAGTGCCCTGGCGGATGGGTTCTGAAGGTGATACCCCTTGGGTTCAACGACTTCATGGCGATTTACCAGGGATTTCATTGGATTTATATGGAATTACTGGGATTTACCCTTCTCTGAACTAACATAGATGTGGCAAACCTACGATTTGTAGATCATTTTCCGAACAGAAAACCATGGGGCTTCCACAGCTATGTTAGTGTCCCCAGGGTAGTTTTTAACCAGCTGCTGTGTGGCTTTGAAGAAACAACGGATATGAACATCATGAAGACCAAGATTTGTTGATGGTGACGTAAAGGAAGAGGAAGATCAGACGATGAAGGTGTGAAACAAGAACAATACTTACTGATGATGATGATGATGATGATGATGATGATGATGATGATGATGATGATGATGATGGAGATGATGATGATGATGATGATGATGATGATGATGATGATCACTACATTTTTTGCAACGGTTGCTTCGCATCGCTTCATCCCTTCGATGGTCCGCATTTTCTTCCTTGCGCCAAGGCTGCAGCAGACCTTGAAAGCGCGCCAAGCCGATACTTCCAGTTTGGCAAAGGGCAAGGCACAGGGAGGGGAATGCCACACAAGAGACGGCAAATGGAGGTTTCCTAAAATGGAGGTCCCCCAAATCATCCAAGTCATTACTGTAGACATCTGTAGACTACTTTAGTATTGAAACCCATGGTGACATGGGGATGCCCCATTTTTACCAGACCCTCATATTCACAACAAATGAACAGCGAAATTATGTACAGCTGGCTGTATGTAGCACTGTTTGACATTGTTTAGGTGATCAGTCAGCCAAATTTAATCAACCACACATGGAAAAAGACTGTCAAACGTTGAGAGTTGTCCTCCGGAATCGGAGACATTGATGATTGATTGTTATTAATTCTCAAAGAAAAAGGTGTTCAACCAGATTTCAGGATTCAGATCCTCTTCCCCTTTTTGGCCAGGGATGCCCTTCCTCCCCCACTGATGTTTGGTTTTCAGGCGCAAATCTTCATGACGCCAGAGGACTTTAACCTGAACTTGGGAGCCACCAGTGTTTGAGGCCAGGGCCCCTCGTTTTGGACCTGATCGGAGTGCAAAAGTTTTGGGGACCCTTTTGGTAGACTCAGAGCTGTGGAATTTCCACCATTCATTGATAATCTACCTATTTAAAAGGTGCGATTTCCCATAGATATGGTAAAATATAGGAAGGTAATTCATGTGGTAAGAGAAACCATAAACCATCCCTGATATTCCCATAGATGGGTGGTAGAAAGAATCCCCAAATGGTAGGTTTATTGTTGGGTTTGCCACAGTAGTATCTTGGGGGATGTTTTTCCTTTCACTTTCGAGGTATCAAAAGCAGTCATGACACCTACTGACATTGCCTTGATGTTGTTTGTTATTCAAAGTGGCTGTGATTTTTTGATTTGGGTCAATGGTCCAACTGTCAACCTCACCAACACTCCTAAAACTGCTATTCTTGCAAGCAGAACAGCAATCATTGTCACGTGGTTACCATCGATAATAAAACACACCCGCCATGCAATATCGCCGATGTTTCGATGATTTTCCCATTTATGTACATTATATATACTGTATGTGAATATCTAGATACATATGCCCATTCACAAGGGATTCCTATTGCCATGGGCCATGTTTGATTGCTGGAGGGTAGTTTTTACCCTCCAGCGGATGACTGATGATAATATGCATTTTTTCTGGTCATGTCAACAATAGTTCATTATTCACAAGGGATTCCTATTGCCATGGGCCATGTTTGATTGCTGGCGGGTAGTTTTTACCCTCCAGCGGATGACTATGATGATAAGATGCATTTTTTCTGGTCATGTCAATTATAGTTCATTATTATGATCATATATCATCATCATTATCCATATTATGCTCATCCTTAAATTGCTGATCAAGACGGACGTTTTGTCATTTTGTGTTCCTAATCAATTTATTCATTGTCCCAGCCCAGCTTGCTGATGATGAATATAATATGAATATTATTTTTGTTGTTTCTATTTTAAATCATATCATGTCTAGCATCCACCAAAAAAGATAGACAAGCAATGACAAGTAGTGCCTACTCATAACTTATGTATCTATCTATCTATCTATCTATCTATCTATCCATACATCCATCCATCCATCCATCCATCCATCCATCCATCCATCCATCCATCCATCTATATATCTATCTATCTATCTACGGTATACGTTTCCATCTCTCTTTTGCATTTGTTCTTGTAATCAATCATTTTAGCATTTTTTCCGTGTGCAAAGTAATACATGTCTTACATGGGGTTCCTATCTTTTCGCTTTCCCAATCCAGTCGCAGGCAAGCGTGCTGCAGGGCCGTGAACAGCTAAGTCTTTCAATCGGCACCTGGAGCCTTGGACAAATCCACCATGAAGTCGTCGATCATTTCCGAAGAAACGATGGATTGACCATATGATTTTCTTAGTTCATGAAACTGTTTGGTAAATAGGGGGGGTTGTACTGAAGTTCTGCCTCCAGAAATAAGGTGAATGTGCATAGTGCAAATCAATCTCATTAGTTAGGGTATCCCTCCAAAAAAATGAATTACATATCATATAGATATTCTAATGTTCTAGTCATTTGCCCAGATCTGACTGTACTACGAAATCTCGAAAAGCAACCTGGCTGACCGTGTCCTTCTGTGGACTCGCTGGGTTGTTTGTAATTGGAAATGGGGACCTTCTGGGAAGCCTGCAGGTTTTTAGGGTCAAACAGGTCTATGTCTGATATTTTCTGATATGGCTATGGCTCAAAATTATGGTACCAAAAATGGTCATTTTTAATGGTAAATTAACATCAACCAACCAATTATAGAGTCAATAATTTTGAGCCATAGCCATATGTTTCAACTCATGTCTTTCGGAAGTAGTGTGCCGAATTCCGATGGCGTGTAATTCCGATTCTTTCCCCTTGTTGCTGGATTTATTGTACATGGATTTGTGAGTATGCCTGCATCTCTGATTCCCACAGTTCTTTGAATATGTCGTATCAAGCTTGCAAGATGTTGTAAAGCTTGATGTGACCTTGGATTTCATTATTCGGATATGGTTATATAAAGGTTTCTGCCCATCGGGACAATTTAGAGATTATGCCTGGTTGGGTTTCATTGCAATTTCCCGGGTCCCAGCATGTGGCTTCCACTCAGGTTCGATTTGGTGAGCGCCGCTGCTCATATCATAGCAGGCTAAAGGTCTGCTAAGATGCACAGTGGGGACTGGGGAGTAAAACAGCAACCAGGATGGAATTTCCTTAGAGATGAAGCACTAAGTAAAAAATGGTTTTGGATGGTTCAATCAATGCCATATGTGACTAGAAAAAAGGACTTCAGCTGATGCAGACAATGAAAATAAAGATTTTGTAACGGCTCAAAAATGGGCTACCAATGGACACAGAAACACGTTGTCAGTATTCAGTTTCTAAGTTGTCCAATTTTGGAGGCCAAAAAGTGCGAGCAATACCATGACGTTATACTCCAGGCCGGATGGTTCCCCTTCCTGAAGCAATCTACTTGTGTGGGTTTTAGATATCCTTCACTATATTTTGATGTAGCAACAGTGGGAAAAAAAAAACTTCCCAAAGCAGCGGCACTCCCCCCTTTGAAACCGCACAGTGAATTTGTTCCGCTGAATGTCGACCGCAAGCAGCAGAATTTGTTGACGGGGACCTAGGATCCCCTGAAACTTGGCTTGCATTGCATTCTGACGCTCAATAGGGAAGCAGGTGCCTTTGTTTGGAGCTGATTGGCTATAGATGATTAGTGGGTGCTGGGAAAATTAAGGTTTATGATATGAATGATAGAATAGCTTGTTACTGTTTTTGCCATGAGGGCCATGGACCTTGGAGGAATACAATCTCCTTCTTCAAATAACACGTTCCTCATTGTGTCTTGCTTTTATAAGTCTCTTCGTTTTTCCCTTCAAAAGCGCGAGGGCAGCTGCGTCGACATTCCGCCATCGCTAGCAGACACAGCTCAAGTCGTAGCTGGCCATTTGCTAACACGACGATGACCAAGATGAGGTTCTAACTCAGATCGAAGTCCTCACTACCCAAGAGTACCCCCTCAACAACCGGGGTTCAATGAATCACTCGTAGTAGAAACATATTGGTGAAGGGGGCGTTGTTGTTGGTTGGACAAGTTTAGCCATCAACAAATTGCTTGCTTCTCGCCAAGACCATACTGTGTAGAAGTGAAAGTTAATCGCCAAAATAGGAGAAAATCAGTAATTTAATTGGTTGCTACTTTTGGGGTCACTGCGGAGCAAATCTACTTTCTTTCTGCCGGGAAGGGATCCAAGATTAGATGATTGGCCATGAGAACATTTGGGTGGGGATCAACTTTCAAATGTGGAGGAAATTATAATTCTGACCTTCATTGACCATAGATTTTTGGCGGCCCAGCCAGGATTGAGCCATATCCAAACTACAACGATCTCGACTTAAACAACCAGAATTTAATTTGGCGTATTACAGGGACCCCGTGGGATTGTATACCCCTGTTTGATATTCATTGGAAACATTGGTTTGTAGCTTTCATGTTCAATTTCAGCAGTGTAGGCGGTGCGGTACCTAAAACTTATGCACAGTCCAATTTTTTGTTGCAGAAGGAACTTAGCAGAACGGAAGCTGATCTCGGTCTTTGTACTGGACAGACGAAGCGGAGGTGTCCCTGATGGGAATGCGCGCTCGTTTGACCATCAATTTCACTGCTGCTGCCTGACCCCATTTGCCTCCCGTGCGGCCAGTGAGCCCCTGAGAGTCCTAGTTGAATTACGTGTGGAAGTCTGTCTCATGAGCCCGGGTGCAAGATCTTGGGTGGAACCTGACAGAGCAGGGATAGCCACTGAGATGGCACCAACACTCAATTCAACATAACTCAACTATTTCTTGTGAGGTAAGTGATGTTAGCCCTTTTGATTCTGTCTTGGGTGGGGCAGAACGGTAGCAGAAGCAGTCGCTAAGATTTCGTCATCAGGGCAGAGAAACAGCTGGCCCACAGGAGCAGACGGTCAGCGGCTAGATGTCAGACACGATCCTCGTTTCGTTGCATTTGGGCAAATTCTGCCTTGAGAATCTCATACAAGCGGTTTACGCAAGTCATGAAGCCACTGGTTAGTCAACTGATGTTGAATCTATAATCTATAACCAACTTCCATTTTTTGGGAGGGCAACTGAATAGCAAGCATCATAAAGTGCACAGGGACAATGAATTCGCCCAGCCGTGCCTAGCACTCTAATTTGAAGCGACACGTTTTACCTGTTACAGCTTTGTCGCCTTTGCGCATGCCTTGGAAAAAAACGTTCTGGCAAGTGTGGGAGCACACGGTGAATGGGACTCTATGCATTGGTTGGAGGGGATCTTTGTCATAACAAGTATTGATCAGGTCATTCTCTGGGGTTTAATGGTTGGGTTCACCACATTGCACCAGTTGTCTTCGGTGATGGTCATGCCCTATTCCCCCCGTAGTAGCCTTTAACTGACGAGGAGCCTGGAGGGTCAGGAAAAAAGAGAAAATCAATGGACATGGGATCATTTCAAGCAAGACTACTCGTCCAAAAAATCCGAGAGTAGAACTAAACCCTCCATAACAAAATGACCCAAACGTCTCGACAGTTGATAAGGGTCCCAAGGCAGTTCCGCTGATAAAATGGCAGGTCCTGTTTCTGAGGCTTATAAACGTGCAATTCCACAGATCTTTTCCTCAAGAACATTGCAAAGAGCAATTGCTTAGATATGTATATCTGCATATGTATAAGACCGAATTTGTTGTTTGTTGTTGCAAACTGAAGGTTGGACCTCATGGTACCTGAGGTGTCATAGATTGCCATGTTCAACATCTTGAATGTGATTATGCTTAAATTGGCAGATCATGTGTATTGGACCTCAGTGAGCTTACCTAGTGAGGCAGAGTTTGGTATTTCGTATCTTTTTGTACAATAGATATGATGGTCAATTGTTGCACCTTGTAAATGTGATATGAATATGAATTACTCCTAGTCATGCATACTATCCAATCATGAGCAAGTTGTTAAACAATCATAACACAAAGCTCTGCATTTTTGAAGTCACAGTTTGCATGAATGGCACCACCATGATTAGCATTTTGGACAAGACCCTGCGACCCGAACCGTTAACAGCAAGAACCGTTAACAGCAATGCCCGACTGGAATTCGCATTCTGTAACCTTGCGTGTTGTTCAGTATTTATTTTTTCAGATGATTTACACGTCATTCTCAGACTATGTCACATATATGTTTTAGCACTTGTGATTGCAACCAAATGCCTTTGTTTTACAGCATATCAAAACAGTGTTTGCGCATAACATTTTTTTTTGCATTTTATAAGGTTCTGGTTTGCAAGAAAGATAATGCACGTGTGTTTAGAAAGCTGCATTGTTGGCAGCATAATTGGAGAACAGTGCAAACAAGAGCCCCTTTAGATGGCTATATAATGGACAATCCATGGTATTCCATCTTTGTATACTCTATGCATATACTTATGGATATTGTATTCATACACATCACATCTTTTGCGTATAGATACATTTTAGTAGGATTCAGTAAAGTGCGCTATATCCATGTAGATAAACAATAGTAAGTGCTATATATCCCTGTTTCGCAAGTCTCATGTAGATGACTTCTACCTACGTATCACCAGGAGGGTTCGTCGGAAAACTGTCCGGAGCAGCCACAGGGTGACGTCCCCTTGGAGCAGCCGAGGTATGACGTGCAGTTGACGCCTCCCGTGTTCGTGCCGGTGTGGGGCATGGGTCACTGAAGGATGGACCTTGTGGGGCATGGGGATACCCGGAAGGGAATCAAAGATTGCTGGGAAATCGCCTCTTCCAATGGGCATTCAAACTGGAAACTCCTCGATCTACTGTAAATGGATCTAAGTGGGTGATTTTTTGGCAAGCCATGTTTGATTACCTGAGGGCTGGGGCAGCTGCCATCAGTCATCATCACATTTCCCAGGCCCAGGGGTGTACTACGCACTAAGCAGCTACAGATCTTAGAGCCTTGGGGAAGTCATGCGTGCAGAGGGCAACCATAGCAGTGATAAATAGGTCTTCGGCCAAACTGGGTACGCCACGGTTGTGCAACATGACACTCGAAAATCAGTTTCTGGAACTGAATCTACAAGTTGAAGACTTGCCTCGAACCCATCCTTGTTTGCCGCAGCCATGCCCGTGTCTTGTTGTGGCTTATGTACTTGTCAGTTCTGTTGGTAAATGATGTGGTGCACACTCACCCAAAACATCCCCAAGCGCTGCAGCCTGCAGCCAGGTTTGGCCCTTCCCATCGGTGGGTTGCTTGAAGCTCAGATCGTTGAAGCCGTGAAAACCACTGACTTAGCTCGTCCTCTTGGAGGAGCTAAAGATAGCTAAAGTATATATGGATGTACTTTCTAATTGCTCAGAAATGTCATGTGTTGAACTTTGCATTCTAAGTGTGATCCAACTATTCGATAGTTATTAGTGTTATTAGCTATATCAATCTATCTCAATATCCCATTGGATTTTGTTACACTGCTACACTGTTGGGATGACTTCAAATGCTCATCTCATCAGAACCCGAAGATCCGTGAAGCATCAATGAACCTCCGGCAGGTTTTGGTGCCATCACCAGACAGCAATCCATCGTCGCGGCTGCCCAGTTTGGGTTGAGATTTCTTGGTGGGTGAAATACATCTGGTCCGAAAATCAACGGTTCACATCTGATGTAACTTTCAAAATTGTGGGATCTCAACCTACAAAGCAACTGGGAATTTGGCCAGCAACAATGGAGATTGGGGTCCAATTAACCATCAAAAATTGGGATTTAGCCACAAATAAGTGTCACGTCAACCCCCGAGCAATTGTAAATCATAGTTGATTAAAGATTTGAGTGATTCCCCGAAAATAGTGAACTCTGTTGTGGTGATTTGCTACTGTGACTAGTGCCATCCTGTAAACTAAGATGGCTATGGAAAATGGCCCATGTATAGATTACACATGATTATTTAAATTTACATCATCAAAAAATGGTGATATGCCATTTGCCTATATTTGCCTATGTTAGTTTACCAGATGGTAACCCCCAATCTGGATAAATTTGATCACGACCTCAGGTTGCAAAATCACTGAAATGACGGGAAGTGTAAGGGGTGACTATCCCAAAACACCCGAACTGCTCAGGTTAGTGAAATGGTGGGTTCCCCATCCATGGGGGTACAACGATCCAAGTCATTAGATCAGTTTAGTATTGTAACCTATGGTGACTTGGGGATCCCTCAAATATTCTAATAGGTTGCAATACTAAAACCCCTAAATGAAGACCCCCAAATCACCATAAATTCAGAAACCCTAGCATATTTGGAAGATAGGTAAACCTATTGAAAACCCCATTAAATCACCATTTTTGTTAGTTAAATCCCATTGAAATCCCCATATATTCCCTAGTATATACCATGATATCCCAATATAGGTTCATATATCCCTATATCTCATTTCCCAAATATTCCCCATAAAATTCCCAATTGACCCATCCCCCAGCCCAGTGGCTCACCTGCATGGAGGTGCCCAATGAGGACGCCAATTTGTCCATGTCGCTGGCCGCAGGTGGGAGGATTTCAAGGGGATATGAAACATGCCATAGGAATATGCTGATGTCACTTCATGACATTTCATACCATGCTGATTGTTGATTATCTTATGTTATGCTCAATCATGCTGGGATATAAAATGACATTTCATACCATGTTCTTGGTATACTATGTTATGCTATGTTATTCTGAATCATGTGAAGATATGAGTATAAGAGAAGAATATGATCAACCTGGTATGCTTTAATGTTTGTTGACCCCTGCTTTGGGGTGGTGAAATGCTGAACATATCAATTCATGAGTTCTTTGGCACAACCGCATTGCCTGTGAAACGTTTTTCTCACCAGCAAATACGATGTGAAACCAATGCAAACTGGGGGAATTTGCCAAGAAATCTGCTGGTGTCACCATTTGGAAGTAATAAACATGAACGCTTAAGGATATGGGGATGTCAAGACATATATATATTTTTTCCGTTGGGGGGAATGATTATCCATAAATCCCACCTCTTTTGAGATTCACCAATGTTGAGCCCCACAGTGGAGGCCTTGCGGGCTACGCTGTCGCCACCTTAGCCCTGCAACCTGAGGACCTGTGTGAAAATCTTTCGACCAATCAGCAGAACCAATGCGCCATGGTTTAAGCATGAAAAATTGGGGGAAAACAACTGGAAAATTAGGATTTAACCATATTTAACCCATCAAACATGGCATTTAATTGAGCAAGAACAACGGTGATCTACTCATAAAACATGGTGGCAAATGGGAATAGAATGGTATATACCAACCATTTCATCCTGGGTCCTTGCGTGTACATAGAGGGAGCTTGAACTGTCATCGTAATTCTGAGGTTCAGCTTCAATGCTTGTTGTTTTTGTTCTTCAAAGTTTTTGCCACTGCACTGTGAAGGTGAAGTAGTCCTACAATGTCCTATACAACGATGTGCTAAAGTGCTGCATGTGGTCATTTCGAGCACAAGTCACTTATTAGTATCAATTAGTCACACACAGTAAATTACAGTAAATTGGTCATATTTAGTACACTTCAACTGGCTTTATACGTATATACATGTGTGTGTGAAAAGTTCACCCTGACTAGCACAGGTGAACTAACGGCTGAGGCTTGTGATAAGAAATACTTATGGTTTGGAGTCTAAGATGTTTCGCAACATGTCTAAACATAGTCCCTGACCCCTGTTCGCTGAACGTTCTCCATGGCCACGGCGAGGTTTCCGCGCTCCTGATGCTGATTGGTCTACTGATTGGCTCCCAGGAGTTGCCGGTGACGGGTGGGATGGTAGGAGGTTGCTAGGAACTGGCTTGAAAAATCTGGAGATTCTGAATTACCAACTGAAATGGGAAGCGAATGGGTTAACTATCGATCAAAGAAGCTGTGTTGCCTTGAGAAGGTACTGCTAGCATTTTACCCCGCCCATCAGATCATGCGATTTTGAGTAAATACGGCAGTCACAAGATGTCATTAAGAAACGAACTCCGAAAGGAATGGAAATCCCTGAGTTTCTCCAAGAAGTGCTTGATCGTGTGTTTATGTGGGTGGGTGGTCACACCAAAGCTTGAAGTGGTGGAATCCATAGTTGACTTTCCTGGGCTAGCTCGCTTGCGGGAATACGTCGAATCATCGGGGGAAGAAGTGACAATAGACAGAGCTGCTCCAAACTATTGGGGAGCAACCCTCATACACGCCTAATGACTTGCTGATCCCAAGATAGATCTTAGTAGTGGATACCCTTGGATCATCGAGTTCCAAGTGAAGAGGCATCATCATCTATGTCAAAAGTCCTGCTTCTTCGCCTGCTAGAAATCGTCCGGATTTCAGGAGAATCAGATCAGCCTCAATTATCAGATTTTGCCTTTGGTCTGGCACCTAGCACAGAGATCCACAGCCTTGCAGGGAGGTGCTGTTGTGCTAATTTGTTCTCAGGTAATGATTTTGAATGATGACACATTGAGCGGTTGGTTCCTTTGCCCTGTGGCCAAGTATATCCCTACGCTACATATTCCTAAGGCTTCACCAACAAGTTTGATAAATGTGATCCACTTTTGATGTGTTGATACGGGTGTGTTTGAACGTGGGGTATACATACAAAATTGCCAACACAAGCACGTGATGGTCTAAACTAAACCATCAAATTGGGAGCACACCCTTCTTGCACACACCAGTGCATATTTTTCCGCGATAAACCCACTAGTGGGGCGGTTGCAATACCTACCAATGGTTGGCACCAACCGGGCACCAACCAATACATGTTATAGAAAAAATACCATTTCCAATCACCTTACTTGGTGGATCGTTCCAGGAGTCGCAAGTGGGTTAGTTCACCCCAGCGAATTCAATGGGCTGCGGTGAGATCTCCCCAGCAATCGATTGCTGGGAGCCATGGCCTCGAGAACCGTTGAGGCCTTGAAGTTGATCTTACGGCCCGCATTGGGAGAGTCTGATGCCTTGAGGGTTGCTGGGGATGGGGGAAAAAACTTGTCATGGTAAGGGGAGTATGACAATCAGGCACTAAACTTTGGGGGACTTTTTCTCAATCCATATGCCCTCCAGAACACTACCATAGATATTGTGGAAAAATCCATGCTTTCCGGGGGATATGATATGATCTAGAAACGCTGGATCTTTCATACATGAGTTTGCTGCAGGGTTGCCAGATGTGTTTGAAAATGGGTGGGTTTGCCCGCATGTGGCCATGTTGATGGGGATGACAGTTTTAGTTTTAAACCACTGGAATTAATCACTTGAAGAGTAACTGGATGCCTGGAACTGGAAAAATGATTGGGAATCTTTGGTGAAACCTGTTACGTCCAAGAAAAAGAAGAGCAACTGAAGATGAACATCAGCGGATGAACATGACATGATTGGAATGAAATGATAACCTTATACAATCTTGGCAAACATGGGTTAGCACATGTTAGAACCTATTTATAGCTAGGGGAGTTGTACAAATATGGGCAGGTTGATTTGTCATAGCCTACAGGTGTGTATGAATGTGTATGATATATAAAGGTTCTTGGCTCATTTTCCATCCTCAATTTGTTGGGCCGAGGCCCTCGGCCACCGAACAAGTTGATCCCTTCAGCGACCCAGCCACTGGGCTACACCCAGCAACTGTTTCAGTGGTGGAAGAGCGAGAAAGTGCATGAAATGACCGTGTTGTATGGGCAAAATTAGTGTAAACATGTGTAAAACACCTACAAATGTGAAGATCTATATGAAGATATTTCTAGGTATTGTTGAAGGGCATGTGTTGAGGGTTGACTTCGATGTTTTCTTCAGTTGCCAAACCCCAGTTGCTTCATACTTCATGACTAGAAGGGGTTGTACTAGCCAATCTATGGGTGATTATCATCATCCATTCATGGAGAACCAACTGGAGAGTTTTGAACACTGTTCAGTTGTGGGAGGGAGATCCAGCGCGGCAAATAGTCGAGAAAAAACGGCTGCACTTAGTCCACATCATGTCTTGTTTGTGTCCCCACATGTCCCCACGTTTATTGCTGCAATTCCCGTTTGTTTTGAGTGTTTCTATCCCGATGTTTTGTTCATGACACCCCACTTTTGTTGGAGTTTTGTATGCGAATGGGTCCAAATTGGCCACCTCCATGCACCAAGAATTTGCATGGAACATCACCGGTCCAGTTGCATTTTTTGAGGGCCCAGCTTGTTCAGGTCACCTTGGCGTTCCCGGCCAGTCCGGTGCTCATCGGAGGCATCGTTGGTGCGGAAGCTCAGGACTGGGGCTGGAGGAGGAAATGGGGATCCACGGAATATTCCGGAAAATCTTTAGGGATCCTTCCCCATATGCTTGATGATGTCCCATGAAATCTCTCCATTGGCGGAAATGGATAGCTTGTAATTCATAGGTAGTAGCGATATTGGAACATTAACCGAATGAGAGATACTGGTGATTTTTTGGACCCTTCATATTTAGAAACGGCTTATAATCCTGTGTTTCCGTAACACTCCATATGATCTATATTAGATTTACCTGAGGGTAGATAATCCACATTTACAAACGATGATGATTTTCCTATGTAGGTATATCGTGTATATATATATATTATATAAATTAAATGTATGTATGTGTTCACATTTCCTAGAAGGCATTCTATTAGAACAATCATTTGTAGATGATTACCCGAAAAGAACCAACAATGATATAGTTTTATCCCCATGAAATACCCATGATATCTCCAATGTGCCTAATTAGATCCTGCGGTATTGCCCATGCTACCGGCAATCAAACATGGAGGATTCCACCATTTAAGTTGATATGGTTCCCATTAAAAAACCTCCGTTTTATAGGAAATGGTTCCATGTTTTCCCATGATTTTCCTATGATTTTCCTTAGTTTGATTACGAGAGGTAGTCCATTGAAATCTGCTGACGCTGATTTCCCGAGGTCTGGTCATCACATCGCTGAACCTCTTGTCCTTGGGTCGACTTGATGGTGCGGCCATTGGGGAAGGAGGGTTCCACTTGGGATTTTGCCCAAAGCTTGGAAAAAACGTGGAAAATATGGGAAAACTTGGAAAGGCTTGGGGACAATGGGAAAACTTGGAAACATATCAGAAAACAGAGAAACACTTGTCCAGTCGCAGATGGAGATGTCATTTGATGATACAACGGGCATGTTCATGCATTTTCGGTATTTGAATGGTAAGACGTCCGTTTTCCTTTCTAAACTAGATGGTGTTTTTGACTCGGGCAAGTGTGCCTTTGCACATAAATAACTATGTTTTCATGATTTCCTAAAACTATAGAATATCAGCCCCGGATTAACAACCCATGACTATTGAGCGAGGAGGTTGCCCCCAAGATAGTGATAAATCACTATGAAAATTGGTACCTACCCTATCTATAAGAAAAAACAGCTGATGGTTTATCAGTCTTAGGTTAACATTGTCTTGTCTTAAGTGTTTATGCTTATATAATGTTACATACGATAAGACATATATTTGGGGCTAGAAACCATTGTCTCCTTGTACTTCTTCCGTTGAACCAAAGCAGAAATCCACCCAGTCATCCCTTGTGACGCATCCCGGCCGGGAGGCAAAGTCCTGGCGCGCAGCTTGGGCAAGGCGGGCAACGTGGCAGGATTCCTCAGCCCCTTGGCCATTTTGATGTTTCGCTCACTTGAAAATAATGAGGATCAATGTCAGGTTGGTTGATGTTTGATTGATGTTGATTGATTTTGATGGGTTTTGGACAACATGTCAGAGGGAAACATGGATGCTGATGCATGATGAGAGTGGTTGTGTCATTGTTTCCGTTTCTTGGGATGCTGATCACGAGCTGCTTCGGCCGTCCGTGGAGTGGAACTGAGCTCAAGTTGTTTCCGTGATAGTCGCTTTGGCGCATCTCGTCCCCAGCTTTGTTCTACAATGGCAAAGGAAAGCAACATGCAACTTGGATTTGCTGAAAGTGATTCTATACCTCACCCTTGGTTAATCCCCCACTTTGGACTCTTATGACAAAATATATGCCTTCCATCATTGTGACATGTTGTGCATATTCGGATATACATCCAACATGTTATTTATGGGTTTTTGCCACTTAGGAATAGATAGATGGATGGATGGATGGATGGATAGACAGATGGATAGATAGATAGATAGATAGATAGATAATAGATAAATGGATGGGAGAAGTGAAGCAGCTTGTCTTCTCCTTGGCTGCTGGCACTCCTGCCTACCCACTCGCCTTTGGCTTAGCTGAACCTTTTCGAGAAGGCAATGTAGAGATGAGATAGATAAAATGCGCAATAGTTTACCCCCTGATTATCATCTATAGCGTATCTATAAATCCTCTACAAATCATGAAGCTAAATGGGCCATTTATACCATAGCTATGATGTTGAATAACCAGAGGGTATTATTTATGGTTGTTTTATCATCCCCTTGTCTGGGTCCATGGCCATCCCTTAAGGCAGGCTTTCATGGTGGATTTCCTCCTGGGTGGTGTGTCGGGTGCGGTGTCCAAGACATTGACTGCCCCCATTGAGCGAGTGAAATTGGTGGTCCAGACCCAGGATGCCAATCCCAAGATCCTTGGCGATACGGAGCGGTTGCGGTTGGTGAAGGGGAAGATGGGTTCGGAGATAACCATGATGTAGCCACCTAATAGCATGCTTTGAGGGGAGATAGTGGAGAACTATGATATAACTTACGGTCACTTAAATGTGAAGATGGATGTTTTATGAGGATAGCCATGATGTAACCATATGTAACCACCCATATAATATGATGATTTACGGGGAGATTGTGTGAGGATAACTATGAAATATAACTTAACTTGAGTGTGAAGATGGAGAGTTTATAGGGATAACTATGATATAACTCAACTAGAATGGGAATATGGAGATTTGAACTTGTTAGGGGGTAACAAGATAAAACCAACCAACATGGTGATTTAAGGGGAGTTAGTATATGGGGATAACACGATATAACTTTGATAACTAGAATTGGGACTACAATGGGATAGATCATACCGTATTATCCTTGGTTTTGCCACGGACGGTTGGAAGATGCGTTGTGGAGATTTGTTTGTTTTATGTTTGCCAAAAACACCTGGGATATACTGCCATAATTTGATATAATTTGGGAATATAGTTGTGATGTAACCTCCAAAACTATGGGGAGATACTGCGGGTATGGGGGCTAAATCATCCTGCTGTAGATGTTCTTTTCTTGCAACCATCATTTGGTGAACAACAAATCATCCTTGCATTTGGATTTGCTGTTTCCACTTAAATGTTTGTGTTACCCTCTGGTAAACTAACCTAAGTATGGAAAATCACCATTTTTACTGTATATAATGGGAAAATCTGCTATAAATTGCCATATTCACCAGCTACGTTAAATTACCAGAGGGTAAACAGCGTGTGTTTCCACTAAGATTAATCCAACAAAAAATCTCCAAACGTTGGGGAGATCACTCTAAGGATCCGCAGCGGAGAAGTGCCTCGTTACACCGGGATGGTGGATTGTGCTCAGCGCATTCTGAAGGAGCAGGGCTTGTGCCTCGGAGTCGATGGGACTTTGGGAACCGATGATTTGACCATCTTCCCCAAAGGAACACCAGGAACCGACAAAGTTCAACGAGTTTTCACCACTGGGAATATCATGGAGATTATATATTGGGGGGGATTTGACATGATTTAACCATATGTAACCAAGAAACTTCATTTGGAGAACATCGTCCATCATTTCTTGGGCTGTTTTGGAGAAGCTGTTGTGGAATCCAGACTGACAGCTGTCAGGTACCGCTTCTGGGATGGCAACTTCACCAACTGCTTGCGCTACTTCCCCACCCAAGCCTTCAACTTGGCTTTTAAGGATACCTTCAAGAAGATGTTTCCAAAGTACAATCCGAAGACCGAAGCTTGCCACTAAATATTCAGCGAGCTTCTGGTTGGTATCTGTAAGCGAGCAACCATGGATATCAATGGGATATGATAAACATACCGCTATGTATGGAGGTTAGATCTGTTTTCTTGTTGTCCGAAGAGATGGGATGTTGGGATGATGATTTCGTCCACAAATTTAGAACGAGATGCATTTTGTTCTAGGGGTGGCTCAATCAACAAGCAGCTTTGTTTTTGGGGAGAGAAAGCCTGGAACGTCTGGGAATAGAAGCTTTCGCCAGATGCTCTTGGTGGCGTGATATGTTTTGTGAAGCTGATTCAAGGGCCGGGACAACTTTTCAAAGGTATGATAGGATTTTCACCGTCAAGGAGTACCACCTGCTAATTTAACATGGCAATGGCAAATCCTCCATTTATGAGATGTTCCCATTAAAACACTACAATTTGCCATGTTTGATCACTGTGGGTCAAAAGTGGTTACCCCAAAGAGAATTAGGATGGTTAACATATGTTAATATTAAATTAATCGTACCATGAAGGCCGCATGGGTTTTAAATTTTGATCCCCAAATCTTGGCTGAGCTCAGGAGTTTTGGAAGTTCTTTGGTGCCAACTTGGTGTCTGGTGGTTTGGCCGCTGCCGCCAGTATGACCATCGTGTACCCCTTGGACTATGCCCGAACACGCTTGGCGTCAGATGTGGGTTCCGGAAAGGCAACATTCAGTGGATTGGGCGACTGCATCGTCAAGACGGCCAGGGGACCAGGTGGGGTTCAAAAGTGGCTAATGTCAATGCTTGATGAATAAACCCCCAAGCCGCCAGTTCCAATGGATTGCTTTCACATTTCCCATTGTATAAATTGCTGTTCTATGTTTTTCTTTTTTTGGGGGGATATACGCCATTCTTGGACACACCCAGTAAATATTCGCTGATGTTTTTTGTTGTTTTCTTCTGAGATTAAGAGTGGAGGGTACAATTTATAATTGGAACTCGCACTATTTGAGGGGTACCTCCAATTCATTGACTGACTATTGATTAATCCAGTGTTAACCTTTGACGACACAGGGTTTGGTGTCAAGGGTGGTGCACCATTTCTCGCGTCATGCCATCTATCGGCAGGGAAACTCTACGGACCAAGCCAGGTGGATTCTTCGCGTTGTACACGGGTTTCGGTGTGTCGGTCTGCGGCATCATTGGATACCGCGGCTTGCAGCTTGGCACCTTTGACACCATCACAGGTGGGGCTGGGAGGCTTCAGGGCCTGGGTTAAGCGACTGATGAATTGTTGGTCAAGTACTTGATTATCGTCACCAATCCTTCGCCAATCAACATGGCAGCTGGAAATTGTGTCCAAAAGAAGGTTGATCATTTCCCTCTTGAGACCTTTTGAAGTGACATGTGTGCTTTCTGTACCCGGGGGTGCTCTAATGATCTATATAGTATTCTATGATATGGTTTTGAGCCATTTTGATGGAGAAACATATGATCACATCCAAATAATTGTTATTCACACCCCTTTTCTTATCTACCTTAGATCCACTTCAATCCAAATCCATGTCCATCTACATATGCATATAGCATGAAGATATAATATCATATAATATTTATATATATATATATTAATATTAATTATTATATATTGTAGTACATAAGCATATTCAAATGATATATGATTATTATATATGAGTCAACTAATATTTTATAATATGTACATATATGAGCACACATGCAACATCCTACAAACATCTATTTCATCATCCACCATGTCACTGCCAGGCTTGAACCCCTGGAAGAAGGACCCTGGATTCATGGGAGCGGTGAGTACCTTCGGTGCTGCCCAGACGGCCATCACCATTGGAGCAGGCGCCACATATCCCTTCGACACGGTGCGACGACGCCTGCAGATGCAGTCCGAGAAACCGGTGGAGGTCGGGCGGCCTGTTGAGGGCGTTGTTTTTTGGGGGGAACCGGGGAGGGGTTGGGAAAGCCTTTAGAAGTTAGAAACAATACAGGAAAATGATGATAGGCTTTCCTGCACATGAATTACAAAGCCCTGTATTTACATTTAGAAATCCCTATAGCATGACGCGAATTATGGTTAGGAATCCCTTCCCCCTAGTGTTGGAAAATCCCCAGAGGAAACCCCGGTGAAGCGTAGTGGATCTATTCCGGAATTTTGATCTCCAAAATTAGGGGCATGTGATTCAGGTTACTGTATATAGGATTGGTTTTTGTTGGAGGAAAAGAACAGAACGTCCTGCGAATGTTGCAACAATTCATTGACTTCTATTTTTTGGTGCGCCCGCTTGCTGCACGGCTTCAGGGCTCAGCTCAGTGTGCTTTAAACTTAAATTTTCGGTTTGGGAGCATTCGATTCTGTAGGTTTTCGGTCTGCTTGGATAAACATGCCAGCTTTTGGTAGAGGAGCACATCTACAAGGGCACCATCGACTGTTTCAAGAAGATTGCGGCTGAGGAGGGTCAAACACTCAGAATGTGTCAGCAAATTTTGAAACACTGCTGTCCAAGTGCAGGTCTTGAGCTGCACAGTGTGGATGGACCAAAAACCAAATGCCAAACATCGGGTTTTCTGGGTCAGCAACCCTAAACAAATGGATTTAACAAGTGTTCGAAATGTCAATGTCATTCATCTTTCTTGAATGGTAAAATGAGGTACTGCACATGTTTAACCCTTATCATTACATCTTATCTTAAGCTTTTACCATACCTTTTCATGCCCCTTCAAGCACCTCCTTTGTGAAGATATCCGCTTTTCGGATTTGGCTAGAATTCAACAATGGGGCATGCCATCAAATATCTCAATTGATCTCAATTGGCCATCAAAGAATATTGGGAAAATGAGGATGTTCTTCGCACATGGATTTAGGCTTAGGGTACACGAGTTTCGGACGCAGTTGCCATCTTTGTTTTGACCTCCATGTGGATGATATTCCATTGATAAATTAGCACTATATTCCATTGGTAGGGGTTCAATCCCAATCATACAACTCAAATAAATCATCGCACTACATCCACTACATCTCCATTATATAAAGTGATGATTATTATTGGCATCAAATAATATGATGGTTAGAGCACTGGTGGGATTTTGGATCCAACTTAGTGGACTCTATCCTACTAAATCATTCCATGAAATTTCACGGATTTCCCGATTGAATCCCATTGAACCACCATTAAACCACCATCAAATCACCACTAAATCCCATTAAATCACCATAAATCCCATGATATCCTCATTAAATCCCATGAACTCCCAGAGATTTCCCTGAATTCAGGTCTGCTGTCGGGTCTCTACAAGGGATTCCTGGCCAACGTGGTGCGCAGCGTTGGCGGAGCCCTGGTCTTGGTCGGGGATCTCAGATGGAACCCGGCTGTGACCCTGGGGAAACATCTGGGGAAAGCAGAGGACAGTGGTGATCTACCCTCTGGTGAACTAACATAGCTATTGAAAATTGCAATTTTTCATGGGAAAATCCACTATAAATGGCAATTTTCAATAGCTATGTTAGTTTACCAGAGGGTAATGGTGATTTTTAATGTGAAAAATGGTGATAAATGGGATACATATGGAGATCTGTCATAACCATCTAATGGGAAAACCGTCGAACTAAATGGAGATTTGATTGGATTTGATGCAGAATTAATCTCTGACAATTTAAGCTAGCTATTGAAAATGGTCCATTGAAATAGATGATTTACCTGTAAAAATTGGGATTTTCCATGGCTATGTTAGATTACCAGAGGGATTGTTTAACTCAAAACTGATTGGATCTAAAAGTTCAATTTCTCAAAGATGTCCAAGATTGTCACAGTCCAATGGATCCAGGTCTGTGGGATAACTCGATGAAATTGTCTGGAGTCTGGAGCTAGCATCGTTTGGGGGATGGTCTTTTGATTTTTCAGGCTACAGTGTGTTGACCAGATGTTTATTTCCGATTTTCTAGGCCCAAGAGAGGTTCATCACGCAGTGTTCAAATTGAGTTGGGGTCAGAATGGATGGATGAGGTCCCTGTGTTGCGAAATGGTCACATGCAGAAGCCAACCTGCCAATGCCGAGGTCCTCTACGACCGGGCCAAGATGTATCTTGCACTCTGAGGTCTGACCATTTGGTTTGAAGGGTCAATGGGGTTGACGCACGTGCCCACCCGCAATCAGGTAGAAAGTCATGGGCCGAGAAAGGCTGAAACTCAACCATGACCTCTTAGGTTGTTTGAAAAGGAAGCGGACAAAATTGCAGATATCCATTTTGAACTGAAGGAATGATTGGCCTTTCCCTCCAAGTAAAAAAGCCCCTCCACTCCCCCAACGATGGAAACCTTCCAGGCGCGGGCTGAGAGAGTCCTGACCAGCTGTGCATAGATTGATTGTTTCCGATCCCCCAGAACTTCCTGTGGATCGATCCGGAGAGAATGGAGCAGCTGTGGCACCACTGCTGCAGCTGTAAGATCTCCAGACTTTTGTAAGCGAAGCTACGAGCGCTGCTACCCTTTGCAGCAAAAATATGGGGCTCCTGCTCCGGAGGAGGGTACAATGGCTGGGTGGGGCATTGCTACAACTGAGTTGATTGATAGCCTCTTGTTCGCCATATCCCATCGTGTCATCCAGTTTGTGGGTTTTGCTGTTGACCGGGTCGAAACACAACACCGGCATGAAATCACAGTTTGTCGCCATCCAAACATATCCAAACGCATTTCCCTTACCTTCCTCCCAAAAATAATGTAAAGCTTGTGGCATTCCGCACTCCAACCCCTTAACCCAAAAGGCCACGAAGCGTTTGGACCAAGGTTTAGCCATCCTGGTGTCTGGCAGCTTGGACAATGCCAGCAACTTGCTGCCACCTGGCAGCGAGATTCGGCGGGGGGAGATAGTTAGATATATGCTGTAGTTATTGTAGTTAGCCCCCCAAGAAAGAAAGAAACCCAACTTACCACCACATGTTCGTAAGATCTTACCTTTCCATTTTTTGGGCTATAAGTCTCCAAAGCCTTCCACGGCGCATGGCTGTGGGTCAGAATTTCAGATTTTGGGGGGGCCATTCGGCACCATTGAGAACTATTGGGAACCACAAGTTGCGTGCATTTGATGAATCCCTAAGATGTGCAATACGCAAGAAAACTAAAAGATACAATAAGCTTCAGCTTCCACTCCCCAGGTTGTAATTTGCATGACGATATATCATCTGTATGTTCACATTGTTTCAATGATTTACGTACTTCACAGAATATACACACACACTGTCAATATTCATATATACATAAACCGCACGTAAATAGATATATTATATACAATCATTTTTTGGCTGGAATGTAGTGACATGTCGTGACATCAGATCTCATGCCAGGTCCCAGGTCTCAGATATACCCCGGAACATCTCTGGTCGCACCAAGGTATGCGACCTTCGCGCTTGGTCCTCAGCTGTGTCCCTGGAGTCGGCCAAAACTGGGGTGTTGAATGAGGTTTCAAGTCGATCATGTTACCCTCTGGTAAATTAACATAACTATGGAAAATCACCATTTTTTAATGGGAAAATCCACTACAAATGGTTTTCAATTTTTCAATAGCTATGTTAGTTTACTGGAGGGTAATACAATCCATGATTAATAGCACCCCCCAGCTTAGACAATGTCAATATAGATAACCAATTATTACATGATCAACCCCAGTTAAAAGTTTAGACATGACCTTATGGAAGTAGGTTGAAAATGTTGTACCCCCGCTCGGTGCCCATATCAATTGACCATCTGCCTCGCCTTGGCGCCAGGTTCTACGCCATCATTCTGCAGGGTGGCTACAATTGTCCTGCAAGGGTCCGGCGCCTCAGGTCCGGAATTGTGGTGCAAAGATTTCATGATCATAATGTATTACCACATAGTATCCCCTTTGATTTGGTACAACTTTTGATTTAGTTTTGCTTTGGTGTGGCTTCACGATGCGGACCTTAGATTTCGAAGCCTTTTCGAATTCAACTGTAGCATAGGCCGCAGCGAACTAGCAGCAATGGGCCTTTGAGAAAAAAAATAGTATCCCCATATCATCATCCCCAACTGACTGGATGGGTAATTAGTTTAATCCTTTTAGCTGGTTTTTATAAATGGAAAATACCCATAACCAGAAAAAAAAACAGTTTGGGGACTACCAAATATTGACCATGATACTTGGGAACTCTCATATTCCACTACGGGCATCCTTATCAACAAATCAGTATCATGGACTGAGACAGGGATTTAATCCATGAACTGGGAATCCCGTTCTAAACTAACCAGGATTCAATGGAATTACACAGGGATTTTGAAATACATGGCCGTTTGTGATCTTGCGAGTGGCTTCTAGTTGGTGTTGTTTCAGATTGACATATATATATATATATGTATATATATATATACATATTTAGAAATATATACATATCATGTATGTACGTACACATACATTTACACATATATTTTGGGCAGAGTGATGCTTCACCACTTCGATATATTTGGAATAAGGTGTTCAACATAGTATTCCTTTGTTGTTACCGGGTTTTATTAACAACATATACGATTGTGTTTCACCAGCAAACCTATAGCCGCCCGGTTACAGTATTTGATGGCCATTTATGGGAGGTAACCCCCCCCCTCCTTCCTATGTTCCCTATTATTGATGGCTAAATCCCTAAACCCAATTTCTGTCGATGGTTTGCCTTTCATAAAACATCGTGTTTGGGTTACCGTAGGACAAACTAAGATAGATGTGGAAAACCAAAGGTTTCCCGTTTGGAAAGCGGGGGGCGTTTCCACATCCATGTTAGGTTTCAGGAGGGTAACTTGGTTTGGAACTTCAAAAACTATGGTTTACCATCGATATGTCGTCTGTAGTTGATGAAGCTCATACGCCAACTTATACTTCACTTGGATGGTACATCTATCGGGAATCCAACCAAACATGGAATGAACATGTGGATTTTCATGGGAAGATGATCATGGGGATGTCATGATTTCATTAATCATGGTAGATCGATCCACCATCCACCATGCGCATTGTTAGTTTACCCCAGGGTAATTGTCAGTCAATATACTATCCATGGACTTTCCCAAAATAGATCCAAATGGTATTTGATTTTTGCAACGGGTAGAATGATATCATCCAAATAGTATAGTCAATGATCCATGATCCCATCCATGGTAACGTCAATCAACCAGGAATTCAGTCATCTTTCAGTCCCAAGGATTCCGTCACAGAGCCGGAGCCTGGCCTTCGCAGCCTGTCGCTGGCCTTAGTGGTGCCTTGGCAGCCTGGTTGGTGGCAGCCGTTTGAAGATCGCTCCGATGCTGGTGACACAGGGGAAACATGAGGATTTCATAAACTGTCGAAAATTGAGGTTAAACGGTTTAATAAGATGTTTTAATCAACATCAACGGTTTTTCTACCGTAAAGCATGTGAAGTTTGTTTACAAAAAGATGGATTATATAAATTTGATAGATCCAACAACAATTGGGTACTTCTACCTTATCCAAGTTCAGTGTCAATGATGTTTAGATTTGCTTCGCTAGATATCCTCACATGGCACCCAGCCCAGCATGGCTACTGAAAGGCGAAGATGGATTTGAGACACAGAAAAAATCACAGCTTCACTGGTCGTCCAAATATTTATATACATAATATATATATATATATATACACCTTTTATATATTTATGCCATCCAAGGCATCAAAGGTTTCAGGTAGCCCAAGTTTTTGATCCACTCGCAGGGTTTCTACCAGACAAGGGCGAAGTTTCAGAGCTCGCAGACAGACAAGGGAGTAGGCTTCGACCTTTTTATGCCACTTAGTGGGGCGTGTACATTTGTTCACGCTACCACTGGGGTTACGTAAGCGCACCCCGATCATACTGAATACCCTCCCCTAGGCCCCCAGATCCAATTCATTTACTGAGAGGTGCATGGTTTACTGAAATCTGGGTAATTGGAAACACATCGGAACAATAGGAACTATATAAAAATAGGAGAAATGTCATGGGCCAAATGCGGGGGCTTCCTCAGAATACGTGAATTCTCCTGCGACTGCTCTGCCAAGGTTGCGGGAATCGTATTATCGATCCCTGGCTCATTGATTCCACAAATATAACTATGCAGGAAAATGATGCATTTGATTAAACATAAACATCCTGCCGGAGTGGAAACCGCACTTGCGGTTGTGCGTTTTTTGACGCAACTTGGGCGAAAAATTGCCGGGCAATTTGGAGGTAAAATTCTTCCATGACCTGTATTTTTTACAGGCATTTCCTTCCAATTATCATTAGGTCTTCAATGTTTACCTAATGTCAAGAATAAATTAAGAATAATTAAGATCAAAATTTAATATTTTAGGAATATATTTGAAGAAATGATATTTTTTGATAAAATATATATATATATATATATATGGGCCCCTTGTTTTTTTGACCCCCCACCTTGTTTTTTTGACCCCCCCCTTGTTTTTCTGACCCCCCCCCACCTTGTTTTTTTGACCCCTTGTTTTTTTGACCCCCCACCTTGTTTTTTTACTGGCTGTGAACTTGTTTTTTTGACCCCCCGCCTTGTTTTTTTGACCCCCTGACCTTGTTTTTTTGACCCCCCACCTTGTTTTTCTGACCCCCTGCCTTGCTTTTTTGACCCCCCGCCTTGCTTTTTTGACCCCCTGGACATGTTTCCTGACCCTTGGTCCAAGTACGCCGGACTACAACCACCGCCAGTGTGAGTCGGCAATTTGCCATTATACGATGTATTGGAAATCGCCTTCCTTTGGGGCGACTGTGTTGTTGGTTTGCTGGGATTAGTTCAAGCTGGTTGATTCGTTAGCGGTACGGTTAAGTAGCGCAGGGGCATGTTGGGAAGTACATTAGTCGGAAATGATATTGCACGTTAAGATCATTGTAGTGGATGAAAGCAGTTTTACCTTATGCACACTATTCCACCATTTTCCGTGCCATGTGGGCTCTATGCATGGCAAGTTTTGGCCACAGGCAGTGGGAAGACACTTGAAAATGTTGAACATCAATTTCCCATTGAAATATGCGTGGGACTCGCACTCAATTTGCCCATGGAATGAAATCAATGTGTTAGCTCTACAACTCTACAGCGGATGGAGCTAGATTCTCAATGCTTTTTCGTTTGGACGCAGCCAAAGACTGTTGACGACCAGGCATGGCTGCGTACATATTGCTGTGGCGACAGTTTGAGTGCGACTGCGGATGTGCCACTTGTCACAGTGACACCGTTGAAGGTTTGTGGGGGGAAACAGCNACATATTGCTGTGGCGACAGTTTGAGTGCGACTGCGGATGTGCCACTTGTCACAGTGACACCGTTGAAGGTTTGTGGGGGGAAACAGCTTAGTAATAGTTTAGTTGCGACTTCTTCCTTGGGAGGGGCAGGATTGACAGAGAATAGAATAAATTTCCACGACCTGAAGCCGTGCGCCAAGATAAACACAATTCCAAGTTTGCGTAAGCTGTCAGCATAAATTCTTGCGATGAGTGCAGCTGAGGCTTTCGCTCGTCATTCCAAATTTTGTCATATGTGTGGTGCTGCGCGCATGCCTGGTGACGTGCCTTGACACGAGGATGGCGGAGCTGGAGAGATTAGCACGATGGTGCATGAAGAGACAACGTTTTGTGCTGGGAAATGTAATGTGCTCTAACGCTGTCGAGGTGGAAATATTGCCGTGCAGAAAGGGGATCGAACAGTTCGTCAATTTTGCACTCTAATAAAAGTAGCTTTCGTAAGGATAGGCTTGACCTTTGATGAACGGGTGGTTTTCGAAGCAAAAGCCAGAACTATGCTATAGAGAGATTAGTGGAAGTTAGTCAAAGAACTAACAATGGACCCTTTAAGACGTAATGTTTGGATGTAGGAGTTCGTTTAAGGGTTGGGATCTGTAAAGCATTTCAAATGGCAAGGAGTTCGAAAAGCCAGAAAGCGTAGCAGAAAAATTGATAGGTTTAGTTACTTGATTTTGTCACAAGATTGGGTGCCCAGAACCCAGGGGTTTACTATTATTGCCTCTTGCAATTTTAATTTGAAGGCGTGCCACATGTTGAGACATGTGTCTTTTTTTGGCGGGATACGAGTAAAGTAAAACATATACGGAGGCAATGTAGGTTCGGCAGTGGAAGTATTTTTTTCTGTTTGGAGGGTGGTTGTATGTTATGATGCGGTATGCCGTAAAGCCGCGGCAAAAGGTTGTGGAACCTTTAGCCGCGGCAAACGGATATATGCACATCAGCTGCCCAGGCTGCGGTTCCCAAAAGGATGAAACAGGCAGGGCCGGCTTTGCAAATTGAAGTGGTCAAATTGGCGCACGGGTGNATATATGCACATCAGCTGCCCAGGCTGCGGTTCCCAAAAGGATGAAACAGGCAGGGCCGGCTTTGCAAATTGAAGTGGTCAAATTGGCGCACGGGTGTTTGCTTGCTACGTAGTGCGCAAACGGTGTGAATAGGTTAACAGCAGAAGCAAACTTGAAACACAGAAAATTGGACAACTGAAATTATTGCACGTTGGGCAAAAGATGTAGTCAATGTGAACAATAAACAGCGCGCGCAAGATAGATACCATGAGTATCAGATGAAACGTGAATAGAAACGACAATTCAAAAGAAGAAAAGGAATGCTTTGCTAAGGCCGACTATTCGAAGACTGCAATAATACCAACAAAGATGCGCCGCAAACAGCGCACTCTGCGCAAAATGACCGCTTTGCGCGAAAAACGCGTTTTGCGCAGATTGCGCGTATATACCGTGGCGCTGCGCGTTTTTGCGCCAATGGCTGCTTAATACTGGCGCGGTTTGCGCGTACGGCTTCGCGGTTTGCGTTTTCCGCGGCCCGCGAGTGGTATTCTTGCGCGGTTGCATCGTACGGCCGGCCTCCTAAGTTAAAATGCTTTCTGCTAGGTCTTGTGACATACTAGTACTTCTACTACAAATACAACAACAACAACAAATACTACAACAACAACAACAACAACTACTACTACTACTACTGCTACTACTAGTACTACTATTACTACCACTAGTATTCCTGCTACTATTATTATTACTACGACGACTACTACTACTACTGCTACTACTACTACTACGACTACTACTAGTTATACTAGTACTAGTACTAGTACTATTATTTCTGCTACTATTATTACTGCCGTAGTACTACTACTACTTTCCTCTTTTTCGTCTTAAACTTGCAGTTTCACTACTTTTATCACTTCTTCTTCTGTTACTCTATTACTAGTGTACCGTAAGCGCTGATATTCAGCCAGTGAGAAGAAAAGATACATTCTTTTTGCTTTAAACTTTGTAATTTTGTCTATAGAAATATATGTCTATATAGAAACCTTCTGTTCCTTCCACAGCCGTAAGCGGTTCCACTCCACACATGGGGTGTACCCCAGATCGGGCGTGCGGTCGGAGGGAGCGTTCCCGGGCCGACGTGCAACTCAGTCATACCTCCACCGCACACCTAAACCTAAAACAGAATGGGGCTGGCTGTTGGGAGGAACTGTTGGTTCTGTATAAATTAAAAAATAAGTATATATATATATATACTTATTTATATATATATATGTATATGTATGTATCTATCTATTTATTTATCCATCTATCTATCTATCTATCTATCGATCTATCTCGGCTAAGCCTCAAAATTTGATGAGCCCGATAGACTTGATTATTTGTTTCGATATTTGTCTTCTACTACTACTACTACTACTACTGCTGCTGCTGCTGCTGCTGCTGTGACTACTTTTACTACTGCTACTACTGCTACTGCTGTTACTACTAACTACTACTACTACTACTACTACGACTTCTACCACCACCATGAATATTGTTAATTACGCATGTTATTTCTTGCTTCTTTTCTACTTAAACTATAACTTCCACTACTTTTACTTCTTCTTCTACTACCACTGCTACTGTTACTACTACTAGTGTACCGTAAGCGTTATCACATGCTCAATTCGTGCCTGCAATTTTCCGCTGGCCACCGACTTCATTGGACAGGTTAAGCATCGCATCGCGTTGGGAGAGTGCTATATCCGTGGCTGCAAAAAGACCACGCGACAGCGACTTCACAGGGAACACTTGTGGCTGAGCCGCATGTTCATGCTGTGGTATGTAGGTGTGGGTGCTTTGTTGGGACGTTGGTTTTTGTGAAAGCAACGACGCCCATGCCTTTCAGGCTGGACGCCGCCATCGATCTCAGATTGTTTGGTGAGTGCCTTGGTGAAGGTAGCTGCCCATGGATGGTGATTTGGGGGGCAGCAGGCGAGCACGGTCGTTTAGCTAGATTGTTCGGCTTTAGATTTAGCTGCCCTTGCAGGCCCGACATGACATGCTTAGAAAGCTGTCGGTACTAGTGTTGGTGGTGTGGGCTATGAAGTTGGGTTTGAAAAGCGCAATGATAGACCATGCCAAATCAATTGAGCAAAGAGACTTGTTTCTAGGCACTATGCCAAGCACCTACTATTCAATGTGGGGGTCTGTGGCTGCAAAGAGAGAACACGCCTGTTTTTAGTGCGCCGTGTAATTATATATGTTCTGGCCATGCAACAAGTTGCAGTTACGATCGACGACTTAGAGGTCTCTTCGGGTCTCTTCATCCGGTCTGCCGCCAAGGCACGGGCGTCACCCTCGCAAGGGGGTCATGGTGTGCCCGGCGCACCGAACTGCGATTTCGAAGCGGGCGCGCGCGTTGCGGGAATCATCTTCGAATTCCGATTGAATACACTCTGTATCTTAATGAGGTTCATGTTATTTATTGATAGTATGTGGCTAATTGATTTTTCCACATCTGTGACTTAACCCCTAAACACTTAAAGAATGATTCTCAAATATTTGAACCCCGAGACGTATTGCTTGGGAAATTGACTTTCGCTTTTCTTCTATATTTGAGATTAATTTAACGGGTCTTTGTCCGTGGCGATTATGAAGAGTTATTCCAGATTCGTAATTGCTTAAAATAAGTTCGGGTCCTTTGTTTTTTTGACCCCCCACCGTATTTTTTTAAACCCCTTGTTTTTCTGACCCCCCCCACCTTGTTTTTTTGACCCCCACTTTGTTTTTTTTACTGGCTATGAACTTGTTTTTTTGACCCCCCGCCTTGTTTTTTTTGACCCCTTGACCTTGTTTTTTTGACCCCCCGCCTTGTTTTTCTGACCCCCTGCCTTGCTTTTTTGACCCCTCGCCTTACTTTTTTGACCCCCTGGACATATTTCCTGACCCTTGGTCCAAGTACGCCGGACTACAACCACCGCCAGTGTGAATCGGCAATTTGCCTTCCAAAGCGATTTCCAAACAAACAAAATAAATATTTAATTAAGATCTTCTTAATTATTCTTTTCAAAACCAATGCCTAGAATTTTAATTTTCAGCATCCTTGTTTACGTTCTGTAACGTCCGTTCTATATTTTGTAATGTCCGTTCCACGAGTTGTCAACGATTTTAATGATTTTTTTTTTAAATAAGGATCGATTTTTTCTTTGAAATAATTTTAAATGCAATTTAATATATATTCAGGCACCAAGGAAAAATATAGACTGCAGGTTTACCACTGCCCACTAGAATTATTAGAATTTATATGAATTTGCTAGATGCTGATTAGTGACTTATGATCCAACATAATTTCCCGATCCCCAAATCCAATCCCGGAATTTTTATATGGGTCTTATGAACCCATTTGTGCTTGATCTGTATGCGCCCTATTGGTTTTATAGGCCAATTTCCTGGTATAGTCATTCGATATAGTTTTCCCCGTATAATTATTTATCTTCTGAATCTCGGTTCTAATACGTTCGAGAAATTATTCTTAGTACGTTCGAGCAAAACCCCGGTATGTTCGAGTAATCTTGTAACGTCTTAGGTTATATCAGAAATGATCGAGGAAATATAGGATATATATATTTATTATATAATTATATAATATAGATAATAATTGAGATATAAAAATAAAAAATATATATAAAATATAAATATAATAAAAGATTTAATATATATATATTTTTTTTATTTAATATAGAATAAAAATGCCAATTAAAATATCCGAATAATATATATTAATTGAAATAATTTTTCAAAGCATGGAATTTATAATTCCCGTTAATGAATGCCTATAGAATGGGTATGTTTTGGCACTATGAAATGCCTTTTTGGGCGTTTTTTTTAGCCATTCTATAAAGGGCTATTTATTGGAAAATTTTTGGAGGCACACATTTGGTGAGTCTGATGTTTAGCTGTACATTTCATGAGGGTCCATATATATGTATTGTCTTATTTCATAGAGATTGCCCATTATACAATTTTATATAAAATCAAACCCAATGAAGCTTGGGATTCCATTTTATAGTCCGCTGCTTGTGGTAGGTCGATTTATGCTATTTTTGATCCTATACATATGGTGGGGTCATTTTATAGAAAACCCTGGTTATACATTTTATAGAGAAAATATGTTTGGTTATGCATTCTAAAGGGAACTATTTCTCTATAAAATGAAAACCAAAATATGTTGGGTATCATTGACAGGGGTTGAATTTATATTTTGAATAAATATATTTATATATGTATTGATTATATATTTATTTTTCATATGTATAGACATTAATTTAGATTTTTATTATGAAAATTATTTTAATTAATTATTTTGAAATTTGAATTTAATATTTAATTTTTTAATAATATGGAATATGATTTAGGAATATAATATATATAAATTATGGTATATATTTTTATATATGTTTTTTTTTAAAGGAAAATTAATTAGAATATTAAATTATTTTATTTAATTAATAAATATATAATATAAAAATAACTTAATTATGAAATTCTAAAATATTTATTATAAATATATTTGAATTATATATGAAAATATTCTAAAATAATGAAGAAAATAAATATAAAATTTAAAATTATTATATTTTTCTTATTTATTTTTATATAATAAATTTATCTTGAATATAAAATATTTTAGAAATATTAGATATTTCTTTTTATTTTATATATATTTAAATATATGATAATATGAAAATTATCGTTATTTTTATAAATATTTTTTTTTAATGATAAAAAATTAAAAAAATAAAATTAATGTTAAAATGATATTTTATAAAATAAATCAATATTGATGGAATCAATAAAATTATTTTTTTTTTAAATAAGAATTTATATGGAAATCTTGGTATTATATTTCTTTGAATAATTGATATTTATATTTTTCTTTATTATTAATAATTTTCTTTAAATATTTGGGTTTTTTTTGAATTTATTTTTTAATTTATTGATTTTTTAATAATATATGTTATTATTATTATATTCTAATTCTCGAGATATCTTTAAAATATATATAGATATAGAAAATTAAATTTAAATTATTAAATCTATATATATAAATAATTATATATATTTTTTTTTCCAATTTATTATATATAAGATATATTAAATATTTATATCTTAATTCAAAGATTTTCCAAAATTTTCAGAATTCCAATTAAATATTTTTAAATATATTTATTAAATTTATTTCATATATAATTTAATTATTTAAAAGAGATTTCCTTAGATTTGGAATTGATTTCGTGCCATATGAAATTGAATAATTTAATATTCCTATTTTCCATCAGAATATTCGATGGAAAATGATATCCGTAGAATAATGATCGATAATAATCAAAATAATGATTAAAGGAATAGATTGTTCTCCTGGATTCCAATTAGAAAAAATTATTATCAATATAAATATATATTTTTATTATTATCCAATTAAAAGAATAATTATTAAATATCTATTCAATAGTCAGCAGGGTTTAAAAAAAAAATATTTAGGTCGGAAAATTAGCGAGAACGAATAATCTTCATTTTATCTTGAAATATTAAATGCCTTTATTATTATTTTAATTAATATACATCATTATTATATAATTATGATTTTTTATCGAATATTATCATGAATATAGACATATTAAATCATTCAATATTATATATCGCAATATCAATATTAAAAATAAAAAACAATATATTAAAAAATCTGAATATTTTTTAAAAATTAAAGATATAAAATTATCATATTAATAATTAAAATTATTTTCATCATATTAATTAATTTTCATTATTTATTTTCAATTTCAATTTCATTATTCCAATGAAAATAATAAATAATAATAAATAAAGATATGCATATTTATATAAAATTAAAGATTTATATTAATATTATATATTTTTTTTTATTTATTATTTTAATAATAAATATCATATTAAAATAATAATTCATTAAAAACATAATTTATATATTTAAAAGATATTTCATTTCAATAATATTAGAAATATATATATATTTTTTTTTTCAAATTTAAAAATCATAATATTCCAATATATATAAAATTTATATATTTTAAATTATCAATATTATATATATATATAAAATTAAGTAATCATCATATTCAAATTAAAATATATAAATATATATGAAATATATATATATATATATATTTAATACCCTCAGGATGGCTCAACCCCCCTTGGGGATCATTTTAGAACCCAAATCAGATATCTAAAATGAAATTCCTAAGGGGGATTTTAGAATTCAATATTTTACGCAAATTTTTGGGGAATAGGGTTCTTAAATGGGGTGCCTATCCCCTACAAAAATCATCCAAAAAGAACCTGGTGAAATCTCGCCATTTCATTCTTAAAATTATATTGAAAATTGACCCAACAAAATGGTTTAGCATATCTTCGCATTCCATATTTATTGATATCCACTTCTGCCAATTATGAGGAATGACTTTGCCACGTTCCATCTTCCTAAGTGCCCATTTCTACTGAATTTAATTTTTGCTTCATCCTATTTTTCTATATGAATATTTGTTGTGCCAAATTTCCAATTGAATATATTTTCATTGAAACAACAAATTACGTATAATTATTTTTCAAAAAAAAAAGATTTTTGTATCACAGAAGAAATATATATGTCAAATCATCAAATGTGGAATCAACAGATAGTGGCATTTCATCTGTCAATCGAACATGGGGCCATCTTGGGGTGGGTCAAATTCCAGCAAGAGTGGAAGACGACCATGTTAGACCTGCTATATTTCAAAAATATTATGGGCAAGGTTCTGAGATGATTTCTTTAATTCGGGGTTGGATTTCATTTCATCCAATGCTAATGGTCACCATGGTAGACCCAACAATTCTTTGAAAAATATCAGTATTAATACCAACAGAAAAGGATGACTCTGCTAAGTTTGATAAATATACTTCCATATTTCTAGGGAGGGTTCTGAAATGGTTTCCTTAGGCTTGGGGCGGGTCAAGCAGGAGTTAAGGGATATCATATTAATGCGACTACATTGCAATAATATAGCCATTGAAACAAATAGGGGAACTATTTAAATGACAAAAAAAACAAAATCTGGGTTTGATTTATTCCTGTGAATTATTTGCTCGATTCACTTATTGGGTCCGTCTCTTATGAAAGATGCCGAGCTAGATCGTATTTGCCGCAAGCCCGTTCGGAATCAAACAAAGAAAACACAAATGCATGCAATTTCCCAGCAAATGCACGTATATTTCCGATCGGGATTTTACAGCGATTTCTAAAATAAGATGCAAATACTAATCTAAATATGGCTCAAATAAAAGCAAAAGAAGTAATCATATATAAAGTAAATTTAAAAAATCCTGCATTATTATGGTGATTACAAAGGCAAAAACCAAGCTAAGCGGCCACAAAGCTAAGCTAAATCCACAAGTTCCCCCGATCAAAAGTATAAAAACAAGAATACAAGAAAAAATTTAAATTACAAATCCGAAATTTATTACTATTATTGTTAATATTCTTATTTTAGTGCCTTATTTGGGCCATATTGTCGCCATATTATATAATCGAATTCCAAAAATAAAAATATCATAAATCATCAAAAAATCATAATTTCAATAAAAAAAATATTTTGCATCGAATAATCCCCACCATGCCACTTTATTTGGCATATAGTGTGATATATGTTTTGTCATTCTTTCTAACAAACTTATCTGGCAGGGAAGAGGAGGAGAGGACAACTCTGATGAAATCTAGAGACCGAAGGTCTCTAGATTTCATCAGAGTTGTCCTCTCCTCCTCTNACAACTCTGATGAAATCTAGAGACCGAAGGTCTCTAGATTTCATCAGAGTTGTCCTCTCCTCCTCTTCCTCTTGGCATTCTATCTGACATTCTCTCTGATATATGCTCTAATATTCTATCTGACATTCTTTCTAATATTTTATCTGATGTATATTCTGACATTCTTTCTCGCATTCTATCTAGCATATCTTCTGACATTCTTCCTTGCATTCTATCTGGCATATCTTCTAACTTTCTATCTGACATTCTTTCTGGCATTCTATCTAGCATATCTTCTGCCATTCTTTCTGGCATTCTATCTGGCATATCTTCTAACATTCTTTCTGGCATTCTTTCTGGCATTCTATCTGGCATTCTATCTGGCATTCCATCTGGCATTCTATCTGACATTCCTTCTGGCAATCTATCTGGCATTCTATCTGGCATTCCATCTGGCATTCTATCTGACATTCCTTCTGGCAATCTATCTGGCATTCTTTCTGGCATTCTATCTGACACTCTATCTAGCATTCTTTCTGACATTCTATCTGGCATTCTAGCTGGCATTCTATCTAGCATTCTATCTGGTATTCTATCTGGCATTCCATCTGGCATTCTACCTGACATTCCTTCTGGCAATCTATCTGGCATTCCTTCTGGCAATCTATCTGGCATTCTTTCTGGCATTNATTCTATCTGGCATTCCATCTGGCATTCTACCTGACATTCCTTCTGGCAATCTATCTGGCATTCCTTCTGGCAATCTATCTGGCATTCTTTCTGGCATTCTATCTGACATTCTTTCTGGCATTCTTTCTGACATTCTATCTGGCATTCTTTCGGGCATTCTATCTGGCATTCTATCTGGCATTCCATCTGGCATTCTATCTGGCGGTTCAGGTCCGGCGTTGCCCACTGCGATCCGAGCCTCCCGGTTGAGGTCCGGCGTTGCCCACTGGGCTCGGGCGCTCGCCGTTGAGGTCCGGCGCTGCCCACTGGGCTCTGGACCTCGCGGTTGAGGTCCGGCGTTACCCACTGGGATCTGGAGCTCGCGGTTGAGGTCCGGCGTTGCCCACTGCGATCTAGACCTCGCGGTTGAGGTCCGGCGTTGCCCACTGGACTCTGGAGCTCGCGGTTGAGGTCCGGCGTTGCCCACTGAGATCTGGAACTCGCGGTTAAGGTCCGGCGTTGCCCACTAAGATCTGGAACTCGCGATTGAGGTCCGGCGTTGCCCACTGAGATCTGGAACTCGCGGTTGAGGTCCAGCAGTGCCCACTGCGATCTGGAGCTGGCAGATGAGTCCGGCAATGCCTATTGCGATCTGCAGCTAGCGACGAGGAAGCACGAGGCGAACGAGGAGGAGGAGGAGGAAGAGAAGGAAGAGAAGGAGGAGGAAGTTGTCCACCCCCGTCCCCCCGCGTCGCTCTGATAAAATCTAGTAACCCTCACCTGGCAGGTGGGGAAAAACTAAAAAATTAATTTCAACCACTAAACCACAAAAAAAAAATAAATAAATAGTAAATTACAACATACACAAAAATTACCCTATACATCATCATATAATATTATATTAATTTTCCAAAATTCTACAATAAATAAGCGTACAAAATTCTACAATACAAATAAAATCATTCTAAAATCCTCCGGTTTTATCCCTCAAAAATAGGTATTCAAAAATCTTTCAATCTAAACATATTATATTAATATATATAATGTATTTTTTAAAAATATTATTTTACTATAAATATTTAATAATTTATTTATTATTATATATTTGATTTTATATTATAATATATTCGATATATTTTTTTCAATCTAAATATTATTAAATAAATAATAAAAATAAAAAAAATATATATAAATTAAAATATATCAATCAAAATATATATTATTAATATTAATTATATAAGAAAATAATAAAAAATATTTATTTAATAGATTAATAAATTAAAATAACAATTAATATCTTAATTGCCGTAATTTTTTTGGTTCAGGCAACATCTTTTTTTCCTTTAATCAAAATAGCATGTTTCCCACATTTGTAGGACCATGTCCGATTCCCCTAATCCAAACGAAGGGTAAATCGAGTTACAAGAGTTCCTCAAAAGGGCCGCCACATGGCTTGGTGTCAGCATTCATTGTCGGCTCAGGAATGTCAGCGCAATGTGGCTTACTTCAGAAACCTGCAAAAAAAATAAGCATGCAAAATTCTACACATATCTACACATATATCCAATTATATGCACATATACTTACAAATCCAAATACATCCAACTATCCATTATCCAACCAAGTTTGAATTGGAATACTTCAGTCATAGTCTCAGAATATACTGTATGCTGCTGGATGAGTAAAGCAATGCTTCTCAACAATTTTCAACCAGCTCATTCTGTGCAAAGCTTTTTTAACACACACACACGAAAACTTCATGAATGTGGTAAACCAATAGTAAACCAGCCAAAAATCACAATAAATGGGATATATAAGTCATAAACCATTGTCATTATTAAATGGTAGGTCGTGGCATTGGTAGGTCGTTTCCCACTTTGTGCCTTCGCCAAAACTCAATTGACATTTCTGCTGACACCACCGCGGCTAAGTGATTGTTCTGGTAGCAAAGACCCACGCAGGATGTCACCTGATCTTCTGTGATTTCTGGCAACGATGCTTGGAAGAACTGCAGGGGTCCCAATAGATGCCCTGCAGTATCAAACAAGGCAAGGGTAATCCCGGAACTAAATGGAGATTTTAATGAGAAAATCATCCATCAATGGTGGATTTTCCAGCAAGCCATGTTTACCAGAGCTACCTGGTGGTTGAGTCACTCATACGAATCCGTCATCTAAGGTTGGGATGCTAACAACTCTTGAAACACCAAGCAGTTGATTACAAGTTATAGAATCAATATGAATCGCTTGTGCGCGTAGATAAACTGGCACAAGGTGCAGGCCTCCAATGTCATTGTATTTCATTGGCAATAGGTTCCTGGGGCTTTTGAAAGTTCGTAGACCCAAGAGACTGACGTAGTTAACAATGGCATCCAGCAGTGTCCAGCAGTCTTGGCAAGGATCCAACTGGGCTGGGAGTTGGTTTATAACTCCAATTTCACTATTACACTATGGCTTATGATATGTATATATATGAAAGTATAGTCTACTACAGGGTGGGCTTTTAACTAGGTTAACTATTCTGCATGGTACCTGTAGATACTCTATAGTTAATAGGGTTTATGAACCAACAAACACACAGTAACTACGGGGCTACACATTGCAGAACCTTCCAGTGTCATCGCCTCCGTAGGGTAACGTCCCGTAGTTCTATCATACTGTTTCCCATATGGCCATAACTTGGGATATGCCTTGTTTTTTGGATAGTTCCACATACAACAATTTGCACTTTTGAAATGTGAGATTAGCCCCAACTCGATAAGTATTCACGTTCATCAATAAGATTTGAAATGGATCCAATCCATTCCAATCCCACATATGTGTGTGTTCGCTCTGATTTTTGGTATCCATTGTCTTCAAAAAGCCGTCCGGGAGACACCCAGCAACTGGGCAAACTAAAGGAGGAGCAACTGACTCAGGAGTCGAAAAGCTTTCCTTGGTGGGTGCTGTGATGAACTGGAAAGGGGGTCACAAGACACATGGAATTCCCAGGGTTTTCGCATCAAAAAAACTGGTTGTTGCTTCGAGAATAATTCCACTAATGGGACCTGCGTAGGTTAAAGCTATGGTTATTGACTACTTACAAAGCGGGATGATCCTCCAAGTATGGATGTTCATCCTCCTAAAAATTGTATGGTGTAGGTATTGATCCACAACTTGTACACAATCAACTCATCTAGGATCCTTGACTGGGCGTATACACAACCTTTTTGAATGCAAAAGCATGAGGTAAATCCAATTAATGATACAGTGCGATTTTGATGTTTCCTCCACAAATCTCGAGCGGTTGGTACCTCTAATGATAATCCTGTGATAAACCAGGTAGTCCAGGAATCAGGAACTTGTCATATGGACATAGATGGACAATTCCGCTGTTGAACTGCAATTTATATGCCCGTTCATTGGATCTTATTCCCCAACTGGTTGGTAGAATCTAACGTAAGCCACCCTCCCCAGGTGTTGATAAAAGCATCGTCAGTCTTGATTCAAATCCCCAGGGTTGATCATACTTTGGTGCGAAATCTTTCCCAATTCATGGAGGCCAAGACTTCCAGGAACTCTACATTCACAGCTTGTTCTTCCAAGTTCTGGCGGTGCATGCAATTCAAGTGCACACCAGAATGAAGCACACGGCTCCAAATCACGCTTTCACAGGCACGGTTTGCAATGGTGCATGCTGCATGTGCCTGGTATACTTTTCCGAAACGTTGCTGGCCCAAAAGCTTTCTGCAATGCACATCGGCTCCAGTGGATGCCAAGGAAAAAATTCAGTGCTTTTCGCGGTAGGTGTTTTTTTCCTGATCACGATTCATGACAGCAAAGTATGACGCCATCTATATGAAACACCCCGGTTGTATGGTCCCAAATATGTTTTCCAATCCTCTACTATGGTTTCTGGAGGCTGTTGAATGCTATGATACTTTCAAACGCAGTTGGGTATGTACTGCCAGTGCCACTATTCCAAAAGGAAGCCTCTTTGGTCTAGACATAAGGTCAACTTGGATAATCATGGACGTTAGCAATTGCTTCCAGCGGTAAAAAATCCTTGCTTTAATTAGCAATCATTTCCTGAGTTCTCCAATGTGTGTTGTTTGAATATGCTAAAATCCACAAACACGTGTTCACTACTTCAGAACGAATTAGACACCCCAGATTTTGTTGCTGGTTTGGATGATTCATCCCTTGGTGCATATGGGAAACTCATTGGTATACGCATCTCCGCCTAGGCCAACTCACCATTGGTGCACTGAACATCACTGAACTGGCTGAATTGTAATCCAAAAAATCACTGATTGATAGTTACCCACATCATTTGTCATTTGCTCACTTCCAAGATCACCCATCTCACTTGTTGGCGAGTTAAAGTCCCAATTTTCTGAGTAAACTCTAGGTATCTGTTAGGTGCACTCTCAGGATCGTTCACTAAGTCCCCAAAAGGTGTAGAAATCCGCATCTTTGGCACCAATCTTTGAAACCAAGGGATTACATGAACCAGTTGCTAAATCTCCTATGGATGGTTTCAGTGGGTCATGCAGTTCACATCGTCAGAATGTTATAACCTCAAAGTTGCAGTAGGGTATGACCATATTACCAACACAGTGTAATAAACCCATAGTACCCCCACAGAGACTGCAAGTACACTATATTATATTCTGGGTTATCATACTAAAAATCTTCTGGGTATATTTCACTTTTGTGTTTGCTTCAATCACTAATATATACATATGTTCAAACCCCCGATTGATGGGTTAGACCATGTTGCATCTTTGCTTGATCAAACTCCCCAATCTCCCCCTCCAATTCATTCCAATTTCAGCATCTTGAATTTTCTTAATTAAGGTCTCCAACAAAAATAAGACGACATAAACATTTGTCCCTATACTGGATTCCCCAGTCATAGTGGATTTTCCACTCACCTTCAACAAACCAATTCCACCAAAAGTTGATGGTAAAATTCACATTTTTCGCAGTTGATCTCTCATTTGAACCCCATTCATAGATGAGTTTCCCGTTTAGAACATCTGAATCCCCCTATATCCCACTATATAAATCCCATTGAATCCCATTAAATCGCGCTTTGTTGATGGTTAGTCCCTACTATTTTCCACATCATATCCCTTTTTTCACAGTTAACATCCTATTTATTCCCAGTTTTTGGCAGTTCACATCTCATTTATATCCCATACATATATCCCATTTTGATCAACTAATTAATCTATGAACTGCTTTCGCGCAGCTTTCGCGGTGCTTTCGCAACCACCGTTTTGGCTTTCGCGAGAACATCATTGTTGTTATTTGCTTTCGCGGCGCTTTCGCGGAGAACATGTTATGTGGAGGAATCATAGCTTTAATTAGAGATGTTTATCAATACAAGGGGGCTATGAGCGATTTTTTCGCGAATTTTCGCGCCCAGCTGTTTTCCTTTTGCGGAGACATCATAGATTAACTCCCTGATAAATTGCTTTAAGGTATTCTTTAACGCTGCTCATTTCCCATGTTTGCTTTCCTAACACCCAACTATGCCCATGAAATCGCTCTTTGTTCATGGTTAGTCCCTATTAATCCCATATGAAATCCCATAAAATCACTATTTGTTGATGGTCCATCCCCATTAAAACCCTATTAAACCTTTGATTTTCCCTCTTAAAATCCTATTAAAACCATTAAAATGACTATATTTTCCTTATTAAAACCTCGGATTTTCCCAGCTCAACGACCCAAGCTTCGCTCGAAGCTATGGAGTCCGTGCACGCCGCCCTCACGCTGCGCCGCAGCAGAACGCAGCTCGAAGCGCAGCTGACCCGCCTTCCAGGTGCCATACGGCGAGCCGCTGGTGCCGAAGCAACGGCGAAACGATGGGTTTTGGAGGGGCCTAGGTGGTGATTCTGAGGGGAAAAGAGAACTGGTGATTTTTTGGGAAGATCTCGGCAAGAAAATTGTGTTTCTTCAGGCAGAACACCCTTTTATTCCAGCAAAACGAGAACTACCCTCTAGCAATGTGCTATACAACTATGGAAAATCACCCTTTTTAACAGGTAACTCATCAAACTGAATGGGCCATTTTCGTCCATTTTCCATGTCTCAGAAACGCCCAGCATGATCCAACGAGAGGATTCCGAATACATCCAGTTTTGGAGCGGGCAAAGGAGGGATCTGGCGGATAAATCCCATTGAAGGGATGGTATTGAGGGCTAGAACTGTCCTGTCACGATGATGTCAGGGTGTATATATATATATATATATGTATGTATGCACCTAACAGTTGCTTTCATGCCTTTTTTTAAACAAAAATACTACTATTATATATACATATCATGTATATTATATAGCCTATCAACTTGTAAATTCCCTAGCTCAACACATTTGGGGCCGCCAGCCTATCCAATCCGAAAAAGCCGCCCAGGGCAACCTCAAACTATTCAGCAGCCATTGATGACTAATGATGAAATCGACGATAGCTGGGTTTAGGGGATGATTTATAATGGCCCCCTTAATGCCTGACGCCTGAGAACCAATCATTACCCGGGCTCATATGACCAATCAATAACCAGGATCGCACATACGTAATTATGGATCCAAAGGCTATTCTACCACATGGATCAACATCCATATAAATCGCAGCGATGTTGATTTTCACCAGGGAATTCCATGGATCAGTGGCCATCTATACCCCCATTTTTGCTTCGTGAAATCATCTTAAATCGCTATTAATCACCATTAACCATCTATAAATGGGCTAATTTAAGGATGGTTGTACCCAGCTAATCACCATATTCACCATTTACCAGTCCGATTAATAGCCATCGCCATCGCTGATTAATTCCATGGATTCCATGGTTTTTTCACTCATCCCCAAATCAGCTACTAGCTTTGATGCTCCTCCACGGACAGCCGCCTGCAGCATCGATTGGACTTGCTGCACGCTTTGGGCACCAATGTCCTGCGCTTCCGCGAGAACCCGGTGGCTTTTTAAGCGATGAACGAGTGGTTTAGTAAGTGATTTATAATTTGATTTATAATTCTACTACTATAGAACCTGCATCCAAAGGGGATTTCCCAGCCAGCCACGTTTGACTACCGGAGAGTCGGAGACTTTAGAAAGTGATTTAGGTGTATAATTTGACGAGTTAAAAGTTTGGTACGCGACTTGAGGGGGAAAGCGGTGAAACAAAGATCGGAGTTGCTCTATTCCAATCATTAGGAGGCCATTAAGTCGACTATCAATGGTTAAAACATATAGTGGGGAAGGTATTTTCGAAACAAATACAGTAATGAGTTACCGCCATTTGGGGTTATTCCTGATATTTAAGGAGCAAATACAATGCAAAACCTGGGTTTGGCTTAGGGCGCATTTACTATTAGGGAGAAGGGATCGGAAACCGTGAATTACTTAATTACACATCCCATGTCTTCGCAGCTTGTCAAAGGCAAGTAAGGATACAAAACAAACACATCATTTCATACGAAATATATCGAAATATGATAAACCCAATAAGAAACCATCCCCCATGTGGTTTACCATTGGATCAACCCCCCATTTGAAACGATGTACACCCCCGAGTCGTGGTTGGTTCCCTGGTGCTTCACGAGGTCCTACCCCCCCAAGGTGCTGCGTCCTGCATGCCATGTCTGATACCCTGGGTCAGGTAAGGGATGTATCTGTGGATGCTGCCTCAGCTGGATGGTTTTTTGTCTGGCTCTGAGAAAATAGCATAGGATCCAAACAATTGACCGTTATAAGATCATACAGGTATGATTCTAACTGATTCAATTATAATTCGATATATATATTGAACATATTTATCAACCAGCGGCTACGTAGTAAGTAAAGGTTGAGCTGTGGGAGCAGCCATGACACAAACAAAAGTGGAACCCCCAAACGTATCCCATAGGCCCATAGGTAGCTATGTAGTGAAGTCTATAGTTATGTCGCATATCACTGAACCAATGACCATAGCAAAAAGTCATAAAAAGTCCATAGTTGGATCTTCCATTGTGGCTTGCTACAACTTCCGACAATGGTTATTAATCCCCAACAAATCTGATAGTATTCATAGTATTCCATATAGTATTCCATATCGTTTTATAGTTTCATAGGAGACCCTTAAATAAGATTAAATTAGCAATACCCGGACAAAGACCGTTGACCTGGTCTACCTTTTTCGGGATCACTGTCCGTCCAAGCAGCCCTTGTCTTGGACAGTGCCAGAAACGCCCTGCGGCACAAGGACTTTGAGGGTTTGGGGTCTGGATGATTTGTTGTAATCGGGGCTGTCAAAATCTAAAAAATGCAAATTCGAGAAGAATGTCTTGATGGTAGAAGATATTACAATTATCTTTTGAGGGGTACATCATTTCTTTTGGAACAAACCCAAATTGAATACCTGATTGAAGGTTTGTTTTCTGTCGTTGTGGGTGCCAAAGCATCAGATCCATCAAGTTGGGAAGCACAGTTGGGAATCCCATATTTTTCCGCAACAAGAAGGCACTTTGTCACTGAAAATCGCCAATCTGCTGTGCAGGGATCAAGATCTTGAGACGTTTCACGAACAAATCTCTCTCTGTGTGTCTGCAAGTCATCTTTTCAGGCTTGATCAAATCTCAATTTGCTGCATATGTTTATTCAGTATCTGGATTCGGTGCTTTTCTTCACCAATGTTGGTAAAACTTTACGCCATGTTTACGAAACAATGCCATGTAATTAGCATCCCCAATGACTCAACAATAAATGGAGGTTTCTTAAAATAGGGGTACCCTCAAATCATCCATTTATAGATTGGGATTTTCCCATGAAATAAACCATCCAGCTATTTGGGTACCCCCATGACTTAGGAAACCCCCCAATAGGTGGTATAAACTATAAACCCTTCCCACTCATGGCTGCCGCATGATACCCATCGGTTCCATCGCTTCCGTCGCCTGCGCAACCTTGATGGCCGCCGCCGTGCCGAAGTATCTGTCATCCGAGCCCTGGGATGTATCTGCTATGGCAATTTACCCTCTGGTAAACAGACAAAAAACTATGGAAAATCACCATTTTTCATGGGAAAATCCACTATTTCTATGGCCATTTTCAATAGCTATGTTAGTTCACCAGAGGGTAGATGGGTACCCTCTGGTAAACGTTTACATATAGCTATGGAACTCACCATTTTTCATGGGAAGATGACCACTATTTCGACTGGGCCATCTTCAAGTTCGCAAACTGTAAACGTTTACCAGAGGGTATGGGTCAAAAAGCCTGGTACCTTCTGAAAAACCCCAAAATGGCAAATGGATGTTCATCATTGTTCATCCCATTGAAATTCCAGCGCAGCCAAGATTGTAAGAATTCCTACATCTCTTCAAAAATCGTACGATTTTTTGAAATTCTCGCAATTCTCCGGTTGTCCCCGGAAATTCTCGCAACACTAGTGAATTCTCGCAATTCTCCGCCTTTTGCCCCTTTTCACTTCTTTTGTTGTTTTTCGTATATTTCATTGTCATCCAAGAGCTGGCGCCTCAAGGACGTCATGTAACACTCATACGCCCGATGAAACATAGTTTTGGGTGATTGTTTCTGCTAAAACNAAGGACGTCATGTAACACTCATACGCCCGATGAAACATAGTTTTGGGTGATTGTTTCTGCTAAAACGGCTGATGACCCTCCGCAAAGCTGCCAAGTTTCGTTGGACAGAGACTTTAAACCACCACTTTTAAGAAAGGACGTAAAAGTTTGATTTGGAATTTCAAAAATTTAGAAATTAGTTCTTGCACAAGAGCTAGACTTGCNTTAAGAAAGGACGTAAAAGTTTGATTTGGAATTTCAAAAATTTAGAAATTAGTTCTTGCACAAGAGCTAGACTTGCGATTTTTGTCTTTTGTGTACATAATGATAAAAGAACAAGCAAACACTGTAAAATAAGCACTAAAATAAGCGTAAACATGCAAACCATGTAGGGAAAATCCATCTCCCAAAGACAAATCGTAACAGCTTNAACTCAAGATTCTTGCTGGCCCGCCGCATCGAATGCTCCCCCCTGAAGTTTTGTTGCAACATGTGCAAATGTTGCAGTTTGCGGGCCTACTGCAAGCATCGGTTTTACTGTTTGAATGTCACAAACCTGCCTTTATTTTTCAAAAGGATTGATTGCACAAAGAAACTAATTACTAGCAGAATAAGCAGGAACCTTCACTAATTTGCGGGNCTTTATTTTTCAAAAGGATTGATTGCACAAAGAAACTAATTACTAGCAGAATAAGCAGGAACCTTCACTAATTTGCGGGCAACAGTCAAAGGCACTTGGCTGTCAGTTTGGCCTAGTTCAGCAATGATCCTATCGTGCAAAAACGTTTCCATCCATGTCCTCTTATGTAAAGACTGTATTTTCTAAATTTTCGCGGCTAGAGCTGCTACTACTGAGATCTATGGCGTGAACTTTGCATCAATTTCATTTTATTTGGTCTGCCAAGCTTTCAGCAGCAATGTAATTGTGACAACCTTTTGCTTTGGTAATGTTTGCAGCAAAAACTGTCTCTACCAATGTTTATCAAGCACAGGGTTCTTCACGGCAGCAGATATGGTGTCTAAAACCATGAAGGCAAAGAAAAGAATCATGATAACGCCTAATTTTGCTACTTTGTCTGAGAAAAGATTATGTAAGCCCCAGGGATATTAAATTTCAGAAAAAATTATGTTTGTCCGCGAAATTCCGCCTACAAAGCCGCCAGAGAAGCGACTCAGGCTCAGAGCAAGTTCAAAGCAGTTCCAAGATTTGTTTTTGAATCTGAAATTCATAATATTCAGGACAAATAGCGTCCAAAACCAATAATAACGACAAGTGATTTGTATATGTCACATGTGGATAAA